>JAGPOW010002232.1:0-41700 GCA_030014935.1 Caiman crocodilus | reverse complement strand
TGGCAATAAAAGCTTTTTTCTTTCAAACTTTCACATCCTGGTATTGAAATTGGCTTTGTATACCGGGCAACGAATTCAGACTTGGGCTGGAGCATAACAGAATGATTGTTGTACCTATATACCAGACAAATCCCAAGAGATCAATGAGCACATCCAGTCAATGGAAAAGGCTTTGGCTGAATTTGAAGAAGGAAAAGATCCACCTGCTAGTCTGTCCTTTTGGGGATGGCTCCCAAATGTCAACAGGTGGATAAGGGAAATGCTCAAGTACCTTATAATAGGAGCATTCATAATCATTGTTGGATTTGTCTGTGTTCGAATGATTATATGTTGTTGTAAACTATGTAAAGCCACCTCAATTAGACAAGCACACACCAATGGAATTCAGTTGATGATACTGAAGGAGATTGAGAAGAAACAAGAAAGAGAAGAAGAGATAAGAGAATCTTATGGGTATTAGAATGTGATACGTTAACGGTAGCAGTTTGGGTTGGCCTGAGCGTAGCTTGGCCAAAAGGAGGGATTGTGGAAGCCAGTCACCTAAGATGGCTCAGGAGATCATTAACTCTGAGGGAACTTGTTAAGTAGGTAGAGAAGTGAGCAGAAAGTATAAGGATAGTGGAAAAGTACTGTGAGGTGCCAGCATGGAGAGTCCATTTCCGGAATGACCACATATGGTACCGTTGTTTACGCTTGAAAAGTTGCTTACATTGTTGTATAAAAGCTGGAGCTTGGCCACACCCAGGCAGGGTTGCTTCAGCTTCTCTCACTGTTAGCAGTTAATAAACTAAGTGTTCAGAAGAAATCAGTGTGGCGTTTTTACTACAACATCAGGCACCTCCACTTTTCTCCTGGGGAAAACACATTTCTCTTGAGTTGTTTGCAGGGTCCAGGCTACTGGGAAACTAAACAGGGCTGGGCCTGACAAGCACTAGAATGGGAATCCCTGAGAGACTGGACAAGGACACTTGGCCATGTTGGAAGCCAACCCAGGACATGGTTCCAAATCAAGCCTTGCTGCCCTTGCTAAGTAAGTCGCCCACCAGCCATGAGCGCAAAGTGCTGTCCTGACCGGTACCATTGTTATTTTCATACCATGCACCTGGCTCTAAAAAGGTATAAAGGACAAGAGCTTCCCTTTGAAAAAACTGCTGAGAATCGCTGCCTCATGTGAGATGCACTTCAATTCTTGATCCTTAGCTGATGGGTAAAAGCCAAGCATGGTCTACTAATAAAGTAGCACTTATGCTTCCCATCCAGAACTGGTCACAAGCAAATATAGCTGATCAACTGTCCTAGCCCCAATTGAAATCCTGCAGCAAAGCAATGCCTGCAGGCTGTAAGGCAGACTGCAGGAGTGTGAGGGAGCTCACAGCTGATCTCGCTCTGTGCTGCAAGTGCAGCAGCAACACAAGCACTCAACACCTATGGCAAGAGCCAGCCTCCTACCTCTGCCCACTGACTTGCAGCCTATCCGCACACAGGACAGGAAGAGTCACCATCCTCGACAGAGTGATTTATTTGGAGACAATTGAGAGTGGCACCAGCAACAAGCTAGCTTCCTCAGAGCAGCTATGACTGGGGCAGCACGAGCCACAGGTTCAGTCAGGTTGTCTCCCACGCCCTGATAGAAAACAAGTCTATGTACAACAGCTCAGGCAGGGCAGGGAGGGTGTGGTAAATGATGTGCACCAGGCCCCCACAGGGGCAAGGGAGCTCTAGCCTCTGCCCAGGGACAGAATACAAGGCACGCAGCTGGGTTCTTCTTGCTCAAAAGGCTCAGGCACAGGCTGGGGAAGGTGGGCTTTGGTGACCGGCAGCTCTGCTCTGTCCTACAGGACATGGCACAGGTGAGGAGGATTCAGTAACATTTGCAGGGCACGCAACAATAAATACAGGGGACCTGTACAGAGAGACAGTGTGGACTGGGGGGCAGTAGTGTAGGCTGGGAGCAGCTGGACACTGGCATGATCTCTCCCTCTTCCACAGGGCATTGTAACCACCTGCCCTGTCCACAACTGGGAGCGGACAATGCATTTGAGGACAGAATTCCTCAGAGCCAGGCAAAGGCAAGCAGAAGAAAAGGAGGGTGGAAGAGATGATGTGTGGTGAGTGGCTACAGAAGGGAGGCAACAGCTGCTCAGGGAAGGTTTCTACCTTTCCCCCTGCTGTGCTGCGCTCATGGCCCATGGTAGGCTCCCCCAGCTGTAAGGGCTGGGGACAAGGAACCCAGAGACTCGCATGTGACTAGAGGAGTGCAGCTAGGGGCCACCCCCCCAGAAAAGTGCCATAAACATTACATTTGCCAGGGGCTGCTTTCCCCCGCAGAAGGGGTGGCTGCTGCCCTGGGAGTTCTGCATAATTGGGGACCAAGGCCCTGGCAAAAGCCCAGGCCAGGTGTGGGTAAGGGAGACACGAATGCTGAAGGCAACTGGCTTGGAGGTATGTGGAGCAAATGCCTCAGGACACCTTGGCTCATGGCCTGGTGCTATCACAGCACTGGGTGCCAGGTTTGGGGCCAGAAGTTACTGGCCAGATTCACAGTAGGGGTGCGGCCCTGGCCAGGGGCCTCAGGGCTTTGGTCAGGCTGTGTACAAAGGCAGCAGGTGGGCAACGAGTGCTGCCAGGGCAGGCACAAAGGCGATGGGGAGAAGGCTGAGGTGCAGAAGGGCACTCTGGAGACCAGCGGGGGCTGCACAGGGCTTGCCCATAAGGCCTTAAGCCCCAGCTCTCCTCCCCTTGTGCCAGGTGCTGCAGAGGGGTCCATGCTCCAGTGGCCTCAGCTGCCACTCTCCCATCCCACCAGGCAGAGGCAGCACAGCTTGTACTCCAGACAGGCAGAGGCTCTTCTCAAAGTCTGACAAGCTGCAGGATGTGCACCAGGCTATGGCCACACCTCCAAAGCCACAGCCTGGGCCGAAGAGACCCGCAGGAGAGCAAAGAGCCACAACTGGCTACATCCACAGCACTTTCCTACAGTCCTGGTTGGACTGCAGACCTCACATCATGTCTGCTCCCACAGGGCTGGTGGACAGAGGCTCTGTGCCAGCAGGGCCAAACTCCCCAGCCTCTAACATGGTCCACAGACAGCCTGCCTGGCCCAGCAGCAGCCCTGTGCTTGAGGCAGCGTGCAGCTGGACTATGTGACAGTCATCCCCCAAACAAGTCTCAGGCATGCAGCTCAGCACAGGCTGAAGACAGAGGGGGCCTGAGCCTTGTACTTCTCATGGAAAGCCCTGAGCACAGGAACCAGGTTCTGGAAGGCTGGACGGAAGGAAGCTTCTGCCTCCCAGCAGTTCTTCATCAGGCGGTAGATCTGGGGGAAGGGAAGAAATGGGAACAGTCTGGGGACTTTTGATGCATGTGCACGTACATACTCTTTCCCTCTCCCCATCCTTCATGGCCCCAAGCAGCGACCTGCCTGCCTGCCTTGATCCAAACCAGGTATGTGCCAGGCTGCAGGGAAGCTTCTCCCCAGCCGCAATGGACCCTGTGCCTCTACCTCGCACTGGGAGCTCCCTGAGGCCATAGAAGCATCCATGGTCCTACCAGGTTCTGGAATGGGGAAGGAGGGAGGGACATGGGGGACCTCACCTCACAGGGACAGTCCTTGGGGCTAGGTAGGCGCTTGCCGCGATCCAGCAGTTCGATGAGGCGCAGCACTGTCATCTGACCCTGCGTAGCTCCGATCATCTCAAGGAATTTCTAAGAGGACAGGAAAAGGGCAGACCATGAGTGAAGTTGGGTTGTGACAGAGGAACCGTTCCTCCCTCCACATGCCCTGTGCTGCTGGGAACTCACCGCTGGGGGACTCTGGCTAGGGTCACAGCGCGTCAGGAGCTCGTACAGTGTCACCCCAAAGGACCAGACGTCAGAGGCATAGTAGAACTTGCACTCCTTCAGGCACTCCACCGCGTACCTGCCATGGGGGCCAGAAGGTGGGAATCATGCTGGAGCCACTGCTGCCTGACAATGCTGCCTGGAGCTGGAAGAGCCCTGGGGGGCTCAGTGCTGCCTGAAGTCATGGCAGTTCCTGTGCATGGCAACCAGTAGGGACCCTGAGCATAGCAGGGCCCAAAAGGCAGGGACATGGGCTGCCTGCTTCCCTGAGCCACACCAGGTTGGAGGGGACGTACACTGGCCGCTCTGCAGAGTTGAGGCCCCCTGCCCTTCCCTCCAATGGCCCACGCCCACTCACCAGAAGACAGGGCTGTCACCATCTTCACGGACCCGGTAATACTCATGGCCCTCAGGCACAGCCTTGGCTAGTCCAAAGTCCCCAATCTTCACCACATTCTCGTTCTCCACCAGCACATTGCGGGCAGCCAGGTCCCGGTGGATATAGTGCAGCGAGTGCAGGTATGCCATGCCCTGCATGGAGCACCAGCAGCCTCAGCTTCAGGACATGAGGCTGCACAGGCTCAGGAAAGAACCTAGGTGTCCTGATACCCATCCTCTAACCATGGAACCCCACTGTCCTCCCAGAGCCAAGAGAACCAAGGTGTCCCAAAATCCACTAGCCCCTCAATTTCACAGCTGGGGGGAAAACCCAGGTTCCTGATTCTCAGCTCCTCCCACTATGACCCAGAGACCCTGCTCACTTCCTCTACCCTAGCCCCTAGGAACCCAGCGCCAACTCTCCCCCCAGGGCCATCACCTCACAGATCTGCTGGGCGAAGAGGAGGATGCGGGCCAAGCCAACGTTGTGCTTGGGCAGGTAGTCCCGCAGACTGCCCAACGGTACATACTCCATGATAAGCTGCACAATCTTGTCCCCTGAAGGAGATACAGGAAGCACCTGAGGCCCCAGCCCCATCCTGCCTGAGACTGAGCCCCACACCGCAGCACCACCACCTCCCACCCACAGCCAGCCTCTGCAAAGCCATTGGGGGCTCCTGCTAGCAGCCTGCCCCACACATCCCTCCTGCCCCATGGTACCATGTGCCCCTGCTCAGAGGCCACCTGGGCCTGCGCCTGTTGTTAGTGGTATGTCTGGAAGTCCTAAACAGGTACTGCACTTTCCTCTAGCAGGTGCTGAAGGGGCAAGAGGCTCTGGGGGGAGGGGTGGCATCTAAGGGAGCTGAGAAACCCTGGCCTGGGTAGTGCCCTCCTGTACCTGGTCTGGGGTAAGGGGCTAGGTCAGGCCAGGGCTGGATTGAGGTGGACAGTACCTTGCTCACTGCAGCATCCCTTGTACTTGACGATGTTCTCATGATAGAGTGTCTTGAGGATCTCGATCTCCCTCTTCCAACTGGCCAGGAGCTGCTGGCTGCAGCCAGACTTGAGTGACTTCACAGCCACCATCTCACCAGTGCCATCATTGGTGGGGTCATAGCAGTACAGGCTGACCTTGCCAAAGTGGCCCTGGGAAGGGAAAAACACAGGCTCTGAGCTCCTGCCATAGGGCATGGTCTCCTCATGCAGCAACCAGAGCCCACATGGAGACACACCCTGTGGTCCAGTATTCCAGGCTGAAGCAGCACTGAGACATGGGGCAGCTACAATAACAAGTAACTGAGCACGAGTACAAGGGCCTTGCCCTTGCCAAACTCCCAACCAAACTGGCACCACCCCATGGCCCGACATCTGCATCCAAACCCCTGCAGCAAGGTCTGGCTTGTGTCCCAGGTACACAACAGCATTTCCACCCCCACCCCCATTCCCCCCATCCATGGGGCTCAGGGCAGTTGCAGCCCCACTCACCTCCCCCAGCTCCCGGATCTTCTTCAGGTAGCGCTTCTGGAAAACAGTGGGGTCCGACACAGGGAACTCAGGGTTCACAGAACTGATGTCCAGGAGGTCTGCAAAACAGGGCATGGGCTCCAGGTGTGAGCTCAACGTGCTCCAGACTCACCAGGAAGAAGTATGGGGTCTCAGCGCCCTGCACCCAGCTCCTCCCCTGGCCAGACAGACATGGAGTCCTGGGCACGGCTGAAGCAGGTGGCTGCTGGGGGAGTGGAGGGAGTGGTAAAGCTCTTACTGTGTGGCTGCAGCTGGGTGAGGTCCCGCAAGATGGTGCGAAAGGAGGGGCGCTCGCCAGGGGCATAGTTCAGGCACTGGCTGATAAGTGTGGCCAGCTCCCGGCACGATGGTTCAGGCAGGTGGTGCCTCTTTTCATAGAAGCGCTCCTTCTGTAAGGCAACATGCACTCTATCAGTCCCTTCAGGCTGGGCGATGGCTCTATGTCCCCCAGCCCCACACAACCCTCCCCCACCTGGCTCCTTTCAGGCCCACGCGCAACACCCCCCCCCCCACACACACACACACACTCTGTCCCAAAGCCCCATCTGCAGTCCCCAGAGCAGTATGGGGCTGGACACTTTGCAGTGTGGTTCCACACACATGCCACAGGGGAAGATGAGACTCCGCAGCTGAGTTGGAATCAGAGATGCTGAGCAGTGTGTCCAGCTGCCAGGGGCATCATGCCAGGGCCAGTGGGCAGGTGCCCCTAAGGCTGTTATCATGTGGGCCTTACCTCTGGTGGGGTGCGCTCCTTCAGGGGGACATCAGCATCAAAACAGATCTCCAGCAGGGTGGTGCCAAAGCTCCATTTATCTGCTGCGGGGCTGAGGCTGCTCACATCCTGCACACACTCAGGTGCGATCCACGGGATCCGGTCCACACGCTCTATAGGGAAGGGAGGAGCACAGAGGGTTATGTCTGGGGCCGAGCTGGGGGGGGGGGGGAAGGGGACAGCTACTACATCCAGGAAAGGAACCCCTCCTTCCATGAAGGACTGTGGGGGGCTGCAGGCATTTGTCTGTCCATACAGACATGCCAGGCCCTCAGGATCTGGGGCAGTTCAGGCTCCGAGCTCGACTCAGCCCATAGCCTCGTGCCTTCAACTCCTCCAGACAGATTCCCCCTATAACCCACTCCCTGTTCTAAGCACATTTACAGCAGCTGTTTTCTTAGTCCTCAGAGGCAGCCGCCTGTCAAGTGGTGATGACACCTCCCCATGTCCCCAGCCCTGCTCAGGGCCTCAGAAGTGGAAAGCCCTGGCTTCAGTTTGCTGGCAATTCCTGGAACTAAACTGATGCCTGTGACATCAGCCTCACTGGGGCTCAGGATGGAGCGGGGCTGGGGGCTCAGGGCTCCTCCTCAGCACAACTCAGCCCCATGCATGTGCCTTACCCTCATCTGTGGCAGGCTAGAAGACCCCGGGGAGTCAAGGAGGAGTTGGGGGCAGCATGTGCCAGACCTCTGAACCAGTGAGCTCCAAGCTATGGCCCCAAGTGCCTGGAGAAGGGTGGTATTACCTTCTCGAGAGAGCACAGAGAAACTGATGCCTGGGTCACTGAGCTTGACGAAGGGCAAGGCCCCATCCTCCAGCCCCCGCCGGGCCAGCAGGATGTTCTTGGCACATACATTCCCATGCACCAGGTTCTTGTCCTCCTGCCAACGCACAAATGCGAAGTCAGCCATCCCTGGCCCCACACAGACCCCCAGGTCCTTACTGCCCCACTCCGATGTGCAGGGGAACAGCTGCCCTGCCTCAGTTTTCCCACCTGAGCAGCAGCAAAGGGGACCTGAAAGGTGGGAGGACAGTTGCACTCCTGGTTTTCCCTGGGTCTGCCCATGGTGGTCTGGGGACTGGAGACTGAGTGTGTGACCTGAGACGTTGCACCCCCAGGTGAGGGGGAGGGACCAAGGGACCAGCAGACAGGACTCTTTATGTCTGGACACCAGATGCTGGAGTTCCAGCAGAGTAAGCCCTGCCATCCACTGGCTGCTGGTACAGCCCTGGGATCCCATAGCCACCCTGGGGGATACCTGGGGTCAGACACAGCCCCTCACCAGGTAGCTGAGGGCACTGGCCAGCTGCTTGGCCACAGCAATCTTCCAGCTCACGGTTACCCGGCCCTTCTCTTTGCGCAGCAGGACATCCAGAGGGCCATGCTCCACAAACTCCTCCACCATGATATCTGGGGAGACAGGACAGGGACTCCTTGTTGACAGCCCAGGGCCCCACACAGTATTACAACCCCAAGGGCTGGCAGCCTCATCATCTGGTGCCAAAGACAAGACAGACCTGGGGAGGGTAGAAGAGGGGCAGGGAGGAGAGGGAGGGAAAAGGAAGGGTTCCCTGGCACTCTGCAGCAAGGGGGGGGAAGAACAGGTGCCATCTCTGTGCGTGTGTTGCGTCTGTGCATGCTGTGTTTCTTCATGCATTTCTGCATGCTTGTGCCATGTCTGTCTGTGAGCCACATCACATCGCTGCATGCTGTGCTGCATCTGAGTGTGCGTGCCACATCTCTGCACCTACATGTGCCATGTTCCTGTGTGTATGTCTGGATGCTTGGGCCGCATCTGAGTATGAGCCATGTCTCCACTTGCGCATAACACGGGTGGCACCACGTGTCTGAAAAAGCACTGTGTCTCCATATGTCTGCGTCATGTTTGCGTGCGCCACATCTCCATAAGCAATACCACATGGCTGGGGGCGGGGGGGAGCGCGCGCAGCAGCATCTACACAGATACTCACTCTCAGAGCCCCGCACACAGACACCGTGCACGAAGGCCAGGTGCACATGTGAGACCTGGCTCATGAGGCTGGCCGTCTCAAAGAATGCCTGCAGGCACAGGACAGAGATCAGGACAGGGTCCACAGGGAGAGTGGCACCCCCCTGCTGCCTCCCTGACACCCCATACCCCACCCTGTGCTTGCTCACCAGTGCAATGTCCCTGTGGCTTGGGTCCAGCACCTTGAGCACCACACGCAGCTCCTGCCCATTGTTATTCGGCTCAGGGGGGAAGGGCTCAGCCTCGTCATTGGCTCCCACGCCCCCACACACGTGCAGCAGCCCCTCATAGATGTTGGTGCGTGTGCCCTGCCCCAGATGCGCCCTCTGTGGGAGATGCCTGTGAGTGACAGGCTGGATATGGCCCCCCTCCCCTTCACCGACATTCTGCAGTAAAGCATCACCCAACAGCTATAGGTGCCCTTCAGGTGCCTCCCTCCCAGCCCAGGCCTCGTCTCCCAGCTCCCTCAGCCTCTTCCACTGAGAGGGCTATCTGCATCCCACAGAAACACATGCCCACACCTATGCTATCTGGGCTCCCCGCAAACCCTGCAGCCACCTACCAGGTGGAGGTGAGAAGGGGCATCCACCCACCTGGGTGATCTCATCCTTGCGGATCTGGTGGAAGCGTAGCTGGGTCAAGTTCAGCATGGGCTTGGCACCGGCCTTCACCTTCCGTGTGATGATCAGGTCTGAAATCTCTGTAGGTGAGAGAGTGCCCCTCAGCCTTGTGACCCTGTATCTTCCCCTGCCCATGTCAGTGAGAAGCCCAGGGGCAGAGATCAGGCCGCATCCCCAGTGCCCACCCCATGGTCTCCTGACTCCTACCTCCTGGCTTGGGTGGGCAGCAACGGTACACAGTGAAGTTCTCATTGCCTGACTTGAGGGTGCAACCCTTAAGCGTGTCCAAGAGCTGGCGCACAGAGAGGAAAGCCCGGTCCCAGCCCTCCAACACAAAGGTGTCGTCCTTCTGCTGGATCCGGAACTGCCTGTGCTGCAAGGAGGCGTGTGTCCCAGAGCCCTGGAATGGGTAGATGGGGGCAGGGCCAGACATCAGGGGCTGAGTCAAAACCCCGCCAGGCGGTAGGAGGTAGCGTTGAACCTCAGTTGCCTTGCCTGGGCAGCCACAGCTGAGCTGGCAGCCGTGAGCACCAGGGTAGCCAGCTGGAAAGCAAGCAGACCCCCTACCCTCTGCAGCTCCCTCCCAAAGGGAACAGGGGGCAACCACCAGCTGTACACGGCTCAGTCCTAAGGAGATCGGCCTTCCTCATGAAGCCAGCAGCTCAGGGGCATGAACCTCAGCCCCAAGGATGCCTGGCTCCCAGCTGACCCACCACGTGAAGCCCAGACGCTTGTCCCAGGGGCTTGCAGCAGCTGCTGGCTGGGATATGCAGCCTGCAGATGAGCCAGAGAACTACAGGACAAAGTTTCCAGTCCCCAGTACATGGCAGGCTCAGGCTGAGGCCAGATGAGGGACAGCCAAGTTCTAGAAACTAGCAGCAACCACAGCATGACAGCTCAGGGTAACGCCCCTCAGTACCCTGCTACAGGGCTGAGCTTGGCTTTGCAGAAGACAGAGCCTAGGGAGCTGGGACCAGCATAACTCTCCCTACCTCCACTTCCTGTGCTAGCACCAGGCCCATATTCTTGTCACCTAGAGGCCCCACAACCCATGGTCAGCCTGAGCCAGGGTGAAGCAGCCAAACCAGCAGCTGAGGCAGAGACCCCACACCTGGGAATCCCTGGCCTCACCTGGAGGCAGCTCCTTTTAGCCACCAACAGGATCATTCTGTCGAAGTCCATGACACTCCAGCGCAGCACATACAGCCCATCCTCCAGTGGCATCCGCCGCAGCTTGGCCAGCACAAACTCCTCCCTGGGGCACGGAGAAAGAGCAAGGGAGATGCGTCTCACACGCTCTGGTGGCAGCTCTAGCTCCAGCACCACATGGGGCTCTGGGCCATGCCTGTTCCTGGCCCCGTCGCCCACCCCCTGCCCCTGCTAGCAGGAAGCAGCCACTTACTGCATGGGGCCATGGATGCCATGGAGGATGCTCATGACTAGGCGAGGGGGGGCCACCTCATGGCAGAGATAGTGGCTGGAGTCAGCTGTGAGCCGGAAGTAGCCATCCACCAGTGACACCAGGGACAGGGCGACCTCAGGCGATGGCAGCACCAGCTCCTAGGGGGATGTGTTGGGGGGACAGGGGTGTTGGCTGGCAGGAGTGCTCAGGTCTCAGAGCCCTGCCAAGTTAGCCATTGCATGGGGCTGGGTCCCCCGGCAGCAACCCCCCGCCCAAGGGTCAGAAAGAGATAGAGCTGTGGCCGAGTCAGGGCACTGCAAGCTTGGAATCTACCCTGTGCACACTGTAGCATCACATAAAAACCATGCATATACAAATGTCCACAGCAGCCACAGTCGTGACTGCATCTTGCTGCTCCTCCATTCTGAGGTAACTGATGCAGTAGGAACTAAATGCCCTGGGGGTGCTGGGTGGAGCTGGGGGAGAACCAGGTGTCTGGGCTCCCAGCCCTCTTGGTTCTCACTCCCAGCTCCCACCCCCCTCCCACAGCAAGGACAGAACCCAGGTATCTGGGCTCTCAGACCTCTCAGCTCTTACCCACCAGTCCCCAAAACCCTGTCTAGAACAGAGAGGGAACCCAGGTGTCCAGGGTCCAGCCTCCCACCAGACCCCACCCCCCTCTCCCATGAAAAGAACAGAACCCAGGCATCTTGGCTCTTGGTGGCCAGCCCCACAGCTCCTCCCCTGGCAGAACACGAAGGATAAATTAGGGGCATTGGGGACCAGCACCCACCAGGCACTGGTTGTCCTGGCGGTGGATGCCAACACAGGCACCGGTGAGGACGACGTGTGTGATCTCCTGGAAGTCGCAGAACTGCACCCACTTGGGCTTGTGGTGCTCAGCCAGGGTAGGGGGTGCCCGGAAACCTTGCTCTTTGCTCCTGCCCTTCCGCCCAAAGTAGCCCCGGTGTGGGGGACTCTCTGTCACCTGAGGGGCCAGAATGTGGCTGGGTCACCATCACGGCCCCCCACATTGGGTCCTGCCCCCCGCTCCGTCTTACAGTTCCTAGATGTCTCCTTCTCGCAGGGGGCTAGGCTATACTGTCTGCAGGCCTGGGAAAGCAGGAGGGCCCAGGGGAGGTGGGAGGGACACACTCATGGTTCACACCAGCAGTGAAGCTCCATTGGCCATACCAAGGACCCTTCTGCAGCCAGGGGTGGAAAGGAGAGGGCTCGGGTCCCCCATGCACTCTCTCTCTGTGCCCCCCTGCTTGGGGAACCCTGCCCTGTTCCAAGTGAATATTGGCACTAGCTTGAGGCAGGGCTGAGACGGGGAGGTGTCTGTGGGGGGACTAGCATGGGGTGGCACCTACCTCAACAGGCACAGGCCGCCACCGGATGCCATCAGTGCCAGTGACGAGGACCTCGTGGGTGGGCAAGCAGTCACCATGTGGGGGGGCATCCACAGGCATGGGGGGCCCCCCATTGACATATAGTGGGGTCCGGTCATCCTCACGGGAAGTGTTGAGGGCAAGAACAGGATAAAGCTCAGCACCAAAGCAGGGCGCCAGGCTCTCCAATGTAGCCAGATATTTGTACATGACGCCCTGCTCTGTCAGCCGTCCGGCACCCACTGTGTGCCTCTGGAAATGCTGCACGAACCTCCGGAAGACACTGCGCAGCCGCAGGCGGGTCAAGGAGCTGCTCTGCTGGATCTGCCGACGGAAGGATCGCGGGATGCAGTCCTTGAAGCTGTTGGGGAGGGGGCAAAGCCTGTGAGTAAGGCCATCAGGCCATGGCCCTGAACCTAGGACCTTGGCCCATCTGGCAGCACTGCTACCTGTCCTGGTCTACCGCCTCTTCAGCAGTTCACTGGGCAGATGAGGGGCCAGCTGACCCTTCACAACTTTCAAAAGAAACCCCTGAGCTAGAAGAGGAAGTATCTGGGCAGCAAGGCTCAACCTGGTATAAAGGCTGCTGCACCCTCTCTTTGTGCTGCTCCTGGTTCCAACAGATTCTCTAGCTACCTGACCTCACTTGCTCATGGACCCCAAGTCTGGCCTGACCCTCCAGTTCCCTGACTCAATGGACTTGATCTCCTGGCAACTTGACCTGGGTGCCTCCTGATGCCACGCTCAGTGCAACCCTTTGAGGTTGCTAACTTGGTTCCCCAGACAGATCTTCTCTACACAGACTCTGCATATTCCCCTCAGGTCCTGGCTGCTTCTCCTGACCCTGGGTGACCCCCAGGCCAGGCTGCCCATGGCCTGGCACCACAGCAGCTCCAGCACCACCATGTACGACAGGGAGGGCCATGGTCATGGCAGAGAGTGTGCAGGGTGGGACACCTCAGGCCAGACACCTGCTACAGCCATGGCTCTAACTCACCAGCCCTTACACTGTGCCCCATAGGGTGGGCCTGGGCCCCATGACCAGCAGCTGGAACCCCTCCCCTCCCTTCCATTATGCATCACTATGGGAAAGCAATGTGAGGTTCATGTAGCAGCAGGACTGAACATAGAACCCAGGAGACCAGGCTCCCACCCCACCCCAACCCTGTGCTTCCCCCCAAACAGGGAGTGGGCTGGGCAGCCTGGCTCGTGTGTATGCATGCTCTAACCCCTAGGCAATCCCTTGGTCAGGTGGGGACTTGACACTGAGCTGGACTACACTGAGATCTGCTGCCCCATCCTTCCAGCTGGCTGATCCCAGCACAGATCCCATGCAGAGAGAGCACAGAAGACATGGCCATGATCAAACCCATGCAGGCTCCACACCAGAAGCAGCTACAGACTCTAGCCACGGGATGTAGGGGAGGTAGGAGAAGAAAGAAAGGCTGGGCCCCAGGCACTGACCTGCACTTCTTGGCTGCCTCCTCAAGGGAGAGGCCACGGCGGAGGGCAAGGTGGGAGAGGTGCAGCACAGCCATGCCCAGGCTCTCATTCTTGAAACGATGAAGGTCCTGCTCAGTTGCCAGGTCCTGCAGCGATGCTACATCATTCACGAATTCGAACTTCCCCTGCCAGGGGCCATGCAATCATAATCAGGTGGACTTGCTTCCCCCTCCCACACTGAGGCCTTCCTCACAGGGAGATGGGAGTGCCTGCAAGGACCAAGTCCTGGCCTCCTGCTAGTGTGAGGCAAGGAAGGGCAGATTCAGGTGTGCTAGCTCCTAGGGCCCAGCCTGACCTGTTGGAAGCCTGAGCCCTGAGAGCAGGGGCTGCTGGTACATGCTGTGGGAGAGGGGCAGGAGCTGGGAGCAGGATGACAGCCTCATCTATGGAAAGCAACAGCCACATCCAAAGGCCAAACCCCCCCCAGCTTTAACCCTTTGGGGCCTGTAGCCCTGGCCCAAACCCCTCCTGGCCCCACCTGCTCAAAGAGGTACTCAAACGAGGCATGGTCCAGCAGCGCACTACCAGGCGAGCACTCATCAGGGCCACTGCTGTGGCGCGGAGCACTGCGATACACAGCTGGCTCCTTCTCACTCAGTCCATGCCAGTTGCGAAAGTAGAACCTACCAACAGGGGACAGTGGGGTGGTGTGAGGTATAGATGCTGTAAGGCTCTGCCAAGCTAGTGCCAGTGCCGGAACTCACCTTAACTACACTGCTTACCCCAGACACCCAGCAAGAGAGTGAAGCTATAGCTGCAGCAAGCTCTGATCTCCCGCTGTGCTTAGGGCCTGAGACTCCAACCAGCTGTGCTCCTGTACCCTGGAGGCCACATGGCAAGAAGCATGGGCCCCCTCCACCCACAGGCAACTGTAGCTGGGTCTGCGGAAGCCAGGGGGGCTGGTGACAGCCCTCACCCCTCTCTCCTACTGCCACAAGCAGCTCTTCATGGAGGTGTTCACAGGGCAGCTGTAACAGGCTGAGCTTGGCAGTGCCTGCATTCCAGAGGGGAGGCTCTGAGCCAGGGCTGGCAACTCCCTCCTCATCCCCATGGTGCACAGTGAACCCCTGTGGGTCTTCACTAACAGCAATGCACACTGTGCTGCAGTTGTCCCCAGCCCTTCTGAGTCCCTCCCTGCTTTGCTTTGGGGCCTCAGCCTGGGCAGCTCAGGCACCATACCAGATTTGCCCAAGCTCCCTGCTGCTGCCCCAACCCCCCCGGCCCACCTCATGCGGAAGAGCAGGCTGAGGCTGGTGTCCTTGCTGATCTCAAAAATGTGGTTGGGTGGGAACCAGAGCCGGGCCTGGGGGTCATAGAGTGCAAAGAGGCTGTAGCACAGTGGTGTGATGCCTGTGGGAGTAAGACAGCACCATCAGCCACCCCATGGACCACCACTCCTCATCATTCCTCCCCCCCGCAATTCCCCAGCAGCCCCACAAGAGCAAGACCACTGTGGGAGCTCAGTGATTCAGGACTCAACATGACCCCTGCCCCAAGAAGATGGGGCTAGTTTCCTTCCAAAGCGCTGGAGGACCTGAGCAGTGCCTGCTCACGGCAGCCCATGTTTGGTGACCACCCCACAGCTCCTCTGTGGAGGGAAGGAGAGAGAGCAGTGACGACAGGGCAGGCAGTGGAGCCTGTGGGACAGGAACTGGGCCATGAGTCGAAAGTGAAGTCACCACTTGCTGACTCAATCAGTGCCAGTCACTCAGCCTTCCAGGAAGTACCTTGCTGCCAGAGCCAGGGGAAGACACTGGCTGATCATTGGGGAGCCCCCATCCTGCCCCTGCCCAAGCTCTTCTCCCCGCGACCCTTATCTGGATCCTAGGGATGGCACCTAGACGCCAAGCAGCTGAGCTCCAGCTGTGCCCTGTAGCCCTCAACCCGTACCCACCACGGCATCAGCCGGGTCCGAGCTCCCCGCTCACCAAGCCTGCGGGCCACATCGATGCAAATGTCCTCAGCACAGAGACGGCCTGGTGCGTAGCTGCGGTGCCGCTCCGGCTCATCTGGCCCGCCCCAGTGCAGGTGCACACGCAGGCCACTAGCTGCTGAGAAGCAGCAGCCCTCCACGTCCGACTCACTGCGCTTGGCTGCACACTGGCACAAGGGCATCGCGCCTGCACCACTGGGTCTCCCACCTGCCAGAGCATGGGGTGTGAGGAGGGGCACAGGCTTGACTGCTGGCAGCCCAAGGCAGAGGAGTGCATACACAGCTGCTTCCCTCAGGTCCTTGACCACTCCTGACTTTTCTCGCCTGCATGCAGCAACACCACCCCAGCAGGAGGCAGCCCCATGTCCCCCAAATGTAGTCACCACAGAGGCTTGAAGCCATGGGAAAGTGCTCATCCCCGCTCCCCTCCCCCAACCCTCTCCTCCCCAGTCTGCAGGTCCACACCCTGACACCAAAGCTCTGGGGCTTCCTCAGCTCTGTCCACTACCTCCCACCACAGGGCAGAAGGGTCCACATACTCTCATCTCCACCTAGGAGGAGTCCTGGCTCCAGCTTCTCCTGCTCTACCCCAAACCTAAACCCCCAGCTCTGGGAAAGAAGTGGAACCCAGGCATCTGTGGCCCATGCTGCCCATGGTTACAGCAATGCTTTCTCGTGTGGGGCCATGTCCCTGCCACAACCTCAATCCCATGCCTGTCAGAACCTTCTTGCTGATGACTGGAGCCCTGAGGCAGATGGCAGTGGTTTCCTCTGACAAGAAGCACTGGAATCAGCAGGGAAGTCCCACACAGGCAGAGAAGTGCCTGCCTGCCTGTCCAGATGCTAAGCAAGCCTGAAAGGGGCCCAGAAGCCACAGGGACAGAGAAATGTGCTACCTTCCGCCCTCTCTCATGCATCAACCTGGGCCTGGGCTCTGCCCTGCTACATGCCAGCCAGAGCTCCAGGAGTGACAAGCATAAGATGCAGTGTGGCTGCAGAGGCAGCCCTGGCCTCCATGGGACATGGCCACAGCTAGAATCAGGCCTGGCCACGGAGAACCAACACCCCTTGCAATTCAGGGAATTCAGCTGTGTGGGCCTGCGATGGCTGACGAAGCCCAGCCAAATTGTGGCACTCATTGGTGCCCAGCCAAGTACTTTGGGGTGGGGGGGTTCTGTGGGAACCTCCCTCCCTCCTGAGTCAGCTGCATGCTCATGTCTGGGCCTGAGCTATGGGTGCCAGATTTGCATGCCCCAGTCAGGGCAGAGAAGAACTCCAGAAGTGGAGCCGTTCCTCTTCCCAGTGCCAGCTTCCTCTTTCCTGTAATCAGCAGCCGCAGGACATGCAGCTCTGTGGGGTGAGTGCTGAAGCCAGAGATAATGGACATGTGCCTGGAGGGCGCTGTTGGCTCCTGGAGCTGTTACACTGACAATTGCCAAAGCGACCGGCTCCTGGGTTAGGGATCCCATGCATCTGAGTGTGCCCCCCTTCTTCTGGCCCCGAGCAGGACTAGGACAGATAACCTGTTGCCACAGCCCTGTGACATCTCCTCCAGCTCCTGCTCTTCACCCAAAGCACTTCCTCGCCCAGAGACAAGGTGATGGGCAATTTCAGCCTCTGGCCTGACCTGACAGAAATTTCTATCGCTGCTGCAACTCCCCAGACCATAAGTAACACGAGTGCCAGGACAAATGTGCCCCAAGCTCAAGGCCCCCAAGTAGGGAGGGGGCTGGACACAGGCTGACTGTTAAGGCCCAATGGAAGGTCCACCCATGCCTTCCCCAAACCCATGGCCACAGAGGCATTACCCTGACACTTGCCCAGGCAGACACACCAAGGCTAGCCACAGCCAGTCCAGAATGTCTCAGCCGGCATATGCAGGGGACATACTGCCCCTGCCCAGCCAGACCTGGCTTCACCCAGGCAAGGAGATGGTTTGGAACACTCAAGGGCCGTGAACACAGTGGTTCTGAGCTTCCAGGATGCAACCCCGGACAGACCCAGGCCACTAGGATGCCCTGCAGCCCTCCTTAAAGCCAGACTCATATCTCTGCCCCTGCTGAGTCATTGCATCATAGCTCCAAAAGCCACGAAGGACCTGAGCTCATCCCACACAACCCAGCCTGTTGCCCAGGCTCCTCTACACCAGCTGGGCAGAAAGCGGAGCAGCCTGGGAAGGGCAGAACATATGGGCATGTCTACGTGACCTACTCAGCTACTGAGTAGTGGCAGATGCCTGCTTTTGCTGAGGGAAAATGGAGTAGGTCACTGCAGGCAGCTGAAGGGGGGCAGCCACCACAGAGGGGCCAGAAGAATGGACTCCATAATGCTCTGGGGGCAAGTCTGGTGCAAAAGGTAACACAGGGAGCAAGTGAGGAATGGAAGGAGCCTGCGGCTTCCCCAAGCCGCAGGCCTGGCTGGGAACCAGGAGAGAGGAGCACCTGCCAGGCACAATGACCCAAGCAGCTCAGAGGGGCCCTTGGGCAAAGCATGGGCACCATAACCAGTCCCAGCAGACAAGGGGATCCAGTCTGGCAGCCTGGGGGGGGTGGGGGGGGAGGGAGACAGCTGCACCAGGTAGGCAGAAGTCAGCTGACATTTCCCCCACTGCGCTGCTCTGCAGCAGCCAGCCTGGCCCCTCACCGTCCTCAACACCCTCCTGCTCATCTCTCCACCCAGGTGGGGGACACCTGCCATCAGACTGAACGTGGCTGAGTACTGGGGTCCAATACCACTGCCCCCCAAACTCCCCAGCCTCCAGCTCACACAAGCCTGCACCTTTGGAGCTGCAGGTACACCCCCCCCCAGCCTCATTACAGCTCACTGTCCCCCCACAACTCCACACCAACCATGCCCTTGCAGGGCTTCCACCAGGCCCAGAAACCCCCAGCCCCACCCCCACTACATATCTATGCCTCCCCACACCCAAACCATCCCAGACCCCTCCAGCCTTAGAACTTCCCGCACAGCCCGAACCCCCAGGACCTTCCCAAACCAGGGACCCCAACTACAGCCCCAGTGCACACCACCCCCGCCAGCCACAGGGAGCCTCAGCCCCAGCAGCGCCCTCATACCTGGGGGCGATCCGCACCCAGCCAGGAGGCCAGGCCGCAGCTGCTACCCGAACGTCCTCCCCCCCGAGAGGCCACCTCCCATTGGGCCGCTGAGACGGCTGCTGCCATTGGCGGACGCACAAAGTGCTCTGCCCACCGCTTGCCTCCCCCATTGGGCGGTAGCCCAGCTCGGCCCGCCCCTGCTGCAGGACCCGGAAGGGGAAGCCACGCCCCGCGAAGGAGAGCGAGTAATCGGCCATTGGCGGCGGGGCGGGCATCGCACGCCCGGATTGGCCTGGATGAGGCTGAGGG
Source organism: Caiman crocodilus (assembly GCA_030014935.1). Classification (NCBI taxonomy): domain Eukaryota; kingdom Metazoa; phylum Chordata; order Crocodylia; family Alligatoridae; genus Caiman; species Caiman crocodilus. The sequence goes on along the minus strand of JAGPOW010002232.1, from coordinate 22,963 downwards.
GCAGGCCCTGGTACAGCTGGCTCAGAGGCATGCGCACACCTACAGCGCGGCTGGACTGAGGCGCGCCGTGCACGCGCAGGTGGAGAGCAATAAGGTCCCACTCTGCTTCTCGCTGCGCTAGGGCAGGGCAGGACAGTCGGCTGCGGAGCCTGTCTGCCGCCTCTGTGAAGTGAGGCTGGACCCCCCGAGACGGGCACTGATCTGGCACTCAAGGCCAGGGTAGGTTCTGCATTAGGCGCACCTGGGCAGAGTTGTGCCAAGCCATCCATCGCTGCGCACCGCTGGAACGTCTCAGAGGCAGCAGCCTGGAACCTTTCCAGCACCCCATGGCGACTCTTGGGTCACCCCCATCAAGGCAGTGCTCCTTGCTACATTAAAGGGACATCCATTTGTTCTGCCAGGCATCTCACGCAAGGCACCCAGCCTAATCCTAACCCTGGCACTTTAGGATGAGGGAATCCAGGCTAAGGAAAAGGAGGGCAAGACAAAACCCTATGGCATGCCCCACTCTCCCGGGAGAGCCCACTGCCTCCGGGGAAAAACCCCAGTGAGCAACACTTACTGTTCCCAGCCAGAAAGCTATCCACCCAAACTGAGCCCTGCCCTGCTCATGAGTGCTGGGTAACTGAGCTGTTATCGCCCCCCCCAACAACTGGCAGCTTCATGGAGAAACCCAGAGGCAGGGTGTTAACACAAGCAGCTGGAGTGCAATGCAGCTGGGTCCCACTCTACTCCTCCACTGTGGGCATTTACCAAAGAAACACAGAATTACCCATCTCTGCCTGTGCAAAGATGCCCATTAACAGACTTGGTGGAACATACACCCTGGCCCTGCTCTTACTCTGTTCCCTCCCACCAAAGACAGAGGCCTCTTTGGCTGCCAGGCACTGGTAGGTTGGCATGTCCCTCACTCCTCTTTCTGTCCCAGCCCCTGCTTGTCAGGTGACCTTGGGCTGCTCCTTAATGGCCAAAGCCTTTATCTCCCATCTGCCCTTCTCTCCTAAGAACAGTTTCAAGACAGGCCCATTCAGCCAGGGTCTACAACAGGTGCCTCTAATTTTCCACTCAGACCCTGCTTCTCTTCTGTGCTTATTTCAGCAGAGAGTGAAGATAAGAGTCCAAGGCAGGGAGCAGGCTTCCGTACAAGGGAACAGCAAGCAAGACAGGTTCTACTTTGGTGTCCAAAAAGAAGTTGGATGAACACCTGTCTGGTGTCATGTTATGCCAGTGTGTGCTCCTGCCAGTGGCAGGGTGTCAGACTAGATGATCTGTTCAGGCCCCTTCTGACCCCAAACTATTATGAAACATGGGCCTGCACCAGGCAAGGTCTAAGCTCTACAAGATTTCCTATGCCTGCCACTTCCACCCTCCTCCCTGTGCCCAGCTGATCCACAGCTTCTTGTGAACAGCAAAGGTCTTCCACCATTGCCCAAATAGCCTGCCATGCAGTTTCCTGCTGGCAGGGAGCCCTGCAGAAACATATGTGGGCAGAAAAATGAAAGGAGCTGGAAGGAGGGCACACACAAAGGAGATTATAGCAACACAGGGAGAGCCAAGGAAAAGGCAGGGGAGCTGGGTGGGAAGAGGGGAGAGCAAAGAGGAAGCTACTAGCTCCAGCTTGGAACAGGGGCTGACTGGCTGGGCAGCAGCTCTGCAGAAAAGGACCTGAGAGTTACAGTGCACAGGCAATAAGCAGAATATGAGCTAAGTGTGCCCTTACTGCCAAGGCTAATGGCATACTGGGCTGCACTGGTAGGTGTGTTGCCAGCAGAGAAGGGAAGTGATTCTTCCCCTCTACACAGCACTGGTGAGGCCACATCTAGAGTCCTGCATTCTGTAGTAGGAGGTCCAAAACTGAAAGGATGTAGACAGATTGGAGTCCAGCAGAGGATAATGAAAATGGTGAGGCAGCTAGGGCACATGACTTATGAAGAGAGGCTGAGGGAACTGAGTTTATTTAGTCTAGAAAAAAAAAATTGAAGGGGGATTTAATAGCAGCCTTCATCTAACTGAAGGGGATTCAAAAGAGGATGGAGCTAGACTGTTCTCAGTAGTGCCAGATGACAGCAATGAACAATGGTCTGGAGTTGCAGCAAGAGAAGTTTAGATTAGATATTAGGAAGAATTTTCTCAGTAGTAGGGTAGTAAAATACTGGAACAGGTTACCCAGAGGGGTTGTTGAATCTCCATTCTTACATGTTTTTAAGACCTAGCTAGACAAAGCCTTGGCTAGGATGATACAGTTGGATTTGTCCTGCTTAGAGCAAGGGGTTGAGCTAGATGACCTCCTGAGGTGCATTCCAACCCTAATTCTGATTCATGAGAGACTGGGATCTAGCTCCCAGTTGCTCCGATAACTCCCCATGCCCACATGCTGGTAAGAATCCTCTAGCCAAAACTTCCACACTTGAGTCTCTAGGGATGGGGAGCCAGTACATAGCTCTCCCTGGTAAATCTCTAACCCAAAGTGCTTACCCAAGCAAAGAAATGGTGAATGCTCTTGGGGCTGGAACCTGCTCCTACAGAACTGGAACTGGGCTACCTGATGCAGCACCATGAGTTCTTCACCTCTGTGATTTCCCAATCTTCCTTTTCTTTCATGCCCTGCAAGGCCAGGGAAGGAAGACAGATGCTCAGTAGTGGAGCCAAGGCCATGCACAGCTGGCACAGGAAGCATTTATGGGCAGTGTGGAGGGGCTAGTTCCCCATTAAGCACACAGAGCCAAGTCTCCTCCAGGAAGGTTTTTCAGCCCTCTCCTGCAGCTGTACCCAGCATGTGCTCACATTCAACAGCTGCAAAGTGTCAGCATTAGGTACACAAACTCCCAGAGTTAAAGGAGCCCTGTGCAAGCACGGCTCTGATCTGGGCTTGCAAGAAAGCTCTGATCTGGGCTACTGCCTGGTTAGTGGCTTGGAGGTTGACAGTACCAGCTGCACCAAGGCAGAGCTGCCACCCAGGTTAGGGGCAGATCAGCATGGCTGAAGTAGATGCTAGGCAGTACATGCGGCAGCTCAGGAAATAAGAGGCACTAGGCACTGAGCTGCCTACCCTGCCAAAAGCCTCAGGGAAGCAGATAGTCAATGCCTCCTCCAAAAGCACAGTGCAGCCACAGGGCCAGGAGACAGCAACTCCCCATGGCTGACTGAAGATACAGACCCTGGCACGAGACTGCCCACGCAGCTGGCTGAGGTGCAGAAACCCAGTAGGAGCTGAGCAGATCCCATGTCGTGCCTCAGAGGGTGGCCCCAGCTCCTGCAGGTCCCACTCCCACCCCCACCAGAAGACACTCCTGGGGCCAACACTTCTGCATCCAGCTATCCTGAGCAGCCACAAGCCCAGCCCAGTACACTAGATTCCCCCTGTTCCCAGTCTAGGCGCCAGATAGCTACTTCAATCTCTTTATTCAGCTAACAACCTCATTGGTGACTGCAAGAAGAGAGACAACAGCACATGTGTAACTATGGTGCCAAGGGCATCACTGGAGCAGCAACCCCCAGCCTGAGGGGTGGTGGTAAGTTCCCGCAGGCTCCTGTAGCACCAGGGACTTCCCGGTGCCCAGAGCAGGGGTTCCCGCTGGCTCCCAGGGGTTGGTGGGGGGAGCAGGACGCCAGGCACCAGCAAGTGAGCAGCTCACACATTCACCAGCGTCTACGCATGTCAAGCGCGTGTCGCAGGGGTCGGTGCGAGGGGGGTTGGAGTCATGGGGGTGGGGCAGGACATCCCACTTCACACCTTTCCTCACTTCTCCTCCTCGCCGCCCTCCTTCGCCAACTCCTCGTAGACGGGGTCAGCTTCGGCGCCGCCCTTCTCCGCACCCTCTGTCGCCTTTGCATTCGGCACCCACAGCCCAGAGTCAATGCAACGCTGCATGTGGTACTTAGCTTCCTGCAAGGGGAAGGGGCTGCTCAGGGTCAGGTCCCTGTCCCAGCTCCTAACACCTGCCCTGCCCCTTCCAGGCCCAGCTGCCCACTCCCACCCCCACAGAAAGAACCTGACTTCTTCCCACAGCTGCACATGTTGAGGGGACCTGGAGCAGACCTGTCACAACAGGCAGGCACAGGCTGCCTGGAGCTGGACACCCAGAGGCCTTGGGGTACTCACAGTGGGGTCCATCTTGCTGATGGTGTCCTGAAGCATCTGGACATCCTTTACGTCAAAACACTTCTGCAGCTCCTGGGGGGAGGCAGGATGATGATAAGGGAAAGAAGACCTGCTTCCTGTAGGCCCTGAAGTAAGCCCAGGCCTGGAGGGCAGTCTTGCCTTGATGCTGAGCATTTAGCAGCTCCTGCCTCAAGCCCCAGCTTGGCTAGGACATGAGGCCCAGAATGGGGCACATGTGCAGGTGCCTTATCTGCCTCAGCCTAGACTTCTGGGCATTGGTCCCCGTCCACTGCAGACCATGGGCTGGCAAGGCCAAGTTCAAGTCCTGCTCTGCCACTGACTGCCCATGTGACCTTGAGCAGAGCCCAGGGACCTCAGTGCCTCAGCTTCCCCACACAAGTGGCAGGCTCAGCCCCGCCCCACTCAAAGAACCCCAGGAAAAACCAAGGGGGGGATGATGAGACACAACAGGTAGCAGAGGACAGGAGGCCAGGAGATGGGTTGGGTGGGAACAGAGCCCAGGGGGACACAGGTACAGGCCGCTGCATGACTCACGGAAGGTAGTGACTCGTAGACCTCCACAGGGTCGAGCCCACCAGGGCCCAGCCGCTTCTGCCGCTCCTCCTCCTCATATTCTTTCATGGCCTTCTCGATGCGCACCTTGGCGCGGCCTCGTACCCGCTCCTTGAAGGCTTCCAGCTCATCATTGAAGCCCTCCATGTACTGCTGGTCAGCTGTCTGCAGGCAACAGAGGCAGCGAGTCAGGGGAGTGAACACAAGGGCTAACAGGCAGCCTCTGCCATCAGCTCTCACGCTTCTTCCACTTAAAAGCGCCTTCCAAGAGCCTTGCCAGGTACCAGTGCAGGGGCTCAGGCAGCAAAACCATGAGGTCCAATGCAGTGCTTGTGCTCGGGGTGCCTGGGAAGCAGTGGCCAAGAAGGACTGAGTATGGAGGACAAGGGCTGCCCAGAGAGGGTGACTCTGGCCACATCCTCCCCACAGGTGGGGCACATGGTACCAGATCAGAGGCAGAACCAGGCCCAGTGAGCCAGGTGCTCAGCCCAGTGGGAGGGGGATGGCCCTGGGGTGGCCTGGACACCCCTAGCTGTAAGCCCTGCAGTCCCTCAGCGTTGGACAAGGGAGCAGAACCCCCCATTACAGTAGACAACAAAAGGGAGCAGAGCTGAGCTCACCTTGATCTTGGTGAAGAACTGCCTGAAGCAAGCCCTGGGATCCACCTTGAGGCTCTTGGCCAATTCCAGGATGAACTGCATGACAATGGTCTGGTGGGCCACCTGCTCCATCAGCGCATGTTTCTGGGGGCAGGGGGAGAAAGGCATTGAAGACTGAGCTGCACACCCCCAGCCAGTGCAGGACCAGGAGGGGCATGTCCCCAGCCTCCTCCACACCCTACAGCATCTAGGAAAGGGGACACTGGCTGGCCTGGAGCCACAAGCCAACCCAGAGGAACCCATCTCATGCCCTCTGCAATGGCAACCAGGGATTCCTGCTGTGGGGCCAGCTCCAGAGCCATCCTTCAGGAGGACAGCTGCACGAGTGAGGGTGTTGGCCTAGTCCAGACAAAACTATAATTGTCCTGGAGATGCAACCACAGCTGGATCAGCTCCGCAGGCAGGTAACACGTGAGAGCACCAAGTTCACAACTGGTCTGGAGCCAGTGGCAGGGGAGGGACGCAGGGTGGGGATGCTCTCACCCAAGGCAGGCCAGAGCCTGGCACGTCTCACTGAACTGTGAGCAGCCACACCCAGCATGGGCCTCACCTCCTCCACCTCCAAGTCAATGCACCAGATAACCAAGTAGTTGGCTGTCTCTTCGCACACAAGGTGCGGGTTGTCAGACAGGTACTTCTGGCTATCATCCCAGCGCCGCAGCATCCCTGAGAACAAAACAGTCCCTTCAGCCCCCATCTCCAAAAGACACCTCTGAGCACACACTGCTGCATAAAGCCTCAGTGGAACCAGGTCACAGCCAGGGCTCAGAGCACCACTACTTTCCTGGGCCAGGCATGTGGGGGGCTGATGCCATCTACCACTGTGCCAGAGATGTGCACTGGGGCCCAGGCAAAGACCCTCAGCCCCATAGCTGCCACCTGCCAATGGGATGGCAGCACTGCCCAACTGCATAGGGCTGCAAAGTTGATGCTGGGAGACTGAGGAGCTCAGGGGCCAAGGACAGACCAGATAAGAGCAGGGTTAGCCCTTTCCACAGCTGACTGCGATGGTCGCAGTCAGCTAGGATAGCCAGGCCCCAGCCAGGATTGCCAGCTAGCACCATTCATTTGGGCTGGGCAGGAGTGGAGATGGACATGACAGTGATGGTGGCAACTCAGATGAGAAGCATGAGATATTCCAAGCTCATTGGTTGGGGGCCCAAACAAAGACCCCAGACCAGGACTCTGCAGGGGTACAGAGCAGACATGCTGCCTCCCCAAACCAGGCAGACCAAGAGGGTGTCAGGGGCTGGGTGTTAAGGCATGGGGCAGAGGGAGGCGCTCAGGAGTCTGCCTGACTGCCACACATCCGAGGACCTAACACACCTCAACCTCATCCCCATGTGGTCTGGACTACATTTGGCAGCATGTCCTCACTCCCAGCCCTGTAAGCACAGCGCAACCAACATAGCAAAGCCGCCTGCATCGCTCCCCACACCAGTCCTTCCCTTCCCATTTGCCGACCCTCTGCACCACCTCACCGAAGTGCTTGATCTGCTTCTCATATTTCTGCACGAATGTCTTGTGCTTCTTCTCCTTCTGCTCCTCTGACTCATCCTTCTCCTCAGTCTTGATGTTGAAGACACTCTGCAATAGGGAAGAAAGGGACGGATGGTACAATGAGTGAGGTTGTGCCAGGTGCCCCCTCCCCAGCCCAGCCCTGGCTCAGCTCAACCCTGCCAGGCAGCCCCTACCTTGCTGAAGCCATCCTTGCTGAGAGTGTCCACATTCCAGGGCATGTTCTTCTCTTTCTTGCGCAGCTCCTCCAGCTTGTTCTCCCAGCCCCTCTCTTCACTGCGCAGCTGCTGTGCCTCAGCCTGCAGCCGCTGCAGCTCAGCCTGCCCACCACCCGGTGCTGCCAGCTGTAGCTCCATCATCTTTCTCTGGCACTCGGCCAGCTTGCGCTTGCACTCCCGGCAGCCCTTATCCAGCTCCTCCTTCTCCTTTTGGAACTGCTCCATGCGCTCCATGCGGGCCTGCCAGGATGGAGACCTTACAGACACCTGCTCACACACTGCACCAAACTCAGGGCACTTGCAGACGGGGGCAGGGGAGCAAAGAAACCTCTTCCCCACCCACAGGACTGCAGCAGCAAGAAGCTGGGCTGCCCCTGCCCCTAAAGAGATCCAGCGGAACAGGGTCTGGAAGGAGTAAAAGCTGCACTACCACAGACTAACATACAAGGGTCTAGAGAGATCTGAATTCCTGCTCCTGCTTTATGAGCCCAGGGTGTGCCCCCCACCCCCGAGGTGGTTTAGGGAAGCTGGAGGCAATGCTGATAGCCCCTCTGGGAGAGGGGCCCATAACTGTATTTTCTAGCTCTCTGCTTAGCCCAGGATCAGGGAGTGCATGGCAGGTCTCACTTGTCTGCAGGGTTCCCAGTGCCTCCCTCCCACCACATCAGCACCCTCTGAGCTGCCCCATATGGCTGAGGATGAAATTGCTGGAGAGTGGTTGCAGGTCCCAGCGCACCAGGGTGGACCCACACTGTGTTGGGTAAGGGGAAGCCCAGGGTAGTGGCAGAAGAACAGACTCCCCTCTCCCAAGGTCTCCCCCTTCCTTCATGCTCCAGTTGCCCACATCCTGCCTAAGGCACTGCCAATTCAACTTTGGAACTTCCCTTGTGGCCCCAGGTTTTTAAGAGGCTATGGCCCTGTCAGGCACAGCTTTCTCTAGCTTGGGCACAGCTCTCAACCTGGCTCCATCTCCAGGAGCTATGACAATTTCTTCCTCCTCAGAGCCTAGAAAAGTCAGCACCCGTTCTCCTAGCAGGGGCTGCCTCTTTCCATGCACAGCAGAGTGGAAGACCCTTCCTGTGCACGACAGGAGACAAAGGGGATCTCACTCTGCTTTTGCTGGTCTGCTGGATGGGAGCAAAGGCTCCCAGCACTAAGGGAAAGACTGGGAGTGAAGTGGTTGGTGGGCCACTCACAGGCCCCAGCATTTATAGGCTGGGGATGCAGCAGACAAGGAAGGGAATTTCTAACCAAGCCACGGACTCATTTTCCATCTCCTCTGCCTGCTTTTACAGTGCCACACACACTGTGCACTGCCTTGGGGGGGTCCAACCTGTGGACCAAATGGTCTATGTATGTGTGGTACATGATGGGCTGGGGAGAAGACAAGCAACACAGGGAGAGGACCAGAGAGCAGATCCAGCAGGAAAAAGGACTAGAGCAGCACTAAGGGAGGGCAGGGGGCTAATGTGAAAGGCCCTCTATATGACCCAGGCACTCTACCCTCAATCACAGCCCTTTAGGGCAAGGCATTTCCCCTCCCTTGCGAGAGGAAGAAGATGCAGCAATCTACTCAGCAGAGCACAGGTTGAGTCACGTCTGGAGCTCAGGGCAGCATTTTCTGCTTTGGGAGCTCCAGGAGGGGGTGTAAGGCCAAAGCGTCTGCCTGTCACCCGAGGGCACTGGGAGTGCTCTACCACAACAGTCATGTGCCACAGCTTCAGCTCTGGTGCATATCACTGCTGAGGCTGGAACTACCTCAGCCAAGGGGTGAGTTCCCAGCCCTGGACACAGCTCCACCCAGGACAACACATGTGAAACACAACCTCTGCAATGACCTGGCCCAAGCACGTGGCTCTGTTAGTCCCTAGGGCACATGGGACACTGCCGTTGGATGTCATCTGCTAAACTGGGACCAGTTAAAAATACATGGACTTGGCCCAGTGCCTCACTACACCCCAACCCCCAGGCTGGATTGCAGCTAGTAAGCTCACATTAATACCTCAAGCTAACAGCAGTATCTACAGCTATGGGGGCCAAGCTCCTTGGCAGGCATGCCATGTGTCACCCCGACGCCCTTCCCAAGTGCCACTGTGATCCCCTTCCCCTTCCTGATCTGCTCCCTGCCCCACCTGCTGCTGTACTGCCTGTATCCTCCCTGATCTGCCCCATGCCACAGCTTAGCCATCTCTGATCTAACCCTCTTGCAGAGGCTAGTGGAATCTCAAAAGTTAAGTCTCTTTCCTGCTGGATCCCAAATGCTGGCAACTGGGGAGAGACAGGGTTACCAGCTAAAGAACAGGTCTCTACCTAGAGAAAGATCCCTGGTTTGTCACAACAGAGCTCAGCTGAGATATTCTTGGTGCTGTGTTAAGCCACTTCCCCCAGCAAGGACTGGGCCCTGTACCACACAGGAAGCTTGGGGTTCTCTTCCAGCAGCTGCCACTGACCCACTGCAAGGACTCAGGCCTTGTCCAGGGGAAGCATCAGTTTTCCAAGCTACTGCTCTGCTCATTTGGGCTCCCAAGTGCCCAGTTCCACTATTCCTTTGTACGGTTGCAGTTATCTACAGCCCCTACCTCCCCCTCTGCCAGCACTGACCCCAGCAACCTCTAGTACCAAGGAACATGTCTGAGCCATGGAGAAGAGGCCAGAGGGGGACAGACACCAAGTGACTACAACTGCAGATACACATAGGCAGTTACAGACCAGTCGTGCACTGGTCTCTCTCCTCTCTTGTGCTTCAGTCTCCCTGCCTGTACTATGGATCTTTACCTGTAACTCAGGCTCCATATCGTAAGAACATATAACACTCCCATCGCTGTTGTTTTACCATGTGTCCATGGAATCTATTGGCACCCTTTCCTGTAGCCTCCACGCCTGAGGGAGGCTAATAAAACACTTGGTGAGTTAGGCCCATGTTCTTAAGGGTGACAAATAGGCCTATGTCACACTGCAACAGAGAGTAGATGCTAGAAAGAAGAATGAACGGGGGTTTTCCCCACTGTTCCTCTCTTGCTTGCAGCCTCCAGCAGTTAAGGCCTACAGAGTTTGGATTCAGAGGCTCACTCCTATGCTCAATCACAACCAATGCCCTTTTCCTCAAGATCTTACAAAGCAGCTGAAAAAAGAGGGGTCACCAGAGAGGCACTAACAGTGAGGCATATCCTTGGGTGGAGGAGAGGTCCAAAAGACACCCCTGAGCTGCACTGCTGCATTCAGTCTAGTGGGGCCCGGCCACAGACAGGGCTTGGGGCACCACTACTTTCCTAGGCTGGGCACATGGGAGGCCGATGACATCCCCCACTATGCCAGAGACGTGCTCTGTGGCACAAGCCAAGTTCCTCAGCCCCATGGCTCCCACCTGCACAACAGGATGGCAGCACTGCCCAACTGCACAGGGCTGCAAGGACTGACGCTGTGAGACTGAGGAGCGCAGGGGCCAAAGACAGACCACCTAAGAGCAGCTTATGCTAACTGCAATGGTCAGTCAGCCAGGATAGCCAGGTCCCAGCCAGGACTGCCAGCTGGCACCATTCGTTTGTGCTGGGTCGGGCCAGGCTGGGCTGGAGGGGAGATGGAAATGACAGAGATGGTAGCAACTCAATTGAGGAGTGAGGAGTGAGGTTCCAGGTTTGCTAGCTGAGAGCACAGGCAAAGACCCTAGCCAAGGACTCTGCAGGGGTAAGGTAGACAGGCTGCCTCTCAAACCAGGCAAGACGAACCATGCAGGGGGTACGGGCATGAATCAGGCAGCACCCTCAGGGCAGGAGCAACTCAGTTACAGCACTAACACAAGGGCACCAATCCTGGAGTTGCCTTGGGGCTGTGCATCTGCAGCCCTAGGAAGACAGGCCTGTGCTGGGCTAGAAACACAATCTTGGGGTCAGAGATTCTTAGGGGAGCCAGGCCCACAGAGAGGATCACGTAGGACAGTGCAGAGCACAGCACCCGAGGAGCAGAGCAGGGGAATGTCTGTTGGGACGGGGATCCCGTGGGGAAGAAGTAGGGGGGAGCCCTGAGGACAAGGATGAGGTGTGGGGGGCACCTACAGAGTCTCTACAAGGCTGTCCCCCGGGCCTAGTTTCCATGGAAATGGATCTCCTCAAGGACTTGTCCCTGCGGGGGAGGCTTGTTCCTACGGGGACAGAATGTGACCCCCTAGGCGGGGCGGGGTGGAGGCTGGTTCCCATAGAGAGAGAGACCTCCCAGGAGGATTCCAAAGAGCTAAAGGTGAGCTCCTGAAGAAGGAGATAGAGGACCTCCCCAAGGCCAGGCCCGGGCCGGGGGTTCCATGGAGAAGGGGCAGGGCTCCTGGGGAAGCCCCACAAGGCCTGGTGCGGGGGAGGTTGTTGCCATGCAGGCAACCATGGGGGGAGCTCTGCACGCACCTGGTGCCGCCATCGGAAGAGGCTGGCGGTGTCGATGTTGGGGTGCGTCTCATCCTCGTCGTCCGACACCTCAATATGGTCCCACACGCTATAGTCCACCATGGTTGCGCAGGGCCGGCCCGCGCCGCTCCCGCCGGGCCCTTCTGGAACCCTCCAGCACCGCGCACGCCCACTTCCGCCCGACCTCTCATCACTTCCGCCCGACCTCACCACTTTCCGTTCCGCAGCCCGTTTCGGCTTCACCGGCGCCATTACGCACGCGCACCTCTGCTAGCTTGTGTCGCCTTGTGTGGAGCGGGTACCTCCCTTTGCCGCGCATGCCAAGAGGAGTATCACCCTTCCCCTCCCGGTTGCTTAGCGTGTTTGCGTCGTAGTCCCAACTCAAGATGGCGCGGGCATTAAAGATGTGGACACCTCAAGTACAGTGTGATGGGAGGGCTTCCCCCCATGTGTCTAACGTGATGGGAGAGGGAAGAGAGTCCCCGGATGAGGCATATGGTGGGGTACCTCTCCTGGACACATGCGGGGTGGGGGAGGGAACCCCCCCACTGCTACCCTCAAGGAGGGGAAGGACACCCTGAGCTATGCGCAAGTGGGGTGGGGCAAGGGATTGCCCCTCCGCCCCCCGCTCACCCCTTCTGCCATGCCCGTAGTGGGGGAGAGGAAAGGTCAGTGTGCCCTCCTCCCCCGCATTTTGGTGCTTACAGCCCTCCAGCCCTCATCCTGCTTTGGTGCTGGGGCTGGCCATGAAGGGCCTGGTCTGTGCTACTTTGAGGCATACCTAGCAACTGCAAGCCAGGAGCTCAGGGCTGGATCCTTCAAGACTAGACATGGGAAAGCCTCCTGGCCTCACCTGGGTCACAGCTACTGGTGCCTGCCATGAAGGAAACCCAGTGCCTGCAACCATAGGGGTCTGGATAGGCCAACCCCTCCCCACTTGCATCCATGGCCAGAACCTTGCATGGACTCAGGACTGGTCCCATCCATTGCATTGGTTGCGGGGTTGCTCTGAGCCTTGTAGCTGCTGGCAGGGCAGAAACATGAGTGCAAACACATAAGTACACATGTCCCCTGCTGAAAGATCTCAGCCAGATGTAGACCCCCCCCCGGCTGTCAGCAGCCCCCAAAGCTGGGGGGACTGACTAGGAATGGCCCAGACTCCAGGAAAACACCTGTGCCCAAGTCCTGAGTCTCTTTGGTGGTGTTTGAATTCTGTCTGCCCACCTCCAGAGGCTGGATGTAACCCCCACCAGATTCCCAATGTTTTCCCCACTAGTTTGGTCCCTGCAGCTGCAGGTCACCCAATTCTCTGCCCCACCAGCCCCCTCAGTAAGGAATGTGGATTTAGCCATGCCAGGACTGTCATCGCTTCATCAAGGCTGCAAACAGCGCTGCCCACAGCCACGGAGCTGTTGCTTGGAATTCCAGCCTTGTACCAGCTCTGCACAGCCTGGAGACTCCCTCCACTTATAGTTTCATAGTAGGTAAGTTCAGAAGGGACCTGAGCAGATCATCAAGTCTACCCCCCTGCCGTGGGCAGGAAAAAATGGTGGGGTCAAATGACCCAGGCTAGGTGATTATCTAGCCTCCTTTTGAAGACCCCTCCTTTTGTAGATTCCTTTTGAAGATTCCCCAGCTCCATGCTTGGGCTCAGTGGACCTTGATGCAATGATATCTCAGAACCAAGGCCTGGAAATGGATCCCTTCATGTCTTGTGACTGTGATAGAATATAGGACACAGGATGGGTGAAAGGAGCTGGAGGAGATTCCTCCTGCACCAGGGGTAGCTGCATGTTGGGGTGGTGGGCAGCATGGACTTCCAGTTGGGTCCAAAGCCAGCAATGCTGAGTCCCTGCTTCATTCCATGCTCCCAAACCCCCTGGATCAAAGCTCTCTAGCCGTGGCCCTGTGATGAGACCTCACTCCCTGACCTGCTTTTCCTGGCCAGGCTGCTCTTAGAGATGCTTCCAGAGCTCTTAGCTGTCTCCCAGGCAGCCATGTGGAGGAGCAAGGGAGGCCTGCAAATCCCACACCCCCGGTACCATCATCCAGAGCAGCAGCCAGGGCCAAGCTAGAGGATCTTCCTGCCCACGGTGATGCTGCAGTGGCCCTCAGTGCCCCCTAGACAGATCTATATCCTCTCCAGTGCAGCAGTGGCCCCGTGCACTTGGTCACTTCCTATCATGCTTCCTTCCCCTCCCCCGAACCCCAGCAGAGCTTTGTGCTGTTTCAAGGATCTGCAGACCAGGCAACAAATGCTGGCAGATCCCCCTTCCCCAGGATCCTGCTTTTTGCCATCCCAGACCTTCCCCAGCACAGCCAGGCCAGTGCAGGGCTTCAGCTGAGCTGGTGTCTGTCCTGGTGCTAGCAAAGGCTGGCGCCAGGCCATGCTGTAGGGCACGGGCTGTGTGCCAAGGCAAAGGCCTGGCATGGCCAGGCAGAGCCTAAGGGAGCAGGCAGGTGGTAGGAGCATATGGCAGAGGCCATGGAGAGCCAAAAGGACTGGAACAAGGCCTGCCAGTGGTGAGCACTACCCTGCAGCCACTGAGGCCTGGCTGAATTGATGGGGGTGGAGCAGTTCAGACCTGCCACTGCCTCCCTGCATGGCTGCGGCCACATCCCCTGACTCCTGCAGGTTGCAGGTGTGACCTATTGGGTGGCCTTTCCCTCCTCTGGCTGGATCCAGATGCAACAGGGCTGCTGCAGCATGGTGGCTCTGCCAGAGACCCCACAGACCTTGGTATGGCCTGCCTCTTGCATGGCCTGTGCAGGGCCTGGCACCATCAAGGTACTACCAGGGCAGGCCTCCTGTTGACAGCTCTGTGACCTGATCACAAGGCCATGGGAGAGAGTGGAGAATCAGATGGGGAGGCAGGGTACCTGGGTTTTGCTCCTGCCCTGTGGGGTGACCCCCCTGCCTGCCCCCCCAATCCCACAGCCTCAATTTCCCAGTCTGGTCTGTGTCTGGCAGCTGTACTATGTGGGCTGCTGGTCTGGTGGGGAGTCTCCCCAAGGTTGCATGGTCCAGGTAGCCCCATGACTGGAAGGAGCACCTGCTCTTCACCCCAGTGGGCACCCCCAGGGTGGGCTGGAGGGTGTTAGTATTTCTACTTCCATTGATTTCCCCTCCCCCCACCATGGTCCAGGGTGTGGTACAAGCTTGACTGCCCTTGACATGTTGCCCCATAGGACACCTGCCCTGGCTGAAGCTGGCTCTCAAGCAGGAAATAAGTGGCAGCCCCCAAAACCCCTTCCAAAGTAGGGGGAAGAGGCAGAGAAAGACAGAAGGGCTTTCCTTCAGAAACCCAGGCCTGGGACCCCCAAGCCCCAGTCAGCATGGGGATAGTGGCCATGACAGCTCGATCCCAGCCCCCATCCTGTCCCTGGGAGCTGGGGGAGGATGAGTTAGAACAGCCCCGATGCTGCTCTAAATGACACTCAAGATGTCGAGGAGCCCCGGGGGAGGAAGAGATGCAGCCAGAACCCAGACCTGGACCCCTGCCCACAAGCAGCAAGGGGAAGAAGGGAGCGACCCCAGGTGAGAGAGGTAGGAACGGAGGGGGGTGCAGGCAGGGCCGGGCTGTGAGGAGTGCTGGGCTGGGCGCAGGGCAGCCCGCTGGGCGCCCCAGGGAGACAGTCCTGCCCCCGCTCCCCCGCCCTGGGGAACCAGCGCCGGCGCCTCCGTTCACACGCTCTGGCCGCTGCCCGCTGCTCCCAGCGCCGAGCACTCGCTGGGAATCCTGGCGTCCGAGGCACGGGCACAGGCGCACACACCCCCGGGGAACCCAGGCGTCCGGGACACGCTCACACACACGCAACCCAGGCGTCCGAGACAGTCCCCGGGAACCCAGGCGTCCGGGACACACACGTCCCCTCCCGGGGGAACCCGGGCGTCCGGGGCACGCACGCACGCAGACAAACACACACACGCGCGCACGCAAACCCGGGGAACCCAGGCGTCCGGGGCACACACGCGCACACACGCGCGCGCGGGGAACCCAGGCGTCCAGGGCACCGCGGCGGTGCCTGGATGGGCGGGCGGTGCGCGGCGCCCCGGCCCGGCGAGGTAAGGGGCAGAACCGAGGGCGGGGGGTCCTGGGGGCGGACCGCAGCCTCCCCCCGCCCGGGGCCGCTGTGGGGCTGCTCCGGGGCTCGATGCTGCGGCAGCGCCTGCGGGTCTGGCATCCACAGGCGGCTGTATAGGGGGAGCCCGGCTCCGGCGCCAAGTCCCTCCGGCCCTAGCGCTGGAGCCGGGCAGGGACTCCAACTCCGCGGGGAGGCGGCACAGGATGGAGGCGACCACCACCTCGGTCCCTACCCGGCTCCCTGCTCGCAGTGCCAGCCCTCTGCGGAGGCCAGGCCGGGGCCAAAATCTGGCCCGGAGCAGGGGAGATGCGGGTCTGAGGTCGTTGGGGCCTTGGATGGGCCCCCTCCCTCAGGGGTGAAAAGGGTAAACGCCGCACCCTAACATCACCCCAGTGGGGTAAGACTCGGCCCCAGTTGGGAGGAAGGTCTTCCTACCTCCACCTGCTGCTCCTGCCTCAGTTTCCCTTCATGGGGGTCCCATGCTTGCCTGATGGGACCCAGCCTGGCTGGCTATGGGTCAATGGCATGGGTGGGGAGCAGGCAGGCACATGGGGGGCCTTGGGCCTCCAGCCTCTCTGGTGCCCCCATGTGGCACCTCAGACCATCCCCAGAGGAAGCTGCATGTCCTAGGCCTGCCACCCCCCCCCCAACTCTGGCCCACCATCCCACTGCTACACCCGACATCCACAGAGCCAGCCAGGGAGCAGGCAGCTCACAGATGCTAGTCAGGTGTTCCCTGACACAAACCTGCCGCATCACATAGACCCCACACTGCAGGTACTTCTTGGGGAGTCCCCTGTGGCTCCAGGACCAGGGGATGGGCTTTCCTGTCCTACCCATAGGAGGTGGAGACCCCATGCCTCTGGCCCCAGCCCATTCAGGCTTCATCCAGCCTTTGGGGGTGGGTGGGGGTTCAGTGCAGTCGCCCTCAGGTCCAGCCCTGCTGGGGCCTTCTAGTCCCCTGCACCCACTGCCAGGTGCCTTGGGCACAATCGCTTTCCCAAGCCCAGGCCCCTGGCTGCCTCAGCTGATCTGGGGCGAGGGGCTGGTGCCGTGTCCTTGCAGCAAGCTAGCTTTGGGGACCCATCCAGCCCCCATGACCCCTCCACCTCCCATGAGCCTCTGTGGTACCCAGGCTGGCACAAGCTGGGGAGATACCTATGGCCAGGCAGGTGGAGGGTCCGACTTTTCCACTAATTGCTGAGAGGCCCCAGATGCCTGGATTCCAAACCTGGCTTGGCCGCTTTGCCTCTCTGGGGCACATGTGCTTTGGCTGTAAGCCTGATCCTGGCCCCGCTATCCCCATCCCAAGTATCTGTCCCCTGCTGCAGCTGCTCAGCCATGGTGGGGGGCAGGTCTAGGGCCAGTGCTGGGGTTCCCCCCAGTGGGGACCCATGATGCTGAGAACCCAGCCCCAGGTTTCCTTGGCAACGCTCACCAGGAGGAGCCGTGGCATGGGCAAGAGGTCTGCAGCTGCATGGGGCTGGGGGGCAGCAGGGAGGACTTGGGGGACAGCAGCTCCCCCTGCTCATGGGGTGGGGCACAGCCCCTCTCTGCCTGGGAGCCACACAGGGGCTTGGGGAAGTGGTATGCTGCGCTCATGACTCCAGGTCTTGGCACTGACACTAGGAGCAGGCACCACATTTCTAGCTGGAGGTGGGAGGAAAAGGGATGGCTCTGGCCCTTGGTCCTTACCCTCCATGCCCAGGACCCCCAGAGCTGTCAGTGTCAGACCCCATGTGTCCTATCCTGCCCTGCCCCTCCCCCCCATACACACATCTCCCTCGCTGCCTCCTTCCTGCTTTCCCTGTGCTCCTACCTGGCAGTGGGGTCTGAGTTCAGGGGCTCCCCTGGGACATAGTGCTTTCAAGGCCAAGGGGCCCCTAGGCACCCTCATGGTCCCCCCAGGAGGAGCTCGGGGCTGGGGGGCCAGGGGGCTGTGTGTCAGGAATGAGGGACACCAGCAGGGGGCTATGGATCAGGGGGCAACAATAGGGCTGGGAGTTTGGAGTGGGGGCTGTGGGTCAGGAGAGAGGGGCACTAGCAGAGCTGGGAGTTTAGGGAGGGGCACAGGTCAGGAGTGGGGCACTGGCAGGGCTGGGAGATTGGGAGGAGGTGTGGGTTAGGAGTAAGAAGCACCATCTGGGCTGGTGGAGCAGAGGGCTGTGGGTCCAGACTGAAAGGCACCAATAGGGCTGGGGGAGAAGGAGCCAAAGTCCCTAGCTGGGATATGACTCTGGGGAATGGTGAGGGAAGGAGCAGGCTCTAGCCCTTCTCCCCCTCCCCCTCCCCCCCCCAAACTCCATACTCCTGCTCCCTTTTGCAGGCTTCAGACCTCCCTGGGATGCCAGCCCCTTCTGGAACACAGCTCACTCGCTCTTGAGCCCCAGGTACGCCTGGCCTGGGGCAGCTGGGGAGGGACTGCAAGCACGGGGGAGCTCAGGCATCACCAGGCTGGAGGGAGACATGAAGAAGAGCCGGAGCATCCTGGCTGTGACTCCAGACGAGGTGAGATCCCTGGCCAGGGAACAAGGGGATGGAAGGGCCATTCAGGCCTTGCACACATGTTTGTACAGTTTTATCCACACATGGACTTGTTGCCCAGCTGCTGGTGCAGCATGTGCCAGGAAGGGTGGTATGCCAGTGCCCTCCTGTGCCTGGAGCACAGAGAGATGTTGGGAGAAGATAAAGGGAATGCAGTTATAGCTGCATGGGGGAAACTGAAGGGGCTTTGGGAGCACATTCCTGGCAGCATGGAGCCACCCACGTGTGGGGCTGGGAACCAGGGCTCCTGGGTTCCCTTCCTGGCTCTGAGAGAGCAGGGTCTAGTGGTTAGATGCACTGAGTGTCCAGAGTCCTGGGGTCTGCTGCTGGGAGCAGCTGCTAGTGCAATGGCCCCTATCCTGGCTGGGCTGCATGTGTGTTTATTTGTGATGGAGGGAAGGGGGTTAAGGGGGGGAGCATTCTGCAGTACCTGTGATCCCGCTGTAGCCCAGCAGAGGGCAGGGCTGCCTGTCCCTGTCACCCCTTCCCTGGGATGTGCAGCTTCCTCAGGCTTGCCAATTAAAATGCAGCAGCAGGAACCGGGCCTGGACCAGCCTGCACTGTTGGTGAGGTCAGAGCCTGGGGCTCTGCACCACAGGGGTGCTTCCCTTTAGGGCCTTACATGGCCTTGCTGCCAGCCCACGCTGTCAGGAAGGGCTGGAACCCAGGTGACTGGGCTCAGTGTCATCAGACCTCACTCCCTGCCACTCAGTCTCACCAGATCTCACTGCCTCCTAGAGCTGGAGAGAACCCAGGTGTCCAGGGTCCCAGCTGCCCCCCATCCCCAGTCAATGCCCACTCCATCCCTCCAGGCACCACTGCTTATTAGCATTGGAGAGAGCCCAGGTGTCTGGGCTCCCATCCCCTCCCTGAGCTGGGATGGGATGGGGACCCTGGCATCCTGGTTCCCTTCCTGCCCTGGACAGCTTTCAGAGTGCAACCACATCCCTCCCCAGAATGGCTGCATGGGGCATCTCCATGCCAGCTCTGCTAGCCATTGCAACTCCTGCCCTCAGCATTGGCCCCCTCCTCCACCCTAGTGGGATCCAGCTGGTGGGAGAGACTGTGGGGGGTGGACTGTGAGGTGCCCCCTTCCTATGCAGGGGGAGGCTGGTGCTGAAGGAAAGAAGGAAGCCAGCAGCCACCCAGTCTCCCTACAGCTATGCTGTACCTTGCAGAAGCCAAAGGAGGCACTGGAGTCGGGGTGCTGCAGTCGGTCATACACATCCTCGAGCCTGCTGGGTGCAGAACTGCGGCGCAGCCGGCGCCGTCTCTCCTGCAGCCTGCAGGTGCCATCCTGGAAGCCGATGGAGCGGTCGCGTTCCCCTGAGCCCAATGGCATGGCCCGACCCACGACGCTGCCACTACGCATCCCACCCCGTATCTCCATCACCCACGCAGAGCCAGACAGGTAGGGGGCACTGGTGCATGAGGCCAGGGGTAGTGGGGCTGCCAGGGAGGAGTCAAAGGTTGTGGGGAGTGTGCAAATGCTCTGAGGGACAGAGACTGGTGCTGGCTCCATGGGTGACAAAGGCCACAAGGGGATGCAGCAGGGGTGGGCAAAATACAGCCTGCAGGCTGGATGCAGCCCGCCAAGCCATTTTATCTAGCCCACTAGGCCCCTAAAAAAATTAGAAAATTAATATTTATCTGCCCCGGCTGCTTGTCACGCCGCCCTCAATGGCTTGCCAAAACTATGCAGCCCTCCCGCCAAAATAATTGCCTGCCCCTGGGATGCAGGGATGGACAGGGTGGGTGTGGAAGAGAGTCTGCAGTGCCACCTCCTGGCCACCTTGGGTGGTTTGTTGCTCACCAACTGACATAATGAAGCCAAGTCAACACTATGCTTCTTGGATCCCCAAAGCCAGGACAAGCTGTCTAGGCAGCTGCTAGATCTGGGGGGCATCAGGGTAAATGCTGGGGCTTGACTCCTGGCTCTGCTGGGTGCAGCCCTTGTGCCACAGCCAGCCCTGCCACAGTCCCTGGGTCCCAGCCCCATCCCAGCCACCTGCTCGCACAGGAAGGAAGGAAGGAAGGAAAGAAGCTTCCCGCTGCCTCCATCTGCCAGGCTGCAATTAGCACCACTACACAGAGAACAGGTGCTCCCCTTCCTGTTCCCAGCTGGTGACGCAGGCCAGGATCTACTCAGGGGAGGAGGAGAGCATTGCTTGAGGTCCCCAGCTTTGTGCAGGGACCTGGTGGTGATAGGTTGGTTATGGGGGTCTCCCCAGGCTGAGGGGAGTCCTCCAGGACCTGTGGGGCCACTTCTGTGCTGGACATGTAGAACAGGGGCTGGGATCAGAGCTGCGTAGGGGCCAGGAAGGGGGCTGAATTTCGGTCTGCCTTTTGGGGAACCCCATAAAGCTCCAGCAGTGGGACCCTGCTCTTCAGTGCCACCCTGGAGAGCTGAGGGCAAGGAACCCAATGTCTGGGCCAGTGCTGGAGTCCATATGGGGCTTAGGTCAAAGGTCTCTCTACCCTGTTCACCCCAGGGGGTGCTAGGGAGGAGTGGGGAAATGAAGGCTTCTACCCACCCGCTGCTGCTGGTGTCAGCCTCCTTCCCATCTCATCCTGGCAATAATTGGCTGTAATTATCATGCCCTTTTCACTCACCGCCCACGCGCCACTCGCTAGAGCTGGGCACCACCAGCTGTGGAGGCGATGCACCCAGATACCAACCAAGGCTCTGGGGCTGCTCCAGCCTAACCGTGGTACCCAACTCTACCTCTGCCTTCCTGCCATGCCTTGGGGCTCCTAGCCTGGGCACAGCTGTCACTGAGGAGTCTGCTCTGTCACTGAGGGGTTTGTGGGGGCCGGGGCCTCTGCTGCCATGAGCAGCAGGGCCTGGCTTCACAGGGACTTGGGCTCCTGTTCTCCAAGCATCTTCCCTGGCACTGTGACCCCCTCCTGGACCCATAGCCAAGACTGCGGCTGTCCCCTTGGGCCCTAGAGCACTGGCTGGCTGTGCCAGGCCTGTTGGAGAATTGGTGGGCAATTACACAACAATTAGCCAGTGAGGAAGAGATGGATGAGTGAGGATTAGCCAGTGAGAGGATTATCCAGTGAGAGGATTAGCTACTGTCTTGCTCCGGTCTCATCCAGCAGGGGGAGGAGGGGCTAGCAGTGGCCTGGGATGCTGGGTGGGATGCTGAATCCTGCCCCACCCCAGTCTGAGGCCCTAGTCTATAAGCCAAGGGCTGATCTAGGCATCATGTCACCCCCTCCTCCCCTGCACTGCTTCTGGAAAGTGCAGATGGTGCTAGCAAGGAGCTGGGTGAGCAATGAGGGCTGGGCTGGAATGTGCCTTGGAGAACATGAGTGTGCTAACAAGTGCCCCGGACATGGCATCTCAGCAAAGCTGGGAGAGATTGCAGGGCTGTCTGGGGATTGGGCTTTGTGGAGGTGTGGGGGGAGGCAACAGAGGCTCCTTGCCCTCAGTGGTGGCACTCGTGGTCCCAGCTGACATGGGGGACACTGCTCAGACCCCACCTTCCCTTCCTAGGCTGGGACGGGGGCCCTTGCATTCAAACCAGACCCTCTGCTCCTTTTGGTGGCAGGAGGGACCACGTACGCCCCCTCCCCGCGTGGCTGCTGCTATATTAAGCATGCAGCTCCCAGTGGGTGACGTGCAGTGACGCGGGAAGGGGGAGGAAGTTAATTGAGCCTGATCAGGGCTGTGCTGCCTTTGAGCTGCCCGGGGGGGAGGGGGTTGAAAAGAGTACCCCAAGGCAAACCCGTGGCCAAATGTGGGCAGGGCTGGGATCTCAGGGTCCGGTGTTAGCCCTGGGAGCTGGGGATTGGGACACTTGGGTTCCATCCCTGGTTTAGATGCTGCCTAAACCTTTCCTCGTGTCCTGCAGCACCTGGGTGCCTGGCCATCCTGCTGGAAGTCTGTGTGCACATGTGTAGTTGTGGTGCTTACATATGTGCACAGATCTGCCACATGACCTGGGAAAGAGCAGCTCCTTTGCTCCTGGCTGGGCCCACAGCTCCCACCACCCCATGGAGACCCCAGCAGGAGCTGCCACATACTTCTCTGGTACCTTGTGTCCTCCAGGAGGGATCCACTCCTCTCTAGCTCTGAAATCCTCCTTCCCTCTGGCTCTAGCTGAGGCTGCCCCTGGATGCTAGGCTTGCCTCTGTCCATGTCCACGCAGTTCCTAGCATGAGGGGTTGAGGGGATCCTGATGCTCATCACTGAGAAGGACCCACAGATGCAGCACCAGGACTCTCCAGCACCCAGAGGCAGATGAACACTTGTGGTGTCCATGCCAAGGTGCTATGATGCCCCCCGCAGTGCTCATGACCACCCCCAGCCCTGGGGGCATCAGTGCTGAGGGACCTTGAGCTGAGCCAAGCTGAGCCAGGGGCAGCTGCGCTGGCAGTGACTCGCAGAACAGACCCCCGGGGAGGGACCCTGCCTAAGTGGTGGCTGGCACCAGGGTCCCCAGGGCCCTGCCAGCTGTGTCCCGTGGGGCGGGGGGGGGGGGGGAAGCAGGCCACGTGGGCACGGCCAGGCCCAGCAGCTGGATCAGGGCCGTGAACACCGGGTCTCGTTGGTGGGGGAGGTTCCCCTCCACCATCCGGCTGGCAGCTCAATGGGGCTGGGGCTGGGGCTGGGGCTGCAGCTTCGGGTTCCCCAATCGTGGCCGAGATGAGTCGCTCGAGGAGTGGGGGGGTCACCCAGCCAGGCCTCGGTGCCGGGGGGCGCGGCTCCGTGCGGGGGCGGGAGGCAGGTGCTCGGTGCTGCGGCTCAGGGGGAGCCGAGCCCCGGCCCCGCCCCCCGGCTCCTCCCAGGCGCGGGGCTGCGGGGGGCGGGGCGGGGCGGAGCGGAGCGGCGGCGGCGGCGGCGGCTGCGGGCTCGGTCGGAGC
>JAGPOW010002212.1:333071-347049 GCA_030014935.1 Caiman crocodilus | reverse complement strand
CTGAGGGGCGATCAGCAGGAAATAGGGCAGGCTCTTTTTTCCCGGGCACCACCAGGGGTAACTAGGACCAATAGTCACAAGTTACTGGAGAGCAGGTTTTGGTTGGTCATTAGGAGGCACTACTTCACAGTTAGGGTGGCTAGGATGTGGAACCGGTTTCCTAGGGAAGTTATTCTTGCTCCTGCCTTGGGCGTCTTTAAGAGTAGATTGGATAGGTACTTGGCTGAGGTCCTGTGACCCTGGGACTCGTTCCTGCCATTGGCGGGGGGTCAGACTAGATGAAACTATGACCCAGCTGCAATATACCCTGGGGGCAGAGTGGGGAATAACTCTCTGCTCCTTGTCCCCCCAAGGGCCCTGTTGGCAGCATCTAGCCCCGCCCCTGCTCAGGCACTGGAGCAGTGATGGTGGAATGACTGTGATGCATCATCTGCATTTCCCCATGCAGGAGTGTCTTCCCAGTGGGGCTTGTGCTGCAGGGCCAGCAGAGCTGCTGCAGAGCATGACAGCACTACAGGGGGCTTGGAGGGCTTCTGCATGCACCCACCACAGCTCTGCCTGCCCTGCAGTGCAGCACCTTCATTGGGAAAGGGCTCACGCTCCCCAACACTATGACAGGGGCTGCTTCCCCCAACAAGAGCCCTGCCTCCTCCTGCTGCAGCAACAGGGTGGGGGCATGGCCAGACAGAGCCCAGAGAATCCAGCCCAGAGAGCATGCCGAAATGCTGGGGTACTCTGGTTTAACTTAAACTGGGAAGAGGTCTGGGATAGACACTGCATAAATTGATTTGAGCCAAATTAGTTAAGTCTGAAACTACATTCAACCAGGTTTATCTCAAACTGGTTTCAGACATTTTTCAAACTGGTTTATGCGCACCGAGTATCTGTTCTGTTACAGGTTTAAACCAACTTCTGATTATTTAAACTGGTTTGTGTCATGTCTGTTCCTAGCTTAAGTTTATTTGTATTGGGAGGAGCACAGAGATTTGTGCACTCTATGGATATTAGTCTGTTTCTCTGCAGTTCTAAAAAGGTTTGGAGTACTTGTTTAGTAAGAATTTAGTAAGATCTTCTTTCTCCAACCCTTCAGGGAGATCTCTGATTTTTATATTGTTTCTATGTTCACAGTTTTCCAGATGATTTATCTTTTCTGAGAGTTCCTTTTCTTTTCTCCCTCCCCATCAGATAATATTTTTTGGAGTTTTATATTGACTTGAAAGTTTTTATCCACATTTTTCTCAGTATCTCTGACTCTGCTCCTAATTTCTGCCATTTCTGCTGTAATTTTATCATGCTTTACTTTTATAAAAGAATTGAGACCTGAATTCTGATATGAATTCATCAATTTCATCTGTGGTAATAAGAGATACTTGGGTCTTCCACTTCATTTACTTTACTTTCAGCTCGAGCAGCCTTAGGGTATACCTGCTGCTTTACTGGTTCATTTCCTTACGAGTGTCCTGTCCTTGAACCTGGGGCCTCAGCCTGACCAGCACAGCTGCTCATTCCAGATGCCACTCAGATTGCACAATGCTGGCCTGAAGTCTCAATAAGGACTCAGACTTCTACCCACTCACTTGCACCCAAGTGGACAGTCAGGGTCAGTTGACCCCTTGCTTCCCTTGTATAAGCTCCTGAACAGGAACAAGATGCCTTTGATGCATAGGGTTCAACCTGATCTTAGACTGCTTTGCTGTGCCATCTGGCTTGTGCTCTCTGCTCCATGATCCCAACAATTATGCCTTCTGCCATGCCACATGTGAATAAGAGGAGGCGTGATTGTGGGATTGGGGATCAGATCCTAATCAGGTCATACTGTCAGTGCAGAGGGCCTGGGATTATGATCGTAGGCTCATCCTGCACCAGCAAGGTGGGTGCCTGACAATCAGCTGATTGGTGGCTGGCTCCAGGAATCCAAAGGGCAGATTTTGGCCTTTGTGTGGTCCCCAGAGCCAAATAATGATCAGCTGATTGTTGGCAGGATTGGGACCACCTCAAGGTTCCAACCCTTGCGTTGTCCAGATCTGCTATCAGCTGGCAGGAACTGTAGCAGGATTTGAACCCCAGAGCAGTCCCTATCAGCCAACAACCAGATGATCAGGAATGCCCAAGAACTGAAACCCCATGGTGGTCCCACTCCTGTTCAGGATCAGCTGACTGGAAACAGCCTGGGGTTCAAACCATGGGCCAGTACTGATCAGCTGATGGTCAGCTAGCCAGGCCTGCCCCAGGGTTCAAATCATGGTGCAATCTCTTCTATCTGACAGCAGATTGGGATTGTTTCAGGAATGGAACCCCAGGAAAGACTGTGCCACATGTCCAGTTTAAATTGCAATGGAAACCATCCACAAATGATTACATATATCTTGTATAATAGACTCTGTAGCTAGTTTCATGTTTTATTGCATAATTAATCCCATGAATATATGGTTGGTTTACATTTCAAAACATGATTAACTAATCTCAAAGATTAATGAAGTCTCAAACCTGGCTTCCTTTCCCTCACTGAAAACCAGTAAATCAAATGCTTCAGAGGCATCTTGCTATAGGACAAAATCCAGACTTTTGGCTCTAGTCTAAATAATACTGAAGTGATGAGTGTTTCAAACTTTCTTTCATAATGAGGACCAGTGAAATTTACTAAAATTGCAGATTACCTCTTCAAAGAAAAACAAAACAAAAATGCTTTAAAGGAGTACCGATTGATCTCTCCCTAACTTAGTCGAATGATGGGGAAGAGTGGCTCTTTACAGACTAAACCAAAGCCATAAGCTTTTGTAAGCAACAGCTTCTTGTTAGACACTGAACAAGCAACCTATTCCTTACAAAAGCTTATGATTCTCTGAATTAATCTATAATGGTTGAGCAAAATATGGCAGCCTGGGCTATGATGTGTGTAGCTGATCCTGTCACCCCTGGGTGTGCAGCAGGGCTGGGGAAGCATGGCTGCTGGACTCCATTTCCTGGCAGCCTCAATGGCAGTAGATTCTTCTGACTGTCACAGCTGCCAATCCCAGCCCCACTGTTCAGGCACCCTGGCCTGTCTGCACCACACCCACCACTGGGGGTGGGACTTGCATGGGCAGGGTGCTGAGTTAAGCAGCTAGGATGGGGCCACAAGCTTGCAGAGACCAGTTTCTGGGGGGAAGATGGTTGCACAGGGCCGGGGAGACCCTGGGATCTTGGGCCAGTGACAGTGCAGGGTCAAGCCCAGGACAGAGCCATGATCTGCTGCCCATGTGCTCCTGTGACAGGTGCAGGTTTCACAGGCAGAGGCATGTGGGGAGCTGACCATCGCTCTGTCTTGGGACAGCTCTATGCTGTCACCATCCCAAGATCCTGGACCAGGCCCCAGATGCAGCTCTCTTTCTGGCCACAACCCCATCCCATACACCCAACCATGTCTCTTGCCCATGCAGCTTCCAGCTGGTCTCCATGGAGACCCCGGTATCACAGGGGAGTGATAATATGGGGTCAGGGCAGAGTCCCAGTTCTACAGGCAGGGATATGCAGGGCGCTGCTCCAGCTAGACTGTCACTACCCCACAATCCCAGGGTCTCCAAGGAGACCAGGTAGGAGTCGTATGGGCAGGGCACACAATCAGGCAAATGGGATTGGGCCATGGCTGTGTGAAGAGCTGTGTCCTGAGCCAGGGCCAAGGACAGAGCCACAATCTGCTCTCTGCACACTCCTGCCCACAGAACTGGCACTTGTCACAGAGGCAGGGCCGTCCCTGGGGGATGTGAATCAGGGCAACTGCACCAGGCCCTGCACTTCAAGAGTCCCACAGAGCAGGGCAGAGAGGCTGCAGCTGCAGTTTAGCCCACTGTCCCGCCTGGCGGGTTGGATGGCTTTTTGCTTGTTTCATCTGGAAGTTCCAGCCATGACCCATGTCTGGTGTGCTGGGGCTTTCACTTCCTGGCATAAGTGTGCTGTGAGACCTGGAGGGGGTCCCGTGCAGGCTGCTTTGCCCCACACTCTGCACCCTGCTGGGATCAGCTCTGCACAGGGACATGCAGGCAGTGGATTGTGGCTCTGCCCCAGCCAGAGCCCCACACTGTCATTGTCTCGTGACCCCCCGCCTCGTGATCCTGCCCACCCTGACCCTATCCCAAACAGGAACTTTTGGTGAGCTGTTACATGCGGGGTGCGGGGCGGGGGGCAAAACTCCCAAATAATCACCAACCCCTAGTCTATAAATTGTCATTCTGCCATGGCTCTCCAAACTCAATGAAATTGAGCAAGCATTAATCTTACAACGTTATTCAGAAACTAATGCAGACAACTTCCCAAGGGAAGCTTTGGCTAAGGTATAACCACAAAGTTTATCCTTAACACATGAAAAAAACACAAGAAGACTGGATTTTTTTTTATTTTCACCATTAAGTTCATTATCATAGTTTTACTATTCCACTTTTCCCTCATCTCTGTGGTTTTGTGTTGAAACCAAGGCATGTGCCTTTGACAGATAAGAAAAAATAGTTTTCTTACAAAATCCAGGAACAGTCTATGAATGGAAATTCCCTATCACAAATGAGTATTAAAAAGTTTTATTTATAAATGTGCACCTATACCCACATTCTTCTATCTTTCTATTATACACTTGATCAGTAAAACAGGAGAAGACATATTTTTCTGCTAGTAGTTCCTCTTAACTCAGGTCTAATCTAATACCTCTTGGATCATATTCATTTAAATTCCCTTGATTAAAAATGTATTCTCTTTCGGTTTCCTTAATTTTGGGGACCAAAAAAAAAAAAAAAAAGAGACCCTCTTTGCCTGATAGACAGTGTCTATAACAGGAGTAGACAATTATTTCAGGCGGAGGGCTGCTTACCCAGTTTTAGCAAGCTGTTGAGGGCCTAAGGGGTAGCCCCACACCTTGACAGGTGCCCCACCCCCTGGTCACCATTTTGGGACCAATGTCCCAATGTCTCAGGACCAGCACTGGTGGGGCCCAGAGCAGGGAACAGGCTGGTAGGGGTATGTGGAGCAGGGCTGGGCTGAACCAGAAGGGAGGGGGGCACTGGCCAGGCTCCATAGAGTCCCTGCCAGCTGGGACCCTGTACTCCTGCCACCCTGCTCTAGGCCCTGGGTCATCGGTGTGAGCCCTGTGCATCCACTCTCTCCCAGTGCCCTCCAGTCCCACAGTACAGGTGCGGGCCAGCAAGTAGCCCCCAACCCCCTGCTCCCCAGCAGGGAAGGAGCTGGTGCTGCGCCTGGGAAAAAACGGCCCCTCCCCCACCCCATGGCCAATGCTCCCTGTTGCAGCTGCTCATGTGGGGCTGTCCTGAGCAAGCACAGGAAGCCCCACACAGGCTGTGAGTGGCTGCAGCATAGGGCGCTGGGCACAGGGCATGTGGGGGGTCACTTTTCCCCTGCACTCAGCTCCAGCTTGTAACCCACCCCCAGCCTGGGTCCCACACTGGCTCCAGGCTTGCCCGTTGGGGCTGTGCCATGGAAGCAGCAGCTTGCCACACCGGGCAATGTTTGCCACCACTGCCTCTGGGCTGCCCAGCACACGAACTCCAGGCAGCCAGCAGCCGCAAATACTGCCTGATGTGACAAGTGGGGGGCTGCAGCTGCTGCCACCATGAGCAGCCCTGCTGGGCAAGCTCCGAGCTAGTGGGGGGCCCAGGCTGGCAGTAGGGGCAGGTTACAAGCTGGTGCTAAGCACGGGGTAAGGGGCCCCACCCCTGCCCGATGCCCAGTGCCCCATGCTGCAGCTGCTTGCAGCCCACATGGGGGTGCCTGTGCCTGCTCAGGACAGCCCAGAGCAGGCTGTGAACAGCTACAGCAGGGAGTGCCAGCCACAGGGCAGGGGAGGGGCTTCTTTTCCCCAGGTTTCTTCCCTGCCCAAGATCCTCCCCTGCCCTTCCCCTCCACCCTTACCTGAGTTTCCAGTACCAATGCAGCCACATGGTCCCAGGCAGGGGCTTCTGGCTAGGTGGGCAGGGCCAAGTGGGCCGTGCTGTTGTCGGAGCCCATCAGGCTTCTCCTGGGTCCAACTGTTCCTGGTTCTGTCATTTTTGACAGGAACCAAAGACAGATGAATATAAATTTGTTAGGGACCCCACAGGCTGAACAGAATGGCCTTGTGGGCCAGATTTTTCCCCACTCCTGATCTATAAACTTGCAAGTTATTATGGTCTTTCAGGTAGTAGGATCAATAATATATGTCCTGGCAGCAACAACGTAACTCCTCCATTTATGTATCTCTTTCTAAAATATCAAGACCCATTTCAATTTCCAGTACAAAGACCAGAGAAGGGGAAGAAAGGCAAGGGGGTGTCCCTTTATCTTGGGCTCTAGGTATCCTGGACAAAATTTTAAAAAATACAGTGACATTGAGAAGGTTTCCTCAGACCTGGGAATAGGCAACAATACCACAAAACACCCAAACATACAGATTGTGTGCGCGTATGTGTCCCTTACCAAAAGCCTAGCTAAAAAGATGGAGGACAGAGGAGTGACTTCCTAGGACCTTAATAGAGGGTAAAGCTACATCTTGCTATATGGTAGACTCTTTCCTTGTTACTGGCACAGGGGAGTCTCAGATGGCAAGCCTCAAGGCACATAGGGATAATGTTTGTCAAGACCCATACCTTAAATTCAACCAAGAACCTTTATAGAGTTACTCTCAAAATAGAACCCAAATTGATACGGTCACATTGTCTCTTCCTTGCAAGACACAATGTTAATAAAAAGAGTTTTGAACCAGAAAACCTAGCTTGCATTAAGGGGTCAGAACCTAGCCCAGTGAAAGGTGACCATCTTTAAAGGCCCAGTAATGCCATCCTTACTCACCCTAGTGAGAACTTATATGAGGAGTGCCATTGTATACAGTGGAACAGTGGGCATCAATAGGTATTTATCAAGGTGGTTACAAGTATTATGTATCATCCCATTTCAGTAAAGCCTAGTTCTCTAGAAAATGCATGAAGAAGAAGAATTATCAATTCACCTAAAATTATACCAAGGGTGCCAGTACACAGGCACACTAATGCAGAAGGCAGTATTTCTTAATATCTGAGGATGCACTATGAAAATAACAGAAAAGTAGATATAGATTGCTCTACCTGATTTCCTCTTCCATGAGTGGAGACATGGCTTGTACACAGGAGGCACATCTACACAAGACACTATTGCATAGTCCTTACCACACACTTATTTAGTATTTGTATTAGCAAGTACTAAATGCTACTACTTGCTAATACTACTGCTAAAGAAATGTGCAGTAACCAGAGTTACTATGTAATAGCGCCAGTGTATGTCCTTTAGGTGACACCACTGAGCTGTAGCCTAATAATACTTCACAGTAGCATATTAGCACTGTCCTTGTCGTGATGCGCTACTGAACGGTATTTTTTGGCTACCACACAGTCAGCATCTCACATAGATATGCCCAGGGGCTACTACTAGGGCCCTCCTAATTGCAATGGAAAGTTGGGGCAGTATCTTGCCTTTCCAGCACTATCTGGCAAACAAGGGTCTGAAGGCTTATCTATACAGCTATCCAGAGGCACAATTGTAGTTTGTATAGGTGCACATTAACTCTAAATGTAGCTAGCTTGGGATCTTAAGGCAGCACCACCCCAGCAGCTCTCTTCTGTGCAAGCTATAGAAGTCTAGTCAGAACTCTAGGTAAGAACTCAACTGCTAAAAATTAATTCACTTTAGCCATATGATGATTACCCTTTACCTCTAGTAAGACCAGAGCTGGCTTTATTCTGCCTATGACACCTATAGCTACCCTCCTAGATTGTGACTTAGACATACTGTCTTTGGCTGTACTGTAATCCTTCTTACACTGATGCGTGTTCAGAGTAGCTCCAGAGCCCACTTTCACCAGGGTAAATTGAGACTGAAACAGGGACTTCAGGCCAAAGTTTTACAGGGCTCTCTACTTGGTCACTAATATGCAGACACTACAAACATTTTTACATGTGTGCTGGGACATGGTGCCAGGCACAATCTCAGCGTGAGAGTGTGACAGGTCACCACCCAACTTACTTCAGCTCTGCAGCCTATGTGGCTGGGCTGCAATTAAAATGACCAAAACCAAGCAGCTCGGGAATGCACACCCAGTTGGCCCAGAGGCCACATGCTCAAAACAGGCCTGGGGACTGAGACATAGGCTGGACACATCTGGGCACTGAAAGTGGAGCTGGATGCTTTTCCCACTGCCAGTGTGCCCAAGGGAACAGCATGTGTGCACTCTGTGAGGGAGACTACTGCGGAAAACCCAGATGCATTCCTGAAGGCCAGGTGGAGACCAGTCATGCTCCCTGGATCTGAAGAGCTCAGGTGAACACAGGAGGGCTCTTCTGACCATGGAACCTGGAAGACTGAAGGGGACGCCCACCCAGCCCAACCAACAAGCAGCTCAACATAGATGCAAGCCCACACGCTACTGCAAGCCAAGGACCCGCCTAAGAACAAGCAGGTCATATGGGGCTGCAAGAGGGCAGCTCAGTGGGCCCTGTGGGCACCAGACACAAGGGGAACTCCAGTGGGGAGCCCCATGGACCCCATGCATCCCATCAGTGTAGCCATGAGCCCAGAGCATGCTAATGGGGAACTGGTGGAATGTCAGGTCCCATAAAGGCACAGCATAATTACATGGGGCTATGGCTTCCTTGGCCTGCTGGCTGGATGGGAAGAACCTGTAGCAGGAAGCCAACTCATCAAGAAGACAGTTAAGTCCAAAGCGGGCAGGGAGGGCAGAGCAAAGAGTGCATCAGGCACCCAATCCCCCATGCTCAGAGGTGAGCTGTTTGGTGTGGGAGCAATGTTGCCCTGGCCACCACCCAGACTGAGCTATTCTGGTTAAGTTTTCTATTGTGCTGAGATTTTCTGGGAGCAACAGGACAGCAGTGAGAACCCTACAGTACTCCTTCTTGCTGGGGCCCAGTGTGGAAGAAGCAGTCTCTGATCATGCCAAGACACTGCCTGGATCCATCATAATACTGCTAATACACTGCATAATACACTCCATACTGGTGAACAAGTTAAGAGGCTGTAACTTAAATGATTACACAGTCTCGTGGGTGGCAAATTGGCTAGAGGATCATACCCAGAGAGTGGTGGTGGATGGGTCAATATTGACCTGGAAGGACATAGGCAGTGGGGTCCCGCAGGGCCTGGTCCTTGGACCAATACTCTTCAATGTCTTCATTAGTGACTTGGATGAGGGAGTGAAGTGTACTCTGTTCAAGTTTGCAGATGATACAAAATTGTGGAGAGAAGTGGACACACCGGAGGGCAGGGAACAACTACAGGCAGACCTGGACAGGTTGGACAAATAGGCAGAAAACAATAGACGGCAAATTTAATAAGGAGAAATACAAAGTGCTGCACCTAGGGAGAAAAAATGTCCAACACACCTACTGCCTAGGAAATAACCTGGTCTGTAGCACAGAAGCAGAAAGGGATCTTGGAGTCCTAGTGGACTCCAAGATGAACATGAGTCGGCAGTGTGATGAAGTCACCAGAAAAGCTAACTGCACTTTATCATGCATCAGCAGATTCATGACAAACAGAGCCAAGGAGGTGATACTTCCCCTCTCTTGGGCGCTGGTCAGACTGCAGTTGGAATACTGCAGTTTTGGGTGCCACACTTCAAGAGGGATGTGGATAACCTGGAGAGGGTCCAGAGAAGGGCCATTCATATGGTTAAGGGCTTGCAAGCCAAGCCCTATGAGAAGAGACCAGGGCACCTGGATCTCTTCAGCCTCCGCAGGAGAAGGTTGAGAGGCAACCTTGTGGCTGTCTATAAATTCATCATGTTGGCGCAGAGGGGAACTGGTGATGCTCTACTCACCAAGGTGCCTCTGGGGGTCACAAGAAATAATGGCCATAAGCTAGCAGAGAGCAGATTTAGACTGAACATTAGGAGGAACTTCTTCACAGTTAGAGCGGCCAAAATCTGGAATGGGCTGCCAGGGGAGGTGGTACTCTCCTCTACCCTGGGGGTCTTCAAGAGAAGGTTAGATGGGCATCTGGTTAGTGCCATCTGAACCCAGCACTCTTTCCTGCCTATGCAGGGAGTTGGACTTGATGATCTATTGAGGTCTTTTCTGACCCTAACATCTATGAATCCCCAAGTGGAAATGGATGGGGTTTAGGGGGGGAAGAGTCACACCAATAGAGTTGTCCCTGTTCCCCAAAAGAACTACTGAGCACCATCCCCAGAGACATACCAAGGAACAACAAGTCATCATATGCAAAAAGGGTCAGATGCAATGTGGCCTAAGGCAACAGGGTCTCACCCACTCGCCCCCAGGGGGGCTGGAAAGGGGAAGTGCTGGGCCCCTAACCCTGACATATGGGGCAGGAAAGGGGTAGAGATGACCATGCAGGGCCCAATCTTGGTGCATGGGGCAGGGAGGGAGTGATGCTAGGCTCCATGGGGCTTTATCTGGCCACAGACTGACCATGCTTCATGCATCTGGCCTGCAAGGCCAAAAGGTTAAGCAACAGTGCTTTAGAGGGAAAAGATATGAATGGGGCATATCTAGATCAATCCACCTCCTGTTATATCCCGCTCTGCATATATTACTACTTTAGCAATGTCAGAGTACACGTCCTACCGTGAATTTATCTTACTTCTTTTTAAACCCTGTTATACTCTCTGCATCTACAGGCTCCTTTGGCAACAAGTTCCACACATTACCGACCATATTTTCACACATATAAACATGCCCCCAGACAAAACACACTTGTTTTTGGAAGGCAGTATTTCGGGGTGGTAAGTAGAGGAAGATTTTTCCAGAGTCATGGCCCACTGTGCAACAAAGTAAGTCTTCCTAAAAACATAAAGTGTCCACAAGTCTGGCATCAGGAAATTCCTGGTATAGCAAAATGTATCCCAGGATGCCACATTTCCTGGGCATTCTGTTTTCCCAAGAGGACTTACTGTCACAGTTTCCACACAAAATTCGGTCCCATACTCTTGCAAGGGCAGTAGCAAGACTATTATGTCTTTACTGTAACTAGTTCTTTATACAAGTTCCTGTAAATAAAATGTTTCTACACCACAAGTCTCATCAAGATGCCACCAACAGTTCACTTGATGCTGCAGGCAAAAGCTACTACAGTGGTCACCAACCCAGGGCTTGTGATTGACTGGCCAATCCCAGAGCCTCTTTAGGTCAATTCTAGGCTGGGGAGACAAGCTGGGCATGTACGCATGCACTCACCTGCTACCTTCAGCCCTAGCAAGTCAATCTAAGGGAGGGAAAAGGCAAGGGCCAGATCAAGGCCCTCCATGGCTCAGCCAGGAACAGAAGAAGGTAAATAGAGCCCCAGCCCCATTGGATAGTGGAAGGATTGGAGCCTGGGGGAGGGGTTCCTCTAGGGGTTCCTTCCCCATCTCTGAGGGGGCATAGGTGGTGGCAGCAGAGGTAGCTGCTGCTGCACCTCAAGCCTCACTGCAGCTGGCCATGTGCAGCTCAGCTTAGCAGCAGGAACTCATGTGGCATTAGGCCCCAGCCAGGTCTGGGGCTAACCTCCACCCAGGAGCATATTTAGGGGACTCCTGCCACTAGGCACAGCCTGACAGGGATTCTGGGGCTATGGCCCCCCCACCTGTGCTCTGGGATGAAGTGGCTCCTGCTGAGGGCTGCTGCTGTGTCTGGAGCACGGAGTAGGGGGAGGGGGCATAGGCCCTCAGGGCCCCCACTGGTCTGCCTCCTCCATGCACTCCTAGCCAGTGGAAAGTCCCAGACCCGGCTGGGCTGGAGCCCAATGCCACTTCTCTGCTGCTTCTGGGATGAGCCGCACCTGCCTGGCAGCCAAAACCATGCCCCCTCCCCTCCTGTGCTCTGGGTGCAGCAGCAGCCCTCAACAGCAGCCGTTTCATCCCAGAGCACAGGTGGCGGAGGGGAGTATAGGCCCCTGGGGCCTTTGTGACCCATGCCAGACTGTGCCCAGCAGCAAGAGTTTGCACCCATATGCCCCTGGCCAGGGATCCATGGGGAGCACTCCTGCCACTGGGAGCAGCCCAGCAGGGCCCTGGGGGGCTGTGACCCCTCACCTGTGCTCCAGAGGCCTCAGGGACCTATGCCTCCCCCACATCTGTGCTCTAGGAGCACTGGGCAGGCAGCAGTAGCCACCTCTGCCAAGAATACAGGTGAAGTGGACACAGAGGCCCTGGGAGCCTATCAGGGTGCACCCAGCAGCAGGAACCACCCCCCCACGAAGAGTCCCTGGCCCACGGAAACATCTAGACCCAGGCAGGTCAGTCCCTGGGTGCAGTTCAGCACAGTAGCACACAAGCAGGCTTGGGTCCTAGCCTGACTGGGTCTGGGAAGATCTGGTCATCCAGGGGCATGTGGGGGGAGCTCTCACCGCTGAACACAGCGCAGCAGAGGCCTCGGGGGCCCGTGCCCCCCCCCATACTTCGGATGGAGCCAGCTGCTACTAAAGGCTGTCTGTTGTACCCTGAGCACAGGTTGGGGAGGAAAGGGCTGACCAAGGGTGCAGAAGCATTGGGCAGCCCCTTGGACACATGTGGAATCTGGACTCCAATCCTGGCTGCACGTGTGCCCTTTCACCCCTACTACAGCTGCCCAGAGTCTCCAGCCTGGCTTCTCTGCAATCCTACCCACTGTCCCTGCCACCTACTGTTATATAGTGTTATTTCTACATTTTCTTTCAACTGAGCCTTACTCCCTTGCCTGCCCAGTGGTGGGATGCATGTCCCAGTGAGGGGAGGAGGGGTGGCAGGGAAGAGGGGCACAGTAGGCCCTGGGATGCCCTTTAGTTCCAAAAACTGTTCTTCACCTTAAAAAGGTTGGAGATTACTGAGCTACAGTGTTCTGCCAATAGCTAGAGCTGTGACAGGATTGACACAAAACTCTTCGCCTTCAATTCACTGAGCAGACACGAGTGACTGCCACCTTGGCAGCTACATAACTTAGTGTCTTCAGGCTTGCTCCTCTTCTAGCAAAGAAAATAGTTTCTCTGCTTATAATACACATTCCAATTTTGGAGGGAAAGTTATATTGTATGCAGAAAAAAACATGTGTGCTATATAAAAAGTACTTCCTTTTGCTTAAAACAGGATTCCTGATAATATAAGAGGGGTGAGGAGAGATAGATTGCATTTTGCCTGTGAACGTCTAGGAAACAGCTGACTACTTCTCAGTGAATCTAAATATTTGGAATGTGGGGACAGGAAGGAGATCAGCTGCTTCAGTGCTGGGAAGTAAGAGCAAATAATTGTAATTCTTTTGCTGGATCAATTTTGCAATGTTAATGTTGAATGGTAGTTGTAAAATGGACAAACATGTAATGAAGTCTGCTGATACAAGTAGGTCAGGTGCTGATGTTCTCATACTACAAAAAGTTATGAATAGTCCCATTGAAATAAATGGGAACCTTGGTGGAATAGGGCACTGAAAACGGATAGACACATCTGGCTGAATGTGCTTAGCTATCAAGCTTCTTCTATAAAGAAGAAAAAGTGATACAAAGCGTAATCAAGTTCTATTGATCATACAATGTGCAAACAGCCAACACAGCATAAAAATCATAGGCTCATAGAAAAGTGTCAATCAAACCTGCTCATAGCTCATGTCAATCAAATACGCTCATGGCCCCTGTCCGCACCATATTAGGCAGCTGACTGACCTGACCAAAGCTTTTGGATAAGAGAGGGTTAAGCGGCTGACCTAGATAGTAGTGACTGACAGATGGCTGTGACCTAGATAGCTGTAACAGACAGAACCATTGAGCAGGTTCCAGAACCATCCTCTGTGACAGCCAGAACCAGAAGGTTTAATAAGCAATGATATGTGCTTCTTGGAGGCATCTGGTATTCTACCTAAATAGATAATATTAGTTAATATTAGCTTGTAAGTTTGCAAATGACTTATCTGTCATAAGTTTAACCAAACTGATGAATTAACTGTTCATGGAACTAACTGGGCCCCAGAGACAAAGCTGTAACTGTGAGATTAGCTGGCCTAACGGT
>JAGPOW010002212.1:297310-332971 GCA_030014935.1 Caiman crocodilus | reverse complement strand
CAAACTGATTGGTTAAATTGAGGCGGATTGCAGTAAGTATGTACCGCCCTACTATAAAACCCACCCCTGGAGCTCAGAGAACTCAGAGCTCTCCTCCTCCTAGGCCTCACATTTAGAGGCTATGAGAAGTCGCTCCTTTCAACTCGTGATCAAGCTCAATTCAATCCAGGATTGGGCCTAGTCCAGAGTGGGAAAACCCATGTTCCCCGTTGTTACTGTTGAGAAGAAATAAAACTACGTTTTGTAAGTACCATCGTCTTATTTACTCCACCGTATAGCTGGGCCCTTATAAACTGGAACAGGTCGGAATAATCCTGTCCAGCAGTCAACTACCCAGAACTCGGAAAGCTCCCTGCGGTTAAGGGAAGCGGAGCTCCCTGCGGTTAAGGGAAGCAGAGCTCTCTGCAGTTAAGGGAAACGAGTCGCTTCGCGAACCCCCTTGCGATTAAAGAAGGCAATTCATGACAGAAGGTAGGGCTGGAAAGGAAATCACCAGGTCATCTAGTCCAAGCTCCTGCTCAAGGCAGGATCACCCCTGACTAAATCATCCTAGACAAGTGTCTGTCTAACCTGTTCTTAAAAACTTCTAAGAATAAAGAGCCATTATTTGTTTAGGTAGCAATGCTTGACTACCCTTGTAGTGAGAATGTTTCTTCTAATCTTCAACTTCAATTTACCCTGCTGCAACTTGAAGTCTGGAACAAACTCCCCCAGAGGTGGTACAAGCACCTACTCTGGACTCTACCTAAAAACATGTATTTCTTGCTGGGGTCACTTGATCGCAGCTGACTTCCTGCCTATGGTGGGGGAAAGTTGGACTCAATGATTTCATGAGGTCCCTTCCAGCCCCCAATGTCTATGAAATCTATGAAAACATCGCTAGTTTTCCTCACCCCAGTCTTTCCTCATAAACTATATCTTAAAATCATTTTGTGGCTCTCTGCTGGACTCGTTCCAATCTGTCCACATCCTTCTTGAAGTGTGGAGCCCAAGACTGCACACAATACTCCAGGTAAGAAGCTGAAGAATCAATTACCTTGATTTTCAAGTGAGATGCCTGTTATTATAACCCACTATGCTGTGGGCATTTTTGCAAGAAAAACACATGGTTGGCTCATATCACACCTATCCTAATTCACTCCTTGAAGGCAGCAAAGGAAAAAATTCCAGGGGCAAAATTCACAAAACACTAAAATCCAAAAATTCCTTTAAGTTTGATCATGTGAAATGTTGGCAGGAACTAAGACTTAACCCTCTAACACTACAACAGAACCAACTAAAAGAAATACAATTGACCAATATTACTATATATTTCAGAGTTGGCTTTTACTAACACAGGGCAAAAGTCTACTCTGTCTATACTGCATGTGTTAGGTAGTATTATTAAGCAAGACAGATGATACAAATGCAAATCATGAATCAGTAAAAGAAAGAACAAAATGTTTAGCCTCACAAATTGAGAAAATTAGGAAATTCTACGTTTATTTTAGTTATTACACTGTAAAATAATAATTTACCAGTAGATTCCAAAGAGCAGAACAGATATGCATCTGTAAACCACAGCCTGGTTGTTCATAATAAACACAACATATAAGTTAAAATTTATATGAAAAACAAGATGTCTTTTGTTTCCTGTTAGTGTGGAGCTTTGTGGTAAGCACTGCTATTTTAAGGAAATTAAATATGGCCCTGATCCATGTGATTGTTTAAGAAATGTTTGATGCAAAACTTGAGGAGGAGAAGGAAGTGGTTTTGTTTCATCTGCTTTCTCTTGATAGTGAGATGAGCTGACCAAAAGTTGATGCCTCAAGGCTATGCCAATTCTTACCAGGTTACAAACCCAAGCATAAGGTGCTTGTATGTCCCATTTTGGCTAGGACAGCCCATTTTTCCTCTCCCCACTTCCCAGTTCTTCAGCATGCTCAGCTGAGACCACAGAAACAGAAGCTCAGAAACAGCTGAATGGACTGGAGAGTGGAGACAGGAGCAGAAAGCTTCAGTGATGCTGGAGGTTGTCCTGTTTTGATACTCAAAAAGTATGGTCACCCTCCATAAGGAGCTGTGTTGCTAGGCAGTGAGGTAGTATATAGCTGGTTACACTTGCATTATCTCACCCAGGGATTCTCTTAGATAAGGATCATAACCAGCTGACTACTTAAATAAGGATTGCTGTCACTTTAGTAGAATAAAGGGGCCAACGGGATTGAGCAAAGATTCTGCTGCATTATGCTGAACTATACTAAGACAACATCTAAACTCCTCATTATCTCCTGAAATTCCTCAGGTCTGGAGAACGATGAAGTAAGAGTAGTATCAGCAAGTTTCTGCCAACTATTGAGACATAGAACTCAACACATTGTCAAATAGAGGACTAGAAGTATATTTGAATGAAACTATCTAGATAAGACCCCTCAATTTGTTGTTAAATTGTGTGCATTCAACTTTTCTAAGGACATCAAAAATAAAAATGTTTTCCAACTAGCTTTTCAATGGTACTGTAGCCACTGTCACACCTAAACAGTTAGTCAAAAACAGAGGCAAAGTAGGTTGTTCGGGTTGTTAATGAACTGGCGTATTTCTTTGATGCAATCCTATTTATAAAAAATGGACAAAGTTCCTTTTCTCTGAAATCAAACTTGAATCAATATAAATCAAACTACAGGAGATGAGTCTCTTTCCTCACAGTCCCAGGCCCCTTTCCAGCCAGTGTTTCGGCTACAAGTTATCTTTCTCTAGGCCACTTTTAGGGATGTTTTCAGTGCTTATTAGGGTTTTAACCTTGCTACTGTGCTCTGAATTCTGTGATTTTCTAGCAGTTCCTTCCACAGGTGCACATGCTTCCACCAAAATATTATCAGCAAGTACTCTTTTAGTCCCATGTAACTGTTTCTAATATGTTTGGATTGTGACAGGTACCTTTATTTGGAATGGAAGTCCATCTTGTTTTGGCTACCTACTTCCAAAAAGGAGCTTAATGGCTTCTAAATCCTATCTTGAAGGGAAATGCAGATGCTCACTAGGCCTGTGCAAAGTGGCTAGCATTTGCTTCGGATATGGCCAATTTGGGGGACAGTAATTCATTTTGATGACTTGAATCACTGTCCAGAATCAATTTGGTTGAATCTGATTCAGAGATTTGGCTGCTGCCAAATCAGTGGAACCTTCAAATCCTCAACCTCGACTCACTTTCACAGCCCTTGCCCCCATGGCTGCCCTGCCTGCCCCAACTCCCAGCCCTTTAAAAATAAAAAAATCTAACTCACCAGGTGCTGCCAGGTGGTAGGGGACAATCCTCTCACTCCCTCATACTGCACGGGGGCTGTGCCACGAGCCCCCAGAAGCCCTGAGGCGCTGCAGCAGCCAGTGAATCCAGGTTTTGTTTGTTTGTTTTAAGAGCCAGGAGCTGGGGCAGGCTGGGCAGCCATGCGGGGACAGGCTGGGAGAGTGGAGGGGGGGTCAGGGGGCTTGTGGCAGAGCCCCCCATTCAGTGTGGAGCAGTGGGGACTGTCCCCCTGCCTGGTAGCACCCGATGAGTAAGGTTTGTTTGTTTTTTTAAAAACAACCAGGAGCTGGGTTTGGGCAGCAGCCATGGGGGTGCTGAGAGAGCAGGTGGTGGTCAGGGCCCTCAAGGGGTCTGGGAGAG
Organism: Caiman crocodilus; assembly: GCA_030014935.1. Lineage (NCBI taxonomy): Eukaryota > Metazoa > Chordata > Crocodylia > Alligatoridae > Caiman > Caiman crocodilus. The sequence goes on along the minus strand of JAGPOW010002212.1, from coordinate 329,328 downwards.
CAGGCAGGGGATGGTGCCTAGCATGGGTTCCCCCATTGTTCCCTCCCCCCTCCTCCAGCCCCCCCTTCCCCACCCCTACTTACCAGCTCAAAGTCCAGGTCCAGCTCCCTGCTGCAGCCAGTGGGGACTGCCCAAATTGCTAAAGCTCTCCAAATCGTTTCTGAATTGATTCGGAGAACTTTGAATCAATTCAGGCCTTTTTACTGGTCCTCTGATTTGATTTGGATTCAGAGATTGGGCTGCTGAATTGGGCTGAATCTCCTCCGAACTGAACCAGCTCCCCAAGCTTCACGCAACCCTAATGCTCATGAGCTTCAATTATGTTTTGCCCTATTCGCAACAGTAGCATCCTCTTATAAGATCCTAACAATTCACAAACATCAAACTACTTAGTTTTTCCACTCTTGAGTGACAAAAACATATTCAGCAACACATTCAAACTGGTTTTTAAAATTTTGTTCCCTGAAAACAGCAATCCTGAGGTCAGCAACAGAATGTCTAGGGAGGCTGAAGTTTTGCCACAGGCCTTTATTTCTGCAGCTGATGTCAGATTGGCGTTTATTCATTCTTACATGCAGAAATATCACCCTTTGTACAATACAGTGCTTTCTACAAGCAGGTGATGGCATATATGACACTGATAGAGTTGCAGGTGAATGAACCTTGGACGTTATAATTGTCATTTATGGTCTGTATTGATTTAGAGACACAATAAGCATTTGGGTCTATTGCAAGGACTGGTGCCCTTCTGAGGATGGGATTTAGTCAGTCTGTTGCTTAAGAGATGCTGTTTGGGGTTGGGGGAGCTGTCTGTAAACCAGGACTTATTTGTCCCCCATGCCTACCTTGAGATGGTTATCTTTTATCAGGAAGAGTTGGAGTTCATTAATGACAGAGTTCATTAATTAATTCATTAATTAATGAATTAATACTGTGCTCACCCTACAGGTGTAGGTGACAACGAGAGACATCTTCTTGTCCTCATGGAGATGGCATCGTACTGGGTTGGAGTAAGGTCCAAGTTTGGCTTTGTTGGTTTGACAGCTTAAGGTGTTCATCCTGGTTAGCGGGATCAGAGCAGAAACAGTGGCAAGACAGAGCATGGCTGTAGACCAGAGATGGGCAAAGTATGGCCTATGGGCCAGATCCAGCCTACTGACAGATTGTATGTGGCCCATGGCGAGTCCCTCAATCTTGCCATGCCCAGGTGCAGACGGCAACCTGGGCTGGGATGCCCAATGATGGGCATCTGACAAGATAGGCAGTTACTAGCTTCCAAGCCAGAGTCCCAGCACCAAGGCAGTTGCTCCCACTCACCTGCCCCAGTAATTGCAGGGAGCATTGGTGCCCAACACAGGCTGCAGGGTAGGACCTCATGCTGGGTACCTTGTAACAGGAGCCTGGCACTGACCAGCTGCATTCATGGAGCTGCTGCTCCCAACTGCCCATACTGCACAGCATTTCTGATGTAGACCCCATTGTGCATCTCCCACCCTGGACATGCTACCTAACATGCCCCACACAGTTCTGCTAGCCCATGCTCTCCTTCCCCATGGCCCAGGCTCTCTGGTCCTTCCCACCTTCGTGGCAACTCCACCACTTTCTGAGCTTTGACATGCTACAAAGTTTCCATTTCCATTCAACCCTTTGTTGCCATTCCCAGCTCCTTCAAGCCGTGCCTGGGGTTGCAAATAGTGCCTGCTTAGGTGTCTCTTCCAGCACCATTTGGGTTGGTCTAATGCTCTGGTCCATGCAGCACTGGGAGTTAAAGCATCTGCAGAAAGCTCTGAGGCCCCACTGGGACTGCAGAGCTTATGGAAGCCCCCTGCATTCCCAAGGTCTCCATGGAAACTGGTTGGGACTCACACTGGCAGGGCACCCAGCTAGGCAGACAGGATGGGGCTACTTAGGGAGTTTTGGTGAACTGCTGCGTGGATGGAGAGAGGGGGCAGTTCTGATTCGGTCTGCAATAAGGTCACTACAAGTCCTTTATGTGGCCTGCGGCCCAAATAATTGTCCATCCCTTGTGTAGATAACAGATCTAGTGGTGTATTTAGGGTGAAAGCTGGTGGTGCGAGGGTGGTTGTGGCCGTTGGTTGGTTTCTGTTACAATGTAGTGGTGATATAGCCATTGCAAACTTTCACTGTAGTGTCTAAGAAATGCATTTGCTGGGTAGAGTACTCCAGAGTTAATCTGATGGAGGAGTGGGATTTCTCTAGAAATTCCTTCCCATACATCCAATATTATGAAGAGGTAATTAATGTACCTGAAGTATACCTAGAGATAAGAGTGCAGCTGTTGAAGAGATGGACTTCTAGGTCAGTCATAAATATACTGGCATACTGGGGAGCCACACGTGCCCACGGTTATGCCTTTCATTTTGTAGGTATAGGGAGGTCCCAGATCTGAACTTCTTGCGAGTGGCAACAGAGCAAGAGAGCATAAAGGAAACAAGCAGGTTTCTTGTTGGCGATAAAATTCTTTTTGGTTTGTACTCAATCCTTATGGGAAATGCTGGTGTTTAGAGATGTGTCATCCATGGTAGCTAATACAGAGTTGCTGAAAACTTTCCAACAGAGCTTAGTTTCTTCAAGTCTGTGCCATCTTTCAGATAGATGGCAACTCCAATAGCATATGGAAATAAGGTAGTCAACATAGCCAGAAACTATGAGGGCAGAGATAATGCCAATGCCGAAGACAGAGGGGCACCTATGAGGGCATCCTAGGTAATAAGTAAAAGTTTCCTGGCCTAGGTTCCCAGAAGGTGGAAGCAGAAATCTTCTCTGATCCTTTAAGAGTTTATCTAGTTCCTCCTGGTATTGTGCTGTTGGGTCCTTTGTCAGTGTAACATATCAGGGTCACAGGGGTGGCTATGATGCCCCTGGGTGGCTCCGCAACCATACCATGCTCCACCCCTAGGGCATCTTCCTGTTTCACCTGCCACACCTTCATATTATTTATAATAAATAGGGAGGCTGCGCACAGGCATTCGCTATGCCTCAGTCCCATTGGACCCTGCTAGCCTTCGTCTGCACCCAGGACCCTGGTTGGGCCTGTATAATCCGAGGCCCTTGGCTGGGCCTCCATAATTGGCTGGGCCCAGCTGGGAACCTAAAGCCTTAAGAGCTAATTATGTGGCTCCAAATCCTGCCTTTTACCATGTCCCATGCCTCACAGGTGATACAGGTATGCTGTTCCCTCTGTTGGGGCTCTGTCCTCCTCAGCCTCTGCCGCCTTTAATCTCACTAAGCCTTCTAGTCTGGGATCACTGAATTGGAACAGGCTTTGAGGCTGTAGCTCAGTTTGCCCCTTCCGTTACCAGGCTTCAGGCTGAGTAGGAGCCAGCAGTGGACAGATATGTACCATCACATGTAGAAGAGCACTACCCTCCGCAGGTATGCTTTACACTGAAGGATGTTATCCTTACACATCACCAGAAAGCAGAAATAATCATGAGGAATGGGGGTGGGGAAAGGAATCATAATATGTTGGTTTGCTTAAAGCCACTCATAAGAATGGACCTCCCTTTCCCATCCTTTTGCTGCAGGAGTCGAGGAGCAACACTACCAAAACCGGTGACCCAAGAAAGGTGCATTATCTTGCAACGTGCATGTCAAATCAAAGAACTGTCTCTGAAGATCAGCTGAGAGTACAGTATAAATAGGTTTCTTCAGAAGCTTGTTCTGAACCCTAAGAGATTAACAATGCTGACCCTGATAAAAGCAACCCAAGTGTCTTTTCTTTACAAATGAATTACTTAGGGAAACACAGCTCATAAAACACTAAGGTATTAACGCCTCTGGTTACTAGTCAGACTGTGAAACAAGACACTTTTAATATTGCTTCCTTGCTTTCTGCATTTGCCATTTTCACCAATGTACCTTCAATTACAATCACAGTTTATTTAGTTTTAAAAGCCCTGTGGTGCCACAAGTATGAATTGGGAAGTGTACAGGGTATATACTGGAAGGGAGAGAGAACAGTGAACAAGGTAGGAAAGGGACTTAAGTGGTTTTCCAACATGTACTTATAAAAATAAAAATAGAAACTAAATTATTTGGTGTGCAAATATGCAGGAATCAAAACGGAAAAGGGTAATACAAAATTAGCATTCAGAAGATTCCTATGTGCCCAAAATGGCAGTGACCATCACATACACAAAACAAAAGATGTTTAATCTACTATAAAATCAAAAGTAGCACAAAGTACTTACTGGAAAGGAACAGGAACCCAAACCCTGTTACCAGTGCACCACAAAAGGAAAAGAGAAGGGAACAGACCCCTTGTGGGAACTCACAAGGGAAAGGGATTACAGCAAGCAATTCACAAGAGACTCAAGGTTGGATGCCAGGAACTGCCAACAAGCTGGGGAGGGCTGTGGGGCAACAAAGCCAAACAGTTCATTAGGCTGGACAGGAGAACCTGGGCCCATTTTCAGAGGCAGCAGTCCAGTGACATGGTAACAAACTGTCATAAATGAGTTCGTGAAATGGTTAATGCTCCTGTCACAATAGATTGAGCGAGCAACTCACCCCACCCCGAGTGATTCCCCTATGTGGACGTGCCCATAGAAACTGTCAATCACCTTAGTTGATGGTCTCTGTTTAACCTGGCTTATGTGGAAAATTCCATTATCTTGATACATATGGCCCAGCAAAAGTAGGTCACAGTAAGAAAGTAGGTCACAAGTGGAAAATTCCACTTTGCCAGAGCCCAGTGACTATATGCTGTGTCATGGAAAGTTACAGCTTTGGAAAAAGTTCCCGCCAACTGTATGTTAATGAGTACGCCACCATTGGCTGTTTGTAAATTATTCTGTTTAGCACTTAGCTATTGGCTCGCTAGCCATATAAAAGGTTCAAGCAGTTTCCGCCCAAGCTGGGAGGACTCTGAGGAGGCTTCTGAGAGGAGATCTGTGCACTTGTGTTGGAGATCTCCAAGAGTACCTCAGAGACGGTTGGCGGCCTGATCACCCACCAATCCCTTCCCCATCATTCAGTAGCTTGGCATACCCCCAGTAATTAGCTAGCTCGCTGTGTCAAAGAACTTGTCGGCTTTCCTGTTCTTTGGTATCTGTTCGGTCCTTGTTACCTGTTACATCATCTGCCGAGTCACGGTCTGATTTACATGTAACAAAGCAAGTACTCTGTACCTACGCTAGTGTCATCAGAGGCGTAAGTAAAATCTCTTTATGAAACCAATACGACCTCTCCATCACTCTCCTACCTGACGATCCATTTAAGTAACAACACCACTTTCTGGACTGGCTGGACCGGCTCCCAGAACACGGCACCACGAACAGAATCAGAAGGCAATGTGATGGAGAAGAATCTAAACAAGTGCTGCCCTTGACGCACCAGGGGGAAGGGAGTGGACAACCGAGGAACTGTGGGTGCACATCGCCTACCACCGGGCGGTTGGAGGGGAAGGAGAAAATCTGGGGGGCTATTTCTCGGTCCGGGGAGAAGGGCCAATTACGAAGGAGTGGAAAGTGAATATGTCCCTGGAGGCGTTTGGCTGTGTAACGGCCAACGACCAGATTCACTTTAGGCCCATGGACACAATACCGTCTTTGTCCCTAGACGAGGTGAAGGGGGAGGGGGCAAAAGAAGAACCAACCCCCTGCCAGGAGTTTTCCAGGTGCATGCGGTGCCCGAGGGAAGGAGGGGAATCCACCCCACCGGACCAGTTCAACTGTCTGGCACTGGTGCCTGGATCAAGGAGGCACGAGCTCCTCAGTCAACTACAGGAGGGGCTGGAGATGGAGGGTCACCAGACAGCTAAATGGTTCAGAGTAAAATGGAATAAAGGCAAAATGATGAATTTGTTGTTTCGCACTGTGTCGGGCCTCTTAAGGGAAAATGCTAACTTAGAAGCACAACTGCGCACAGTGGGCATGGAGTCACTGGAGCAAATAGTGGGAGGCTCCGAGCCGCCGCCTGAAAATGGCACCGGCCACATGCAACCACCGCTAGAAAACAGCGCCAGTGAAACTCAAAAAGGGCGCAAAATTAGGGAACCGCCCCAAAGGGAATGGCTGGCCACGTCACCACCTTTGGCACCGCCCCTCAGAATGATGCTGAATGAAACTCCGCCCACCGGAGTGATACTGAGCGGAATCCCACCCCAAAGGTGTGATTTCAAGCAAGACCCCGCCCCCTGAGGTAATGCAAGAGGAGGGCCCACCTCCCTATGCGGGAGAAACATTATATCCAGCACTCCCAGCTGAGAGAGTGAAATTGTATCCGACACTCCCAGCCGAGGGAAAGGAATTGTATCCAGCGCTTCCACCTAAGGAAGAAAAGCTTCTGTTAGCTGCAGCTCATCCAGTAGCTCTAATAAAATATGTCACAGATGCACAGGGTGCCACCCGCACGACCACCACCTATCACATGCACACTCGACAAGAGATTCAAGAGCTATGTCGAGATTCAAAAGTGAAACCAGAAGAGAACCTAGCCGTGTGGATGGGACGGCTGATAGTAGAATTCAGATCAGATACTGGACATTGAAGAAGCAAGTGCTTTAACCAGACAAGCAACATGGAGTGGAGGGCATGCCACCAATTTAAATGTGATTATGGAGAACACTCTTTGGCCCATTCCACTTACAGCACTTGTAGTGGGACAAGTGACCCATGAGTCCCATGTATGGCATAAGGGTCGACCACTGGATCCCACTGCAGAACAACTTCTCCTAGCTATTATCGGAGTATCCTACCTATCGTGGAATCCCAGGATATATAAATTGGGATTAACACAGGCTCAGTACAATGGAAGATAGGCTTATTGTCACCTGCGAGACCCCGGAGCCGTACCAGCAACACTAGAAACCATAGATGCTTGTGTGGAAGTGTATGGAAAGAAAGATGCCATCATGCTCCGACTCTTCCTTAATCCAGCAGCGGGGCAACCAGCTGGGAATCTTCTAAGTCATCTTCCCTGACTGCAGGTACTTATGAAGTCAAGTGAGGAACTATGTATGGATAGAAAGAAACGACCATCAGTATGTCCTACGGAAACCCCAAAGCCAAGGCGTCAGGGAGTTGACTATCAACAGGAGCCACACCAATTGCCGCAGAGGACACTTGAAGAGAGAGCCATGTTTGGTTTCCTACTTAACCATACAAAGCTTACGAAACGACAGCTATGTGCTCTCGGAGAGGAAGGTCAGCATCAACTAGCCGATACTATGGGATTTAAGTTTGGGGACAAGCCAAAAAATGATTAGCGGCCATCAGTTCCGCCGGCGGCCTAAACCACCTGGACTCAGCTGACCCACGTCCCTACGCTGAATTCATAGTGCAACATCCAAAGAATCCAAATAACTGGAGACGAGTACATTTTCTTCTAGATACCGGGTCCCAGGTTAATGTTGTTACAAGTACCACCCCACACCTGATGACGTCGAAAACAATACAAGTCCAAGGACTCAATGCTGTGGTGACGACCCCAAAAGTTCGACTCATGATCCAAGGGAATGTACTGGATGCAGTATTAGGGAATATTAACATTCTAGGCATCCCAGGACTAAGAGTATTAAATCTTAAGAGATGGGTACTTCAGGCACTTTCAGTCATGGTGTCTAAGTCTGAGTGGCACAAACCCCAGCTCCATAATATCTCCATCTGGTGATACCGCCCAATACCAACGAAGAATTCCCTTAAAGAATCTATTACCAGCCTTCTGCAATGACTGAAGGAACAGGGCTGTATTGCGTGAGTAATGGCCAGCACTTACCTGTCTCCAGGATGGGAAGTGGCCAAGCCTGGCATGCCCAACGAAGCCCGCCTAGTCGCAGACTACCGGGAAGTTAACAAGCGATGCCAACAGCTTGCACAGCCCACTCAGTTGACTCTATAGCAACGTATGATAGAGATGGCAAAGTATTAAGCACACCCGTGAGTCGGGGTCACACTGGATCTGAAGAACATGTTCTCTATCCCGCTCTCAGACCCCGATGGGGTGTTAAACGTGTGTTGAGGGGATAATGTATAAATGGAATGTTTGCCCGCAAGGATATCAGAACTTCCCAGCACTAGCCACCGGTGCTATGAATCGCACCTTAGAAGCCTTTGCGACCAAAAATGGCTACCCAGAAAATGAGGAGTATAAGATTTGGAACCATGTCCATGATATCGCCATCATGGATCGAAACACCTCGACTGTCAGTGAAGTTGTCACTCGCCTCGTCCACCATCTTCAGAACGGATGGACTGTCAATTTGGGAAAGTCTCATTTACACCCCAACGGCGAGTATCACATTTTTAGGTACAACTTTTGATAGCACCTCTAGACGAGGCACTATTCATGGGGCTCCAGACCTAGAACCCTCTGCTGACAGATAGAAGATCACTCCAACGACTTCTGGGTTACCTCAACTGGTATCGGCATTACATTTCTCCTATGCACTTATCCATCGTCGCAAAGTTACAGCGCCAAATCCAGGAGAAGACCCGAAAATCCACATCATGGATAGCAAGGAATGATGACAACCTCCAACACCTCTTGACAGCAATCAAGAACACCTCACTTACTGCCATTGATCTAAGTGAACCTTTAGTCGTCACCCTCGGATGTACGGCTATGCATATATGGGCCACAGCGCACAGTAGTCGTGATGAAATCATCTTCACTGCGCATAAGAGCTTACAGGATGTTCAGAATTGCTACGGTCATATAGCAAAGACCTTTCTTGCAGGCCAACTTGACAAATCACTGTCATTAGGTCATGGGACTCTTCAAGCTCCTCTCGCAACCTTGATACCTTTCAGTGGACCCTGAGAGAGTAGATCCACATTTCCAAGGAGAGTCCAAGACATGGAGCACAATAGTCATTAACCATCATTATCATTGGTATTGTTGGAAACACGAAGATGTGATGATCATCCCTGACCCAGACGACAACCACCCACCTGTCTTATATGGAACCATGGACCCTGCATGGATTGGTTCGGATGGAACATCCCAAGAAGGAGGGGGTTGTGGATATTATTGTAAGCCGTGCCATCACATAGAAATATTCAACTCGACCCCCGAAGAACACTCTCCGCAACTTTGTGAACTTCTAGGATTTAAAGCAGCCATACACAACACTGCCTTGATCATCATGACGGCACGCTCCCAGTCCCAGTCATAGCAATTGACTCTATCTATATTTATAAGATTATGACGGGCACAGCAATGGAGATTGAAAACCAACTAGTCTGGAAAGATATTTGGAAGGTGATTTCCACCTTTATAACCCCACTACTCATAAAACACACGTGCTCACATAGGCCTGATACCAACCCAATACATGCAAGTATTGATAAGATATTAGAGAACCCTTCAAGAAGTGATGTGGTACTAACAGCATCAACATCAGAATCGTCACCCGAAGTGGATCCATTATTAATGTGGCTTCATGAACATTGGGGACACCCAGGACCCCCAACTAGCAATCGGAGATGGAAACTCCAAGTTCAAGAACCAGGTCAGTATGCTTCCCAAGCTGACTGGAAGTGAATTACCAAAAGTTGTGAGGCCTATACAAAAGAGAAATGCCATCGTATTAGTCATCAAATCAGGGCAATGAACCCAGAAAATTTTCCACCCGGAAAGACGTGGCAAATAGACCTATTAGGACCACTACCGGGAGCAAAGACACCAAATAAGGGACTAGTCATCATGGACTTGGGAACCCGTCAATTACAGGTCATACCTTTGCAGAAAAGTAATGCTGCTGCTGTTATCACCGCGTTAACCGCTGCCTTTGCAACTTGGAAAACACCCCAAGAGATCCAATCAGACGGGGGTCCCCCATTCAATTCTAATGTGATTGATAAATTCACCCACCTCCATAATATCACATGGCACCTCCATTTGCCATACCATCCGCAGTCGAACGGAGTAGTGGAAAGACATATCGACCTGTATAAAGAACAACTTTGCCTGAGAGGAGGAGGGACATATAAGAATTGGACCAAGCACAATCATGATGTCCTAATTACACTGAATACTATGAAACCCTGTGGGACGAAACGCCACCCCAGAAACCCTTACCTTGGAAACTGAAGTTCTAACCAAATGAATTAGTATGGATTTTGATACCACACCCTTTCCAATCCCATCCAATAGTTCACAAAGGAATGGTTTGTCAATCCAAGCTGTATCCGAATACATATTCTGTTGAATTGGAGGACAAACTAGACTGTCCATTTATTATAGCCCATCATAACTGGCTGACCCAGTGGGCCCCATTAGTGAATGTTAACGATAATTAAGTATTGTTATAAGTTTTGTTTTCCAGAGGCAGAGAGGCAGAAGTTAACTGAAGTCCCGCAGAGAACTGCAATAAGATCAACGTCGCTACTCTGAGAACCATCCCGGGAACTGCAACAATGATGACAACAGTTTGACTTGTTACCAGAGTCGTACCAGCCATTCTAGTAGTTTTCGCAGCTCAAAACAACTACAGCGAGACACCACTGGAGTCGAAACAGAACTCCATATTGACTCTCTTGTCGCTTTGGGCCAATATTACGGGCAATGCTAGTGAATCTGGTTTAACTGCATGTTTGTGAGTACCCTTATCAGTTAATGATCCCATAGTAAGCCCTCATGTTTATGCTTTTAATGTTAGCGCTTGGTTGCAGCTAGGAATCAGGAAATGCCTAGAAGTGTCATAGTAACAGAGTTTCCCGTAAGGTCGCCTAGTGGACCACCACTCAATTACAACTATTCATGGGCGCCAAACCTTACACTTAGGGGGATATTAAAGTATAGTTGTACCCAAGATATAATCACAACTAGGCTCTCCAGTTTCGGAGATGACCTGGACAAAATTAATTGTTCAGAAATCCCCTGGGGCATTAACCGAGAAGAAGTGAATTGGGCTAGACCCGATAAATCCTTATTCTGGTACCCTAAATGACTCCTCAATGGTTCTTGAGACTTCCGCCTGGGCCAGTAATTAATGCTGCCAATGTTCCAGTCACTACTTCTGCTACCCAGAATGCCACCCCGCTGATTCGGTGGGATAGATCATTTGCAGTCAATGTTTCTGACCCAAAACTGTGGTAATTCATTTTTCTACCCGGTACTAAGAGCCGCTAGGTTCAGTCAGTGGTGTCATGGGCATCAACCACCACCCAATGTCACTGTGGTACCAGATGAATTAAAAGCCTAATGGTGGAGATTCCAGAATTGTGCTGAGCTAAACACACCAGCTCCTATTGGGTCGTTATGGGCTTGCTCAGATGGCTGCTTATATACTACCCTTCCGGTAGTATTATCCAATGTAAGCTGCTTCTTAGCTATAGTGCTGCTCTGTCCCCCTATACCGGCTGACAGCGCCAGACCCCCAAACCCTTTGTTATGCCACAGGCAAAAATGAAGTGTCACCTGGAGCTCACTCTTGAACAATGAGAGCATCTCCACATTTACCCAGTGGTTTTTTGAAGGGGGATCTGGATGGGCTGGACTAGACATAGGTAAGGCCCGAATAGCCATAGCTCACAATTGAATGAACAAGTCAAAAAGTTAGCCAATCAAACCGCCAAGGGGTTCACGTTGGTGAATGAGCAATTACAAGACACATCTCATAAGTCTATACAGAACCACCTTACCCACATACACCTCCCTGTTGAAGTAACATTAAATCAAGGGTATCTCAATCTTTCACATGACCATTGTTGTATAAGTATTCCCAATGTTTCCATTCCCCTTAGCCAACAAATGAGCTCAGTTCGGAAAATAGTCGCAGATACCAACCGCATAAGTGGTCTAGGAACTGGATGGTTAGCTAACCTGTTTAACTATTTTTGGATAGGACACTTCTTCTTGGCTTATGTATTTACTGACATCTTACCTTGTTAATGCCATTGTTTGTTATTTGTCTAGGAATTGGAGGAGTTTGTTGTCTTTTGCAATATGTTACAAATAGAGTGTTAAAGTTATCCACCTATGTATATACCCAGTTACCTACCTGAACCTCTTGAATCCGATGAGTTCGTAGATGAAACAGCCATCTAATCTGAAACCGGAGAGCTATTGTGCCATGAGCAAGGGGGCATGTCATAAATGAGTTCATGAAATGGTTAATGCTCCTGTCACATTAGATTGAGTGAGCAGCTCACCCCACCCTGAGTGATTTCCCTATATGGATGTGCTCATAGAAACTGTCAATCACCTTAGTTGATGGTCTCTGTTTAACCTGGCCTATGTGGAAAATTCCATTATCTTGATACATATGGCCCAGCAAAAGTAGGTCACAGCAAGAAAGTAGGTCACAAGTGGAAAATTCCACTTTGCCAGAGCCCAGTGACTATATGCTGCGTCATGGAAAGTTACAGCTTTAGAAAAAGTTCCCGCCAACTGTATGTTAATAAGTACACCACCATTGGCTGTTTGTAAATTATTCTATTTAGCGCTTAGCTATTGGCTTGCTAGTGATATAAAAGGTTCAAGCGGTTTCCGCCCAAGCTGGGATGACTCTGAGGAGGCTTCTGAGAGGAGATCTGTGCACTTGTGTCGGAGATCTCTAAGAGTACCTCAGAGATGGTTGGCGGCCTGATCACCAATCCCTTCCCCATCATTCAGTAGCTTGACGTACCCCCAGTCATTAGCTAGCTCGCTGTGTCAAAGAACTCGTCGGCTTTCCTGTTCTTTGGTACCTGTTCCGTCCTTGTTACCTGTTACATCACCTGTTGAGTCACGGTCTAAGTACCTCCGCTACAAAACAAGTACTTTGTACGTACGCTAGTGTCATCAGAGGCGTAAGTAAAATCTCTTTTTGAAACCAATACGCTGTCTCGACCTCTCCATCACTCGCCTACCTGATGAAACATTTAAGTAACAACACCATTTTCTGGACCAGCTCCCAGAACACAAACAAGCCCAGTCACTGATCTGGGGCTGGTAGTTTAGGGTAGCAGGGAAAGGAACAGAAGATAAGGATGACTGACAGTGAAAAGGAAGTACTCTGGGGAATTGAGACAGATCCTTGTGAAGGTGACAATTGTTATGGTTCTGTGGGGTTTGTAGCTGAGTTATAACCAGATGGTAAGCCTTTTGTGTTCTGGTGCTCTCCTGTGTATTTAAGACCAGAGAACTGGGAGTGGCTGTAGGGGCAGAGAAGGCCATGAGCAGGGTACCTAACAGGCACCCTCTTCTGCACATCTGAGGCCTGGAGAGCCAGGGCCTGTATCAGTGGACCTGGGTTGACAAAGTAAGGGGGGAGGGAAAAGGCAGATGCCTGGACAAAGATTGAGGCCTGAGGGACCCAACATTAGTCTGGCACACAAAAAGAGTGACAAACAGTCCCAAAAAGGAGCAGGTGGTTCAGGCATGGCTAAGAGGAAAGCAAGAAGGCCAAAATAATAGCCCAAAAGCAGCCCGGAAAGGACTCTCCCACTCCCAAGAAAAGCTTGCTCCCTCCAAATACATGGGTTACCAGCAAATCATGACAGGCAAGAAGGAGGTAGTACAAGGAGGAGCAAGAATGAAAGCCAGGACACATCACAAGGTTCCCTTCATAGCATCTGATAAAGTAGGCTGTCACCTACAGAAGCTTATGCCTCTCTGACCCAGCTATCTAAGGTATCCCTACTTTGTCTTTTCCCCAGGACTGTTATGCTAGGTGGTTCCCTAGGTTTGGGAATCTGTTTCTCAGTTTGCTCTTGTGGAGATTAGATGCTGGCTTTTGGGAAAAAAATCCTTGTCAAGATCTGCAGTCTTTTGGGTGCTCCCCTCAAACAGTGGAAAACTACTATCCCCTGGCAAAAATGCAGTGTAGCTCATAATAGCAGGACCTTGTACTGGGGACATTGCTGGAAATCTTGTTCTTGTCACTGGAATACATATACTCCTATCAATGTTCTGTTTCCCCATTGCAGCATTGGAGCATCAACATTGACACTCCAATGCTTTGCATTGTTTGCATTCCAGTGGCTGGTTTAGGATCAGATTATCTCCTTTCCACAGTTTGCAGTGAAATTTGTGACTGCTGCATGGTTCCATGAGGATGTGCAACGAAGCATTTCCTAAATGCTGAGAAGGGTACATGAACTGAAAAGTGTGCAAGCATTACAAACCTGGCTTATGAGATGCAGACAATATGAACTCAGAGCAGTGGCAAACAAACAGGTGTAGATCAATGAAGAGCAGAATAGCAGTGGGAACACTGTCAGAGGAGGAAAAACTTATTCTAAAATAAAGATGTGTCAGTGCAAACATTTCTGGATTAATTTATTCTGAAACTAGCTTAATTCATTTACAAAGTAAATTATCTGGTTATAAAAAGGCACCAAATAATAAGGCATTTTAATCTGAAAAGCTCAAAAGTAAATACGAAAAAAAAAGTTTATCATGTGGGCAAATCCTTGCATGCATTTTGCAGCAATATGCCTCTGGAGATATACTTATGTAAAATAGATGTGGTAGAGACACAGGCTCTGCACCTCAGATTCAGAGGCTGTTTCTACATGAGATGCTGACTGCACAGTAGCTCATTGCTACTGCACAGTAGCATTGCCTGACACAAACCATGATGTGACACTACTGCACAGTAGCATCCCCAAACAGCTTTCTGGTCATGCTGACTGTGCAGTAGCTTCTCATGTTAGCTTCTCATGTAGACACGACCAGATAATTTCAGGTATAAAGACCTGCTTAGCTATTTAAGGGTAGAAACTCATGTCTACTTTGTGGCAGAACAAACTGCTCTGTCCCAAGATAGAGCAGTTCCTGTTCAGCTGCCCCTTGCAGGTGTCCCAGGACAAAGGTCCAAATCTGCTCCCACAAAAACAATGTAGTAAAGGACCTTGCAAAGGGTGTCTAAATGCCTATCCCATGCAGTATGGTAGGATAGAGGACCCAAACATTCCACAAGCCACTGCTTTTGCATAATCCAGTGCTTCTTCACCCCACAGCACATATGCAAGTGCAGAGTGATGAACTTCATGAAGCTTCCCAGCTCTGCACCATGAAATGCATGTCCCGGAATCCTCTGGAACATTTTCCTGCAAGGAATTTCAGGACGTGCAATTTATGTAGCAGAGCAAAAGAACCCTATGCAGGTCCCCGCACCCTGTTTACAGATTCTCTTTCTGGATTGGAGCCAAGCACCCTGGGCTGCTATCTTGTAGCATCAGACTCATGCCACTCTCAGGACTTCAAAGATTCGATCCTGTGGTGGTATCTGTACAGGCCATGGTGACATCTGTACCTGCCACTCAATTGGGATCAGCTAAGCCAGAACACATCCCAGCACAGCAGATGCTATGACAACACTGACTTCTGTTTCTAGCTAAAACAACATTTACAGCAAACAGAAAGATAAGAGGGAGAGGATAGTCTCAGTATTGGACCACTAACCAGTCCTGCTGAGTGAAATTCAGTTTGGTCCTGAAGAGAGGATTTTTCCATCTGAAATGCTGAAGGTGACTGTACCACGGCTGTGACATGTTTACCATGCTGCAGTTGCTATGACAACCATGATAAAGAGGAAGAAGTAAGAGCAGGGTCTGATGGAAGAGTTCCACACTTGTTTCTTTAATCCCACTCACTTTATGCAAGTAATAGCTACAAATACTGACTGATGGGTTGCTGCAAACATCTTTTAAATTGTTCATTTTGCTAATGGAAGTGTAGATCCAGGCAACAGGAGAGGAAAAAAATAAAAATAAATGCCCTGCTGCTTTTAAAATGACCCATAAGCAGATCTTCCTTGCCAAATGGCAGGGGGAATGCACTGCTACAAAATATCATGAAGACTGATGTATCAGGAGGATTAAAATGAATTGGGCATTTTTATAAATAAAAAGAATATTCAAACTTGCATTAAACAGGACAAAAATGTATGAGAGCTATAGGGTTTGAGGTGCTCCAGGGAGCTGATTTCCTCCCCGCTCCCTTCCCCTCCCTTAAGAGACAAGAGCCCCACTGTAAGATTTGAAAATCATAACGGGGGGGGGGGGGCTCTGATTTTATTAGTGAATCGTGATGCACAGCCTAGTTTTTCTTTGCAAACTCCCCCTCACCTGAGTCAAAGTGTAATTCAAAACCTGGTGAGCTACTTGTACATAAGCTAGTGATTGCCAGAAAAATATACTCCATTCATGTTACTGCAAAACTGTCCATTATGTTTTGCATCTTCTTCTAAACCATATTATAATTTACTATAAAAAGACAAGTGAGTGAATCAAGCAAGACTGCTGAAAATCCCTAGTAAAGCTAAGGACAACTAAATCTGAAATGCCAAGTTTCATATTCCTTAAAGAGTTAAGGAATGTATAACTAACTGAATTTCTATCTAAAGTCTAAGGAATTTATAACTGAAGTTATTTTTTCCTTATTTTTCCCCTTCATTAAATTTTGTTACAATTTTATTTCTGCTATAACTACACAAAAGTTAACACAATGAAGAACAAGTTTATTCCTGTACAACTCTTCTATAAAGAAAAATGTTCTCAAAAGAATGCACATTGCTTATTTATCCAGAACTATTTTCCTGAATGTTCTGAATATTGCAGAAACAAAATATTAGTTAACTTAACGTTAGTTAAATGGATGTACTGCATACTCATTTTCTTACTGGTGCTTAGCAAATATATGTTGAAATGTTGAAATTGGTAATGTCAGCCTCAACAATTATAGACTATAACAAAGGAGTAGGAGATGTCTTATGTTATAGTCCAGATAAGGTTCTGACCTGTAAAAGATTTAAAAGATATATTTGCATCATGTATAAACATGCTCACATGGAAAAAAACCAAGCAGCACCTTTGCTCTATTTCCTGATCTGTAATTGATTCACTGTATGGTTTTGAGTAAGTCACCTAGTGCCAAGACTCATAAACATGTTAACACCCCATGACCTGCCTATATGCCATTATAAACAAGAAGTAGACACACTACGTAGACCCCTACACTGATGTAACTTAGTAGAATCTGGTATAAAGTCCCTGTGGGAAAAGCAGGGATAAAACTTCAATGGTGAAGTGCAAGTTTCCTATATCAGTCTATCATGCATCTTTCTGTCCCAAGGTAGCTTTTTGCTCAATGCAAACAAGGTATTACCAACTCCCAAGCCACTTAGTGGTGCAGCCTACATAAAGAAAATCATTCGGCATAGCTGTACTCACTATAGTTTGGAATAGTTTATTGTAGAAATGTAAAATAAAATAAAAATCTGACATTAGTTATAAAATAGAAGATTCCTAATTGGGGAGTTACTCTGGAATAGGTATGACAGTCATTTTTCCCACAAATCAAATGCTCACTCTTGTATGCCTAACATTTTATTACCAGTATATATAGAATAGAAATGATAATACTTTCATACTTTTGTAAAATTCTTTGTATATACATTATATTTATAGGTGTAAATATGTATATAGCAGTGGTCACCAACCAGCGGGTCTTGATCCACTAGTAGATCTCAGAGCCTCTCGGACTTCATCCGGGGCTGGGGTGGGGAGGCTGAGTGTCTATGTGCATGCACACACATGCTCCAGCCCAGCAGGTCAGTCCATCGGGGAGGGAAGGGGTGTGGGCTAGATCAAGAACCCTACAGTGAGGGACAGTGCCACATAGGCAGGAGCAGGGCTAAGTTGAGTGGGGCTTCAACAGGGTGGGATTTACCTGCTGGGGAGGCATGCCCCCAAATATTTTTTTTCTCCCTCTCCCTCAATCTCTGCCCCACCTCTTCCCTCCCCACAGACTTGCCTGCTGAGCAGGGGGGCAGGAGGTGAGGGCGGTGGAGGCAGTGCACAGTAGAACTTGGGTTGCTTTTACATGCCAAAGGTGATCTACTTTAAAAGGTTAGAGACAACTGGTATATAGGGAAAGGTTCGCAGGTTAGGGACAGAGATTATTACACATAAACTGGTTTAGGTGATCAGAAACTAGTTTAAACATGCAACAGAACAAATGTTCAGTGCACATAAACCAGTTTGAAAATGGCTGAAACTTGTTTAAGAAAAACCTGATTGAATGCAGTATCAGACTTAACTGATTTGGGCCAGACCAGTTTATGCAATGTCTGTCCCAGACCCCTTTCTGTTTTAAGTTAAAGCAGAGTCCTCCAGCTTCCCAAATGCTTTGCAACTCTGGGCAGGGCTCTGCTCTAGCCCAGCAGAGCTCTGCCCAGCCCTCTGCTCCCTGGCTGCAGCTCCAGCAGAGACTGCAGGTAAAGCCACATCTGCCTTGCTTCCTCCTGCTCTGTTCCCCTTCTCACGTTGGGATTCCCCACTCCCTTCTGCCTTACACAGACACCTCTCAGCATTAACTAGCATACCACATGCTGGCTACAGTCTGTCCTGTGGGAGACAGGACAAAGGCAGACAGGACAATGCTAGCTTAGGGCTTTTTGGAGCTAATCAACAGGTAGCTGGTAATGTTGCTCTATTCCTTCATTGGAAAAAGTTGTTTAAGGAGGGCTTGAACTAATGAGAGAACCCTTGTTTTGTTTGATGGGCTGATAAATGCTAACAACTATCTGCGTAACCCCTTGCTGTGTAACTCAATGCTCTGTTATGAACAGCTGGCAGCCTGACTGTGATGCTTGCTGGCCAGGTTCCCTTTCCGAGCATGCATGCTGCTGCTGCATGTGCCATGCTGCTTTTTCCAGCAGCAGTTTCTTTTGTTTTTTTACACCAGGATCTCCTCATAATTTGCAGTGCAACACAGAGGTGCACGGGTGCCACGTGTGGTTTGCAGAGCCTCAAACTCCTTTGAAGTGCTGCAAATAGCACATGCAAGCTTGTAGGGATGCACCCAAAGAGCTTAAAGGGTTACTTGACCACAGACTACATGGGAAACAGAAATTTCATCTAGCAGGAAAAGGTATAAGAACATCCAGTAGCTAGAAGTTGAAACAAGATGAATATAGATGAAGTTAACAATTTGCAAATTGTTAACATTGAAGAAAAATAGTAATTAAATTGAGTAAACAAGGATTCTGGCAGATTCTTCACTATTTTTTTCTAAAAAATATGCCCTCATTCAAATCTGAATCAATTGAGGGAAGTCCTATGGCCTGTGTTTTTCAGGAAGTTAGATTATAAATACTAAAAGGACCATGGTGATATCAATCTTTGAGATCTACAGATGAAGGCTATTAGCAAAAGCTCTTAACTTTTGTAATTTTTGATTTAACAGAAACAAGATATTAGAGAGAGATCAGCATTGATTTATCTGAAAAGTTGCAATTTATTGTGTATCTGGTTTTCAGTTATATAAATTACAGAAAATGACATAACACAAGGAAATAATCTCTCTGAATGTTACTCATTTATAAGCATTATACATGTATGATGTTTTGCTTTTGCTTCTCTCAAGCAGAGTCAATCTAAAGAAATTATCAGAGTGCAGCTTTAATGTAAAGGTAGTGCTAGAGTACCTAGTATTCTGTTTAAAGTACATTTGTAATATTTCACCACTAACAACTGTGATAAATTACATTTTCCCACAAATATTGTGAAGTACGGGCAGGAGGATGTGGGGGGGGGGGGAGTTGTCTTTTCTGAATTGTTATGAGTTTTACTTGGACTAGAATAGAAGTTAAGACTAGAGCCTAAATCTTTTTTCAGGGTTTAGTGACATGTTATTGATAAGATTCATGTTTCACAACACTCTAACATATTCCCCCAGATCTAACACTCCAGATGTAGCATGACACAGCTGGTTTTGTTTAAACTCAGGGAATAAAACAGGACTCATAACAGACTAACAAGAGTAAAATAAAGCTGCTTAATTCATAGAAGAATTGTACAGGTACAGAGAATATAAGAGTATATTTATCATGTCAAGTACTTGCCTTATTTTCATAACAGAAGAAAAAATACTTCCACCATCTTTGTAACACAAGAGACAGTACTTAAGTGCCAGTAGACTCTGAATCACTCCTTAGTCAGCTAGGTTACGGACAAAAATTACAAAATCCAGAGCCTAAATCAATTCAAACGTTGCAGGTTACTCTAACCTGCCTAGATTGAACACATTTAAAGTGACTCAGGAAATGCAGGCAAATGCCTGCAGTAGCTCAGGCCAGAAGCTGGGGGGCACTAGAGTGAGCCCTCAGCTGCAGGGAAGCTATGTTACAGGGGAGGGGTGTGGCCTAAGTACGATTGGGGAGGGGTTTTAAACCGCACCCTAGCCTGTAGGGACCTCAGCCAGTGTGTGCCTGGAGGAACAAGGGAAAAGCAACCCCTACCAGAAATTTCCCACACTTGCCCTCACAGCTCCAGTGATGGGGGCATGGCTAGCCCCACAGCAGAATAAAGCAAATAGAGATGGGGGTTTAATTCCCACCTCTGCCCCGTCCCAGTAGCATGGACCCCACCCAGAGTCTGCCTGGCCGGGGTGCAACAGTTTGTGTTAGGGTGCCTTTCTGCTGCAGAGGTTGGGGCATGACCAGGTGCCTGCTGGCATGGCCCTCTGAGGCAAAGGTGGCAGGGAGGGGATTTATTCCCCCCCCTCCCCAGGACCTGAGCTGCAGTCTGCCTGGCAAGAGCAGAGCAGCCTCTGTCGGGTATTCCTCACCATTGCTGCTGGAGAGGTAGGGGGCATGGCAATCACAGGGGCTGCTGACCCGTCAGGGTCCCTTCTCCCCTCGCCGCTCCAGTGGCAGGAGCAGAGTGTATCCAGAGGCCAACCAGCATGAACCCCTTAGGAGAAGTGGACAGGTAGGAGGTTTATTTCCCCCTTTTCTCTAGCATCTGGTAAAGGAAATGAAGACAGGGGTTACATGTATTACTTCTGTCCCAAGCACTGATGTCTCCAGAATAAACTCCTGCTTGCTATATGGCACCTTCTCAGAGCTTTTCAAACTCAACCGAGCAGCAAAGGCAAAGATAACACAATGAGATACTACTAAGTGAAATCTGGGTCCACTTGGCAAGGCAAAGGACAAAATGTATTTCAAGCCAATTTAGTATGCCAAGCTGATGTCTAAAGAATGCTGTGTAGCTAACTGGATAACACTGTCATTCTTTATTTACAGACTTTCTTAGTTTTGTTAAGAAACATAATTGGAATACATATGCATTGACTTCACCAAGATAAGAAAACATTGTTTTGAAGACTTTAATGGTAATTTATTACATTTATTTTCCTTGTTTGTAAATTTGCCCTGTGAATTAAAAGGGCTCTTTGAAAATGGCTAAGCTGCTACACTTGTATGCTGTACTCTCTAACATACAACATGCCTCTAAATAAAATACAGATCTTACTTTTGAAAGGCAGATTGAAGAAAAAAAATAACCTTGAGAGCTTCTGCAAGAGTGAGAGAAGTGAAAGCAGAGGGTTAGAGAGCCCTGCATGCAGTACATGCAGCTT
The DNA here is from genome assembly GCA_030014935.1 of Caiman crocodilus. Taxonomy (NCBI): domain Eukaryota; kingdom Metazoa; phylum Chordata; order Crocodylia; family Alligatoridae; genus Caiman; species Caiman crocodilus. Next base: position 308,007 of record JAGPOW010002212.1, on the reverse strand, counting down.
TAGTTTCTCTTTTCCTTGTAGAAGCTTAAGCAGCAGAAATTGCTGTTATCTTATTGCTTCAATTATAATGTTCACCCCAATTTCTAGAAGCTGAATTTTGGAAAAAAGGTGTGCTGTATGCACTGTCAGATCAGGGCCCTGTGTCACCACCCTGGGGCATGCATCATAAAAATCAAAGCCCCGCACTACTTCCCTTTTAAGTCGCATCTTGTCTTTGCTCTTCCCGTACATAATTTTCTTAGCTATGATTCAGTCATGGAAATTTACCCTTCTGCATACACAAAGAGTACCTATAAATGGACTGTTAAAATGGCATTAGGTTTCTGGTTTCCGAGCTATGGTTCACAGACCCCTGGGGGTCTCCAGACTAAGTCTGAGGAGCTCACAAAAGGTGAGTATGAACAATCAAAGTATGTAAATACCCACACTTACCATTCAAAGGGGTTCACACTAGAGGTGCACCGATATATCAGTCTGATATTGGATTGGCACTGATATAAAGAAAATTGACTGTATCAGAAATCGGTCTAATGTGGCCAAGAATTTGGCTGTTGACTGCCTGTGAGTGTGCACAGCAGCAGCAGAGCACACAAGCAACCATGTGCACAGCCCAGCAGCTTGAAGAGCTGCGTGCAGCTGATAAGTCTGTTGCGGTGGAAAAGGAGCAGGGAAGGAAGGGGCGTGCGGAAGCAGAGGATTATCCCCAAGAATGAGTGAGGCTGGGGCAAGCACTGCCCAGGGTAGGGCATGGAATGGAGCTGCAGCTTGTCCAGAGGGTGTGGGATGGGGGTGGGGGGTAGCTTCTGCTGCGGCACACACCCCAGGAAGGCATGGGGGGAGCGTGTGCCCCCCAGATCTGTGTGGGGCAGGGCAGAGGCAGCACTAGTCTCTCCCTAGCAGGGGTTGGGCCGAGCTGTGCTCAGGAAGGGCAGTGGCAGCACTGGGAGGGAGGTCGGGGGGCGGTGCGGCCACCCCAAATTTCACTGTAGTCCCCTCAAACCCCCCTGCAGCCTGGTCCATCCCCTGCTGGAAAGAGCCTGCTGCTGCCCCAGCCACAGCGCACAGCAGCAACCCACCCTGCTTCACCCTGTGCAGATCCAGGGGGCACATGCCCCTACCATGCCCTCCCTGGGTACATGCAGAGGCAGGAGCTGCACCCCCCACACCCGCAGGATTTCACAGACTTTATAGACATTAGGGCTGGAAGGGATCTTGGAAGATCAGTGAGTTTAGCCCCCTGCCCCAGGGGCAGGAAGTCAACTAGGGTCAAAGGATCCCAGCAAGATAGATGCCCAAATGTTTCTTGAGAGTCCAGAGTAGGTGCTTGCACCACCTATGGAGGGAGTCTATTCCAGGCCTTGTGGGCTCAGACAGTTAAGAAGCTTTTGGATTTGTCCAGCCTGAAATGGTCTTAGAGAAGTTTGTGACCATCTGACCTTGTCATCCCTTGGAGCACTCTGGTAAACAGGCATTCCTCCAGATCCTGATGTACACCCCTTATATACTCATAGGCAGTCACTAGGTCACCCCTAAGGCAAGTTGAAGACTCCCATTGCTCTCAGCCTCTCATAATGAGGCCTGTTCTCTTGCCCTCTCATCATGCACGTGGCTCTCCTCTGGACTCTCTCAAGCTTTCCACATCCTTTTAAAATTGTGGAGCCTAGAATTGGATGCAGTACTCCAACTGTGGCCTCACCAAGGCCGAGTACAGTGGGAGGATGACATTCTGAGATTTGCTTGAGAAGCATCTATGGATGCAAGCCAAAGTTCTGTTTGCTTTACCAGTTGCAACACTGCATTGATGGCTCATGTTCATCTTGTGGTCAATCATGACATCCCATGTCCTGTTCGGCCACGGTGCTAGCAAGTGTAGCACTGCCAAGCCTATAAGCGTGATAAAGGTTTTTTCTTCCGAGGTGGAGTACCTTGCATTTTTCAGTATTGAATGAAAGCAGGTTTTTATCCACCCATTTTCTAAGCCTGTCAAGGTTGGCCTGGATCACCAGCCTATCCTCAGGTGTGGATACCTTACCCCAAAGTTTGGCAAACTTGCCCAGTCCACTTCTGACACCAAGGTCCACAGCATTAAAGGTGTTAACAAGTATAGGTCCAAGGACAGAGCCTTGGAGGATCCCACTTGTCACAGCCATTGGATTGTGATGTAGCCAAGGCCATAGTTGGCCAATTTTCCCATGAGGAGATCATGGGACACCAGATCAAAGGCTTTTTTGAAGTCCATATATGACATCAATCTCTTCTCCCTTGTCCAGGTGATCTGTCACTTGGTCATACAAGGAGATGAGATTGGTCAGGCAAGTCCTACTTGCAACACACCCATGATGTCTCTCAGGATGTTGCTATCAGTCAGTTTGTCAAAAATGGTCTTTTTTATAATTTTTTTCCAAAATCTTTCCAGGGATTGAGGTCAAACTGACTGGCCTGTAGTTCCCCAGATCTACCTTCCTCCCTTTCTTGAAAATAGGTACACCACATTAGACTTCTTCCAATCTTTGGGTACTTCATACGTGATGAGTTGCAGCTCTGTTTCACACTCCGTCCTAGATGGGCAGCGTCTGTCCCAGCCCTATCCCCACTCCCTCCCTCACCGTGGGGGGCACTGATCTGCCCACCTACGCACTTCCCTCCCATCACAACAGACTTACCAGCTGGACACAGTTGTATCAGAAATCAGATCAGTATTAGTTGATATGCCTCCTACAAAATCAGTTATCGGTATTGCCCCCCAAATCTCTATCAGTACGTCCCTAGTCCATACCTCCATTCACCTTTTTTTTAAGGATACACAAATGAAAAATGTTTGAAAACCACTGCATTGGGTTTCAATTTCTACAGGGGGTCTGTTCTAGGTACACAGGGAAGTTTCCAGGAGTCTGTTTAAGGTATAGTTGGTGCTTAATGCTTTTTTACTAATTAACGGTTTGGATGAAGGAATAGAAAGCTTCCTGATCAAGCTTACAGATGGCAAAACTGGGACCGGTTGCAAATACTTTGGGAGATAGGTTTCTAATGACTTTTGAAACTGCTATAGACAAAATTAAATTTAAAAGCCAAATGCAAGGTGCTACACCTGTGAGCCAGGTACAAATGCTCAAAAGGCCCGAGACTGAATTAATTCAGCTGTTACACGTTAGTCTAAGCTCCAGAGTTTGAACCAATAAGCAAATGAACAAGCATTCACTTTTGATTCAGAAAACGTAGCCACATGCCTGCAATGACCCAGGCCAGAAGGCCGGAGGGGCGCTACAACACAACTCCCTGGCATGTAGCCAGTATGGGCTTTGTGTTTGCGTCCTCTTCCTGCTGCCCCTGAGGTCTCTGGGATTTGCAGTCCACAATCACAGCAGAAGGACTCTGTAGGGTTGCTCACCACTTCCTTTTCCTGCTTTCAGGTGCCTCTGGGATTTGTAATCCAATCACAGTCAGCAGTAAGTTTTTAGCAGAGCAGGGCTGCTCTGTGTTTAAAGGAAGGGAAGTTTAATTCCTTTCCCTGGCCTGAGACCCCAGCCAGAGTTTGCCTGGGGAGGGCAGGGAGCAGTGAGCCATACAGTGAGGACAGGCCAGTGAGCCAGCTTTCACTGCTCCAGCCAGGGAACAGAGGGGTGGGACCATCTGTGTTCTCTGGATGGAGCAGATAGCACAGTCCAGCCCAGGACTGCAAAATACTGGGATGCTGGGGGACTTTAATTTCATTTGAACCAGGAATGGGTCCAGGACATAAGTTTCATAAACTGGTTTGACCTAAGTCAGTTAAGTCTGATACTACTTTCAACCAGATTAATCTTAAACCAGTTTCAGCCATTTTCAAACTGGTTTCTGTGCACTGAACTTCTATCCTATTACAGGTTTAAACCTGTTTCTGATTACTTAAACTGGTTTCTGTGTAACTTCTGTCCCTAGCCAGGGAGGAAAAAACAGATGTACAAATATGGAATATAGGATAATTGGCTAGGCCAGGGTTGCTCAACCTTTTGGTGTGGCAGGCTGAATGAGTGGTACAGGGCCCATCTGTAGGCCAAGTCAGATATGCCGGGATCAGGCCCCTTGTCACCTCCATTCTGCCCATCATTGGATGAATCATCATTCTGCCCCATCATTCTGCTCCGCATTAATGGATTGGGCCCCATACTGCCAGATAGGGACCGTGTACCACCTCCTTGAAACTTATGCCCCTAGATCAGGGCCCCACACCACCTTTCTTACCCATGCCACCACCCTAGGGCTCCACATTGCTCAAAACATCTCACTCAGCTGTTTACTGCTGGTACTGTCTCCTCACCTCCACGCCACTGGCACCAACATCTTAAGCTATGCATCCCTTCCCTTGGCCCTGTGCTACTTCTTTGGGGCTCCCTGCCATCACATCTGGGCCACATGCTGCCTCTGCTTGGCCCTGCACTGCAGGTTTGGGCACCACACTATCTCCAGCTTGCCTCTGGGTGCCTAGATATGTCCTCATGCAAATCTAGCATTCTGTCCAGCACACAGAGCTCCCCATGGGTCCACACATTTGGCATCGGGGGGATGCAATTGATGCCATGCTACCAAATTTTTAGACCTGTGGGGATCTCTAAGGGCTGGATGGTGCAGGTCTGCAGACTGGAGCTGGCCTGCAGGCTAAGAGTTGAGCACACTGGAATTAGGCAGTAGTAATGCCTAAAAGTATTGGGAATGTTGGTGGATTAAAGACTCACCATGAAAGCAGAACATCGTCTCAAAAAAAGTGCAAATGCACTTTGGAGGTACAGTGACAGTATTATCTATAAGACATAAGGGGTGACAGTATTATTGCATTTAGAACTGGTTATTGTGTGTAGGTCTGGGCCCCACATTTTAAGAGGGGTATGGAGAACCTGGAGAAGATCCTGACATAAGTGACCAAAGTGATAATGGGTTGGAATGCAAGCCATATGAAGATCTGGGCAAACTAAATAAATTTATTTCAGAAAAAAAAGAAAATTAGTGGCAGGGACAGGATAACAGTTTTCAAACATTTGACAGGCTTCCATAAAAGAGACAGAACAGTTTTTCCTTGCCACAGATGGCAGACCATGAAGCAAAGACTTCAGTAAAGCAGATTTAAGTTAAATCACAGAAAAGCTACCTTATTGTCAGAACTGTAGGACAACGAAAAAGCCTGCTGGTGCCCTGTCTTCCTGTGTACACCCTGTAGGGGGCAGTATATAATGGGTGCATCTACAGAAGGTACTTTACTATGCAATAGAGCCAATTATGCAGACATTTACTGCACATGAACTGGCTCTAAAGTAAATTGACAAGTAAATTTGCTATCTATAAATGCAAAGGACAAATTGACTTCTGAGAAGTTAATGCACATTAGTATAGATGCCTGATTGGAAGCAAATGTGATCCTGGTCAGCTAGGAAGCAGGGGGGAAGATGCCTGACTGGGAGCAAATTGCTCCCTGACCCCAGAAGCTGCCTACTGCTGTTGTGGTGGGCTCTGCCATTGAAGCCTGGGAGGGGACAATGTTCCTCTGCCCCAGCAGCAAGGAACTTGCAGTGCCAGCTCTGTAATCACGGGGCTTACTCTGGCAGATCCTCAACTCCCAGCTTGAGTCCTGTGGTCACAAGGCCAGGCAGGGAGAGTCTTATCCCCTAGTCCCAGTCCAGTGCTCAAGGGGCCTGTTCTGGGACAGCCTTATCTCCCAGCACCAGTTCTACGGTCACAGGGCTATCACTGGGAGATCCTTCTCTCCCAGCACTGGCCCTGCAACTGTGAAGCTTGTGCAGGGAGAGAAGGACCTCTCAGCCTGGGCTCCATGATCATGGAGTAGGGGCTGAGAGATCCCTGCTGTCAGGGCAGAGGGAAATTATCCCTCCCTGGGCTCTAGTGGCAGAGCCTCCCTCAGCAGCAGGCAGCTCCCAAGGGAAGGGAGCAATGTCCCAGCCCCCACCAGGAGACAACCATCTCCTGGGTCCTGAGCTAGAATCCAGGGGGAGTCTAGAGCTCCCCCTCACTGCTGCAGGGGCCCACTGCAGGGCCACAAGGAGTGGAAGCAATCTGCTCCTCCATCCCTGCACATGTAGATATGTGCAAGAGTTTACTCAAGAGTAAACTGTTCCTGGATTATTTGTATGTTCAGACATATCCACTGTGGAGTATCCAAGATCAAGCACAATAGAGGGTGCTGCTTCCCAGCTCCCATAGGCATCCAGCTTAGTGCCAGAGTGTCTCTTTTTCTACCCTGTTGCATCTTTAGTAAGTTTGGCCATAATTCTTCTGTCCTTAAAAAAAACTAGATGGCCTGTGTGTACTGATCACAGGAAACTTTTACAGCATCATCCTGTGGCTCAGGAAGCAACCAGTCGATAAACTGTTGACAGGAAGCTGGCTGGGGAAAATCTATGTTGAAGAACATGTCTATACACCTTGAAGACTTGAGAGCTTTCATTTACAGGAAACCAATTATCATTTCATTACACTTAAAATCAGAACTGGAGAATGTGGAAACACTTAAGCATCATGTGGAAAGCCCATTTCAATGCAGTGTTGGAACATTTTCCTGAACTGCTTCCAAATGTTTGCTTGCAATGAACTGATTTCCAAAAAGGAAAACAGCCAAAATCACATTGTGGCTGCTGTTATCTAGCAAGCTGAAGGCTGATATTTAGCTATTGATCTTCAGAATAGTAAGTGGAATGGTCTTCCCGGAGCGAGAAAAAGAGAGGTTGGATCAAGTGCCATTTTAATCAATCCAAATTCTGACTGTGGCTGCCAAAAGAAAGTCTACTTGAGTATTTTATTTACTGGGCAAAACTTTCAGCGTGCAGCCAAAAAATGTAATCTAGTAAAATGCATGTATCAGGACTGTGTGCGTACACCCCTGATGTTTTTATGCAACTGTTTGTTGCTTGCATGTTTGTTTGGGTTTTTTGACAGTACGACTGATACTGCTAAGTATCTGATATAACTGGGGAATCCTTTGCTAAACTGCATAGCCATACCCACATGGCATGGCCTTTAGATGCATATTAATGGATTTGTATTGCAATCCCTAAGTCATACTAATTCAGATTTGTTTTCCTTATTTATCAGTAACTTATGTTCAAAGCCCTGAATAGAAATCTTTCTGGGTGTCATGCTTTATTTAAATGTTAATTGGGTATGAATTTATAGTACTGACAGACTTGAAGTGGACCACCTAGAAAATGCACCTGTATAAGTCTCAAGCTGAGGCACAATTCTTGTCATTGTACATCTGCTGGGAGGATTTCCAGGCACATCACTCCTTGGACTTGTTAACACCATGTCTGGAGCAATTGTCTAATAGTAGAACCTAATGACTTAGGAAACTGTGCTATAGACAAAATTAAATGCAAAGCCAAATGTAAGGTACTACATCTAGGGACAGACTTCTAAGTTTAGCTCCCTGCACTTTGTGACTGATAATGGAAATATTTTATCCCAAGTTACTGGATTGAGGGAGAAGTTGACAGTTTCTTACCCCAACACATTAACACTGCTGTTTCTACTGCCATTGTCTACATATTCCTTTATGCTCAGCCATATAAACCACTGCTATTTCCTTAATAGCACATTCCTGGATGGCAGTGTCATGGTAGAGAATAAATCACTTTCAAACAAGATTCCTTCTCCAAACACTTTTTTTTCTTTCTTTTAATAAGAAAATTGTTTTATACTCAAATATATTTTTACCTTTCTTAAAACAATACTGTCAGGGAACAGATGTATCCTTCCTTGCCCCTCCTCCCCACACTTATTTGGCTTTCCACATTTAGTTTTGTCTTTTTTCTTTTTTTTTTTACCTGACATATGATTACTGTATCCCAGACAAAACAAAATTTCCCGTAGAACTAGGTCACAACAGGTCACAAATAAACTCTGAAGGGCAAACTGGGACTACTTCCATACGTCTCCATTTACAAAAATGGCTCAATCTGCTTTTCTTTCTCCTTTTAAGTCATATTCTCAGGAAAAAATTAGAAATCTTTTTTTTTTTTTTTTAATATGGCTCTCTAAGGACTTCCCATAAAGTTGATTATTTTTTTTTCAGACTTGGAGGATCATTTTGACTCAAGACCATAACTGGAAGTTAATGGATTGATAGATCACATCTATGATAACACAGATGTGCAGTACATCAACATTGGTGCAGCTACTGTTATAATCAATGAGACAGCATTATCCAGTAGATATGAAACTGAAGTTAAAAAAGAATAGTTTTGTCCTTAGCTTTGAAAGGAATACTCCCTTCGGCTCTGGAATAGTTCCACTTGTTCCTTTGTAAGAACTTTACTTTTTTCTATAAGCCTTCAATGTATAGATCAAATATTAGAATTTATGCTATAAATTGATAAAATGCAAGTTGAAGCTTAATGGATGACCAAGCTGTAAACAAAGTGAAGAGCTTTCTCTCATAAATGAGGTTTTCCCCAATATCACTTTACCACTGTTGCTGAGAAGATGCAGTCCATTATAATCAGATACCTTTATCAGAAAACTAGATTACCCTGGTTCACTTCCACAAGAGGTACCATCAATAGCAACACAGGAATAGCTGCATCAGTGCTATGTTTGTATTTGAAGCCTTCTAATATGTTATGTCTCATCTTTATCTTAAACATTCACACACAAACCATTGAATCTTACTTAAAATGGGATCTCTTAAAAACTTTTTTTGGCCCAACATTACCATTTAACTTGCATAAGAGACCATCTTAGATGTATTTCATCTTTATATTTCTTTAAACATTATTCCTGATATATAATGGAAGTCCACAGTTGTTCAAGTAATGAAAAGCGATAAGGTCCGTCAACATTGATTTAAGCCTTTTTCCAAGTGACTCCATATGTTGTTAATAGAGAATTACAAGTGAAAAAAATCAAACACAGTGAGAAGTAAATGTCAGCATTTTTCGCTACCAAGTCACATTCCTTTGTCCAACATGTCTGAGTTCAAATTCTCTATTGTCATCAACAGTTTCCATTAGAACTGAGCTATCTTTAAATACACTGAACTGCTCTCTAATTATGGATAAATAAAAATAAATTTGTTACCAGACCTGTCCCTAGGGGTGTTTGGGGCCTGGGGCATACCAGCCTGTGCAGGGCCTGAGGGAGGGGCGGGGGGTGATGAGCAGCCAGATAACAAATATTATTTTTTCCATTAGATCAGTTTATGAAATATACCTTAGTAAAATGAACTACAGGTATTTTGAGCCTTGAGAACTTAAATATAGTTCCTGTCTGTGAATTTACTCACTCTGTAATAGAAAGGTTTCTCCTTTTAAGCCTTAAAATCTTCTAGCAATATACTTAAGTAAAATCATATGGTTTGTGTAATAGAGCAATAATAGGCTCTCATCTTCAATTTAAACCAGTCCTAAATTATGGAAATTCATATGCTTTCAGTTGTCATTGTTTATAACAAACAAGAATTAGAGCCCTGTCATCATGAATAGATCACATTGCAGCTTTATAGTCTTTAATCTAATGATATCCAAGTGCTTCAGAGACATTTAATGAAATAAGGCTCTAGCAATCCTATGAGCCAGATCAGGATCAAGCTAAAATGTAAGAAGATAAATTAATGACTCATGGCTCCCAAATAAAGGTAAAAATTAAATAAAAGTAAAACAATATTTTACCTATCTATCAAACCAAGCTATTCATTAGTGCTTTAAACTATTCTGGAATCACTTAACCTACTACTGAAATGAGCCAACTTCAAACAGCACAAATTGTTTAGAAAAGTTGAAAATGATATTTCGATTCAACCATATAAAAAAAATTACATTTTGATAAGGCTAAATTGCTTTCATGGTGAGTTTAAGGACCCAAGTTTAATCGTTATAATATAAACACATGAACATTTTGACTGGCTGATTACATACATATATATATAAAAATCACACAAGACAAAATATTATGTATTTTATATCAATAAAAATTCTACAAATTAATTATTAGGTTTGATATCAGTATTCTAACTGAGCAATGTTATTTTGATTGAATAGGCTTTGTTTTTTAAAATACTATAGGTACTCGGTTTAATTGGTATTGAAACTACTCATAGTTAATGGCTCTAATTGGTGGCCTGTATTGGATTTAGTAGTTAGCCTGGAAATATACTATTGCAACTGTTAAAAAGAAATACAATTTAAAAAATACCATGGAGACAGTTAGCAAGTTAGTTAGCCTAGCAGCTAGCCTGCCTAGCAGGGAGCCGGTTTGAGGAGCTGGGCAAGCTGGCCAGCTAGGAAGTCAGGCAGGCCAAACAGTTGGCAGGCAGCCAACAGCTTGAGGGAGACAGCCAACAGGGGAGAAGGAGAACTCACCAGCCAGGAAGCCCACCACCGGCCAGACGAGCAATTCAGGGATATTAGCAGTCCAGGAAGTTTGGTTTCCTGCCGGCCAGCCTTTCTGCACAACTGGTGTTAACAGTACTGGTGTAAGCAACAACTCTTTCATAGTTCATAGTAACTAGGGTCAGAAGGGGCCTAGAGCAGGCCATCTAGTCTGACCCCCCGCCAGTGGCAGGAACGAGTGCTGGAGTCACAGGACCCCAGCCAAGTACCTATCCAATCTACTCTTGAAGATGCCCAAGGTAGGAGCAAGAACCACTTCCCTAGGCAGCCGGTTCCACATCCTAGCCACCCTAACTGTGAAGTAGTGTTTCCTAATGTCCAACCTAA
>JAGPOW010002212.1:285949-297210 GCA_030014935.1 Caiman crocodilus | reverse complement strand
AGAACTGGACACAGTACTCCATCTGCGGCCTGACCAACGCCGCATAAAAGGGGAGGATCACTGCCTTGGACCGGCTCGAAATGCATCGTTGAATGCACGAAGTTTCTCTTGATGAGAAACTATTATTCTAGAAGATTTCTGACAACTATAGTAATACTGTAATAGAGCACAACAAGACAACAATGTACGTCATTGAAATTTAGGTAAGAACTTTCAGTAGGAATGATTGGAAAAATCTTTATCTCGGAAATTTGTCCAGATGCTTGAATTAGCACCACTACTCTTGAAAAATCTAATATAGAGATTCTGCTTGTCTTTAAAATTTCTCAAGAGATACAATACAATACAATACAATACAGTGTATTAGGATTTGTAGTTATAACTTCTAATGTAGAAATCTAGTTCTGTAAAGTCAGCAATTTTTTCCCAAAGGAAATAGGTTTTTTTGTTTGTTTTTTTAAAATAACATTATTTTTAAAATCAAAACTCATTTATCTCAGAAGTGTCCAGTGTCTATAAAAATTTTTGATTGAGAAATGCTGCCTTAGTGCTTCATTGGAGCTAAACTCTGACTGTTGCATGTCTACAAACTTCTCTGTGCCTAGCTCTGCAATATGACTCTCACTTTCAATGGGCTATAGCAAGGGTGGGCAAAATACAGCCTTGCGGGCTGGATTTGGCCCAGAGGTACTTTGTCTGGCTCACAGTAGGTTCCTTGGTCCTGCGTCTGTGGCACGTCTTGCCGCCATCTGGGCACACAGCGGGGCTGGGGTGGCTCCGCAGCTGGACTGCCTTTCTAGGCTGTCCAGGCAGTGGTAGCTTCTGCTGTCTGCCACTGCTGCTGGCCCCAGCCCCATGGTACCAGTGGGGATGCATGCTGCACAACCCTGACCCTGCATGTCCTGCACCTGCTCTGAACTCACCTGCTCATGCTGAACAGTGGCAGCAGCAGTGCTGGCAGGTAGAAACTGTTGCTCAGTGCTGGGAAAAAGCAACCCCTCCCCCTCACTACTGCCCAGTGCTCGCTGCTAGCCACCCAGAGCCCACGCTCGGCTGCCCTGCAGCTCCTCTGCACTGTGACCACTGCTCCACGAGTCAGCCTGGGGGCAGAGGCAACAGCAGCAGAGCCACAGGGCAGTCCAGCATGGGTTCTAGGCAGCTGTAGCAGGGAGCACTTGGCAGAGGGACTTTTCCCCAGCACTGGGCAACAGTCTTTGCCTGCTCAGCGCGGCTGCTGTTTAGCAAGAACAGGTAAATCCAGAGCAAGTGCAAGGCACGCTAGGTCAGGGCTGTAGCATGGGACACTGCTGATCCACTCCTGCTGGGGTGAATCCCAAGCGAATGTGAGGCTGCATGCTGTTGGCTGTATGGGGAGGTGCTGCCGTGCGCAAAAGCTCTGGGCTGTTGCGGGGCAGGTGTGGGTGCCAACCTGCTCAGAGAAATGCAGAGGGACTCCCATGCACACTCCACCATACCCACAAACCCTCCCCTGCAAATCCCACAACCACACCCACCTCCACAAGCAATCAGATGCTGCACAAACACCACACTCACCCACTCCCGCCCCCACAAACCCCACTCCTCTTCCTACATGCACCACACCACACCACACCCCCTCCACATGCCTTTGGGCGGAGCCCCATTCGCTGCTATGCATGCATACCCCCCCACACACACTACACCCCCTCTCCCCTGACACACACACATACACCCAGCCACCCTGCCCCTCCACACAACTCATACCCAGTGTTGCCTCTACGCTGCGTGGTGCATATGGCTGTGCAGGCGTGCTCTTGCCATGCTACCAAGCAAGTCTGCGTGGCCTTGCATGCAGTGCAGCTGGGAGGGAATACTGCCCATACCCACCGACACATGTGCAAAAACACACCCTCTACAAACCACTTATGCCCACATACACACAAATACACAAGTGCGCGCGCGTGCACATACACTCCCATAGCCCCCAGAAACCCCATGCCCCCCACAATATACAAGAGTAAGACTTCATTTTGAGCTATTATGCAATCACCTCCATATACACAATACAAATACACACAAATAGAGGTTCACTGATACGAATGTCCCACACTGCATTGGCGCCAATGAAAGGAAAACAGACATTATTGGCAATCAGCTTTTTTTGGCTGATGTGGCCATAATGTTGCTGATAAATGCCATATGCATGCACGCAGCCACAGCACAGCAGCCCCAGCTGATAAGTCTGTTGTGGGGGAAACGGTATTGGGCAAAGGAAGAGGCATGCGGGGGGGGCAGACCAAGGCCCTTGCAGTGAAGGAGTGGGGCTGGGGTAAGTGCTGCACAGACAGGGTGGGGCAGGGCATGGGATGGAGTCATGAGTGGCTCGTCCAGGGGTCGTGGGGAGGTGGGGGGGCAGCTCCCACCACTGCACATACCCCAGGTGGGCATGCGGGGTGTGGGCCCCTTGGATCTGTGCGTGGGGCAGGAGCAGGCTGCTGTTGTGAGCAGAGGCCCGGGGCAGCACTGGGCTATTCTCAGCAGGGGGCTGGCCTGGGCTTGGGGTGGGCAGCAACAGGGGAAGGCTACAGCCATCCCAAAATTTGCTGTAGGTCTCTCGTAGCTGCACCACCACTGCGTACCCCAAGCACAGCCCAGCCCAGCCACCATCACCAGGAAGAGCCTTGCACCTCCCCATACCCTAACCTGCAGCAGCAGCCCACCCTCACCCCACACACGCAGATCTGGGAGGCACACCTCCCCCCACTCATGCCCTCCTGGAGCATGTGCAGCAGCAGGACCTGTCCCCCCCATCGCACACCCTGGACAAGCTGCAGCTCCGTCCGACATGACACCCTGCCTGGGCTATGCAGTGCCTTCCCCCTGCCCCAGGCCCAGCTCCACTCCCTCCCTCCCTCACTGTAGAAGCCTTGATCTGCCTGTCCCATGCCCCCTTCTCTCCTCCGACAACAGACTTACCAGCTGGACCCTGCTCTCCATGCTGTCAGGCCACATATCGGCAATCAGATTGGTATAAGTGGATATGACTCGTTAAAACTCAGCCATCAGTATTGGCCCAAAAGTCTCTACTGGTGTACACCTACAAACTAACCAGGACAAAAATAATTTTTTAAAATATAATTAAAATGGTATTGTGGATGCTTGATTTTTAGTATATTTCTTTCTCCCCAGTTCCAATATGGGAAACCCGCTTCCCAAATGGCATACTTCTGGAGTAAAGGGAAGGGGTTCTGGTGGCAAAGGTCAGGGGTTAGGGGGCACGACTTCTAGTTCCAAGATGGCAACTGGGGGTGTGGCACCTGATAAGGGGCAGGACTATCCTTGCAGCCCTCAACAGCTCACCAAAACTCGGTAGGCAGCCTTCCAGCCAAAATAAATTGCCTGCCGCTGGGCTACAGCCAAAAGCCTCATGAGACCAGCATGAAGAGAAGAACATGAAGCATTTGAACTGCAACTCCCAGGAAAATATGCAGCACTCTCTTAACCAGTTCTGTTTTGGTTTTTGATCTCTCTTTTTTTTTTTAAACCACCAAAAAGTCTACATTTTCCTTGTGAAGATAATTTTCTTTACAATCAGATTTAGCTGCTAACTATGAAATAGGACTTTTACACCTGCTACCCATGATAACAAGAATACCTACATAGTTTGTACCAAGATAATTTATGACTTACAAGGGGAGACCAACGCAACTGCGTTTATTTAATGACTTATGAGAGGTTGAGGGAACTGAGCTTATTTAGTCTGCAGAAGAAAAGGCTGAGGGGAAAAGACTCAGGCAGACTTTAACTATCTGAAGGGTGTTTCCAAAGAGGATGGAGATAGACTTTTCTCGCTGGTGGTAGATGACAGAACAAGGAACAATGCTCTCAAGTTGCAGCAAGAGAAGTTTAGGTTAGATATTAGGAAGAATTTTCTTACTAGAAGGGTGCTAAAGAACTGAAATGGGTTACCTAGAGAGGTGGTGAAATCTCCATCCTTGGAAATGTTTAAGGCCCAGCTTGACAAAGCCCTTGCTGGAATGATCTTGTTGGGGATGGTCCTACTTTGAGCAGGGAGTTGGACTAGATGACTTTCTTGAGGTCCATTTCAACCCTAATCTTCTATGATTCTAAGATAAACTATCTAATCATTCACAGTATTTGAATGATAAGTATGGAGGTGGAAAATTAAAAAATGTGCACCCCTCTGGTTGGCCATCACACAACTGATTCTTGGAGTATTGAGACATGCACGCACCTAAACCTAATGTGGGCTTGTTACTGACAGTTTAACCAAGAAGATTCAAAATGAAAGACCTTGCTTAAGTCATAAGGCATTGGGACATTGTACAATGAATAAGAATTCCTTTTCCAGTATGGCTGTACTTCAAAAGCATATGCATATAGCAAATAAAGCATGTGTTATGTTTCAGCTGTGTGTTCTTGGGCAACCCTGGCACAGGATGCAGTCTGTCTGACTCGCAAAGAACTCACTCCCCACTTGCTCCCCTCCTCTACCTAAAGGAAACTGATTAAGATGCAGTGAGAGACACACCTAAGACCCTCAAGATAAGGGTGACAAGAGTGAACTAACTGCCCTAGGTCTCACATACATCCGAGATAGAACCAGATGACCATTCATTTACAATGAGAGATGGAAAACAGAAAGCCTGAAGCAGAGACTGCAGTGAATTCTGGGACCAGGAGAAGCAGGTGAGCACTGCATGATGCGGAATCTGTGCTCCAAATGTTAATCAACCCATGTTCACACACACCCAGCTCAGAATTTATCAGACCAGCTCTAATCTGGATTTACTAAGGACTTCCCCCCACCCGCCTCCCCCAGACACACACCCCTCTAAATTTAATAGGCATCTCGGGCCATACATTCCCCAGTCCCACAATGGGAGGCCTATTTAAACTCGATTGACTTTTTGACTTTTAAGAAGTGTTTATTCCATGGAGAGTGACTCGTCGGGATCAGTAGAGAGTATGTACAGCTTGGCCTGAACACCTGGGCCTCGCAGACATGGTCCCGGGCTCACGGCCTACCCGTACATTCTCAACTAAAAACCGCCCTAGCGAGCCAACGGACTATTTACATATTTACACATTTACAGCTCTGCCAGCGAGGACACCCACGGAGGGTTCTCAGCGGTAGACCCGTGTGAAGCACAGTCCGAGGCCTTGGCCAGCTGGACGCATCGCCGCAGCCGGAGCAGCTGGGGGTGTTACAGGGCGAGGAGCAGGCACCCCATCTCAACTCGGCAGAGCGCCCCCTCGAGGGCCCAGCGTTTCTTGAAGGCGAGCACCGTCCGCTGCAGGACTGCGTGCTCAAAATCAAACGAGAGGTGGGCCCGCACCAGCAGGTGGAACAGCTGCAGGGCGTCGACCACCCCGGTCCCAGCGAGCTGGTTTCTCCGGCTCTTCAGGGTGGCCACCTTGGCCTGGCTCAGCAGGAAGTTGGCAAGGCTGACCACAGCCTGCTCCACCGCTCGGTAGGGGAAGGACTGGATGTAGACCTCCTTGGAGAAGTCCTGGCCCAGCACCCGAAGCAGCGCACCCAGGGTGGCAAAGAGCAGCTGCAGCCAGGGGCAGTCGAGGAACGCGTGGAATATGTCCTCGTCCAGCCCCCCAGGCAGAAGGGGCAGGACGCCGAGGCCGCCGCGTCCAAGTGGCGAACAAAGGTGCCGGTGGCCAGGATGCCGTGCGTGAGCCGCCACTGCAGGTCACTGGTCCTTGGCGGTGGGCACGTTATACGGCATGCGCCACCCGGGGTCCCGGGCTGTGCCAGGCACCGCCGCCACACAGTGTCAGGGCAGCCGGCCAGCATCCGGGTGTGCCGGGCGCGGACCACCCACAAATAGAGGCCCTTGCGGGGCAGGGTGCAAAAAGGGCAGCCCATCTCACTGCTGGGGGGCACGAGGAGCCTGAGCAGCATGTTGGGCCACTCGGCCAGCTCGTCAGGGACCATGAGGACAACGGGCACCGGTGGGAAAGCATCAAGTGTGGAGTCCGCGGCGGGCACGGTCCAGCAAGCCCAGAGAGACTTCCAGGGTGATCGCCGCTTCCGCCGGGAGGGCACCCCCGATAATCCACAGAAGCCAGCCCGCGGTGCAGACAGAGCGCAGCACCAGCCAGGTAGTCAGGGCCTCAGAGGACAGCCACGCTGACCGAGCAGGGTCCAGGAGGTGCTCCAGGTGGGTGGTGCACGCCTTGATGAGGCAAGGCCGCAAGGCCGGAGGAGGCCAGGCTCGGTGCAACGCGCTGCAGGGCTGGGTTGTAGAGCAGCGGCTCCCGAAGCAGGCACCCTGGCACCAGGGAACCGCAGGCACCTGGCCTGGGGGCAGAGCTGGAAGGCCGCTCACCAGGCCCGCACCACGCTGCGGTAGAATGGGGGGAGGACCGCCCCATTCAGGAAAGCGAGGTCCAGCAAGAAGAGCTCCCGGTCCAAGCCAAGGCCCCCACTCGCCGCAGGAACCGGCACGCCAGCTGCCGCCATGGGAGGTGGCCCTTGGTGTACAGGAGCCGCTGGAGGGCCTGCAGCTGGTAGGCGGCCACCCGGCTGGACAGGTTGACCAGGCCTTGGACCCTTTCCCCGGTGGGCAGGTAGAGGGAGGCTCGGGGGAGCCAGTGGCATCCGTCCCACAGGAGGTCGACCGGGAGCCACTGCACTCTCTCCAGGAGCTCCAGCGGTGCCACAGGGTGGCCACCGCCAGGTTGTTGGCCACAAGGACCTGGCCACGGTAAGAGAAGGCAGGCAGGCGCCAGCACCAGCGCTGCAGATGGGCCTCCACTCCCTCCGCCAGGTCCTCCCAGCTGCGGGCCGTGAAGGTCGGCGGCCCCAGCAACACGCCTAGGGCTTTGAGGCCGTCCTGGCACTAGGCGAGGCCTCCCGGCAGGGCCAGAGGTGGTGTGCCGGCCCACGTCCCCAGCAGGAAGACGTTGCTCTTGCCCCAGTTGACACGGGCTGAGCTGGCAAGCTCGTAGGCGTGCTGGCAGTCCACCAGGGCCCGCACATCGTCCTGGCTGCCCAGACGGTCACGTCGTCCGCATATGCCGTCAGCCGGAGCGGGGGGCTGGTGGCGGGGCCTGGCGCCGGTTGCAGGGCAAGGCCGGTCAGGCAACATTGCAGAGCATGCAGCAGCGGCTCAACGGCCAGGGTGTACAGCATGCCCAACAGGGGGCAGCCCTGGCGGATGCCGCAACGTGCGGGGAACGGGGAGCACAGCACGCCATTCACCTTGAGCAGGCCGGAGGCGTCGTGGTAGAGGGTCCAGAGTGCCACAGTGAAGAGCGGCCCAAAGCCAAAGGCCTCGAGGGTGTCGAGCAGGTACCGGTGATCTACGTGGTCGAAGGCCTTCTCCTGGTCCAGGGACAGCACGTCAACGTCCAGGCCGAAAAGCTCTGCAGCCGCGAGCAGGTCCCACAGCAGGAACAGGTTGTCCTGGATGGTCCTGCCCGGCACGCAGTAGCTCTGCTCAGGCCCGATGACGGAGGCCATGATGGTGCGGAGGCAGTTCACCAGTGCCTTGGCCAGGATCTTGTAGTCGTCGCACAGGAGGGAGACGGGCCACCAGTTCTTCAGGCAGCCGAGGTCCCCCTTCTTGGGCAGCAGGGTGAGCACGGC
Source organism: Caiman crocodilus (assembly GCA_030014935.1). Taxonomy (NCBI): domain Eukaryota; kingdom Metazoa; phylum Chordata; order Crocodylia; family Alligatoridae; genus Caiman; species Caiman crocodilus. Next base: position 289,604 of record JAGPOW010002212.1, on the reverse strand, counting down.
CCGGCGGCAGCTGGTCGGCCGGGTCCCGGCGGCGAGGCTCTCGCGGAAGACGCGGAGGAGGCTGGGCCCAAGGAGAGGCCAGAAGGCTCTGCAGAATTCCTCGGGCAGGCCGTCCAGGCCCGGGGCCCTGCCCGAGGCGAGGCCCGCCACCGTGGCCTCCAGCTCCACCAGGGAGTGCTCACGCTCCAGGGCCTCGGCCTGCGAAGCGCCCTACTGCGGCAAGTCCCACTGCAGCTCCCGGGTGGCCCATGGACAGATGGGCTCGGCCGCAAACAAATCCCGGTAGAAGGCGACGGCACTTCGCCTGGGTCTGTGAGCAGCCGGCCCTCCGGGGTCCTGAGGTGGTCCAGCATCTTGGCTGTGGCCCGCTGCCTCTTTAGGCCAAAGAAGCAGCCGGTCAGGGCATCTGCCTCAGCCAGCTCCTGGCAGCGCGCCCGGACCCATGCCAGGAGCCAGCTCTCGCAGGCGCTTCTTGCAGGAGCGGAGGCTCTCAAGGAGCGCCGCGTCGTTGCCTGTGCAGAGCAGGGCTGCCTCGAGCTCCACCACATCCTCCTCCAGCTCCTGGGTGCAGCGGCGGATCTCACTCATCACCAGTTGGCTGTACTGCTGGCAGAACACCTGGATCTGCACCTTCCCCACGTCCCACCACAGGCACCAGGAGGGGTAGTCTGCTCGCGCCACCTCCCAGCTCCTCCAGAGGTGGGCGAAGCAGACCCTGAAACAGGCTGACGTTGAGGCACCAGTAAGGGGCCCACGTGTACACTCCACCGGGCAGGTTCAGCTTGCAGCAGACAAAGGCGTGGTCCAAGAGGCCCGATGGGACAATGCGGCTGCCGCGCAGCAGCGGCAGGTGGCGCTGGCTTATGTAGAGGTGGTCGAGGCAGGCCATGGCGAGCCCGCTGGTGCTCATCTTCACCCAGGTGTACTGGCGCGCGTCAGCGTGGAGGACCCGCCAGGTGTCGACAAGGTCCGCTGCCTCCATCACGGTCCATGGCTTGCAGGCCACAGGCAGGTGCGGCTCCGGCCCCAGCGCGTCGACAGTGCATTTGAAGTCCCCACCCATAAGGAGCAGGTTGTCCTTCTTGCTGGCGTCGCGCAGGAGGTCGCCCAGGGTCTCTAGGAAGGTGACCCTCTCTCTCTCCCGTCGGTGGATGCATAGACATTGACAAGGAGCAGGCTCTCGTCAGGTGCGTCAGGGTGACATGGATGGCCAGCAGCCGGCCGAGGACGACCTCTTGCGCCACCGCCGAGTCGTACCACAGCTGCAGTGAGAGGAGGGTCGCCACTCCGGCACTGAGGTTGGTGCCGTGGCTCAGGAACACGTGGCCTCTCCAGGCGGCGTGCCAGTCGGCTTGAACGTAGACGTCGTTGTGCGTCTCCTGGAGGAAGGAGATCGCCAGGTGCTTCTGCTGCAGGCCCTCCAGGATGGCTGTCCACTTCACCAGGTCTCTGCAGCCGTTGGTGTTCAGCGAAACAATTGTTGTGACCGCCATGAACAGGAAAAGAGGGAGGAAGGGTAGGCAGGGTATGGGTGGGAGAGAGGGTGACAGATACCGGGCAGAAAAACTGCAGAGACAGGGGGAGGCCCGGAAGGCATGCTGACACGTGGCTAGGTCCCAGAGCATGAGCCTCGACGCGGCGCTCGTAATGTGGACAAAATGCGTGGGGTCCGGGCACCACTGCCGGGTGCTCTCGGCCACATTCCTCTGGCCCTTGGTCTGATCCAGGAGACTGAGGAGGCCCGCGTAGCCAGGGGCCGCCCAGAGAGGTTTCTCCAGAAGGAAGTGGATATTGCCAATCGAAAACCAGCGGGGCTGTACCCTGGGAGGGGACTTCCCGGTGAGGTCAGCGAAGGTGCCCTCAACAGCCAAGCTCCCTAGCAGGCCCCCCTCTCTATCCAGGTCGAGGACCGTCTCGGGGAGATCGATCCCCATCCGTTTTGGGGGGCAGATGTTGTCCCACTCCCGGGGCTGCTTGCGGCGCTCCGAGGGCAGGCACTCCATCTCCTCCTCCCCGTCGGCCTCGGCAGGCAGGGGAGCAGGCGGCAGGACTCTCCACCGTCTCCCCCACCCGCCGCCGCCCGGGAGGCAGGCACTCCTCCCCCGCCTTGCCGCTCACAGGCCCCACTGGCTGGGATGGGGGTGAGGGATTGCCGGACGTCTCCAAGGCACCCTCAGTCATGGCCGGAGGTAGCAGGGTTTCTGGGGGGGCGGGCAAAGCGGGCTCAGGTTCGCTGGCTGCCTTTTCCCCGGTGCTATCTGAGACAGGCCCCAACAGGGCAGGAGCTCCTTTAGATGTTCCTTTCTTCTTCTTCTTGTCTTTTGCCTTTTGGGGGGTAGTTGGCACCTCCCCCATAGGGGGCGGGCCAGGCTGCTTGGGGGTCACCACCTCTGGGTCCACCGCCTCGGTTGAGGCAGGGGTGGAGGGAGGGTCTCGGGTGCCCCAGCTGACGGGGCCCCAGTGCCCGAGACGCTAGCCGCCCCAGGGAGAACTGGGTCAGGAAGGGACTGGGAGGACCCCCCAGCCCCTCCACCAGGAGGGGTGTCTGCCACGACAGGGGTGGGAGAAACCTGGGAGGATGTCTCAGGCCCCCAACCCCCCCGAGTGGCATGCCACTGCCGGAGGAGGCGAGCCCCTCGGATGGAGCGGAGGCGGAGGGGGGCTTGGCAGGTCCTCCAGCCCCACCCTTTGATAAGGGTCCCATTCCCGACGTGGATTCACCATCCTCCTGGGCAGGCACAGCGGCCAGTGTCCCGGCTGACTGTCCCACTGGGCAGCCAGGTGGGAGCAGCTGCCGCAGCGGCGGCATAAATTCCCGCCCTGGGAAAAGTACACTACATAAGACCTCCTGCCAGACACAAAGGTCAAGGAGGGAGGCAGTCTCTGGGTGTCCCCCCTGAGGAGCATGAGTGCCTGCCTCCAGAAGGACAGGACGAGCCTGAGTTTGGGGTCTCTGCTCCCCATGCTCAGCTTGCACCAGGGGCTGCTGAGGACCCCGCAGCGCTCGAGGGTGCTGGTGAGGGCCCAGTCTGACAGGTTGGGCACAGGGTGGGGCACGTTGAAGGCCACCACCCACACCGCCAGGGTCTCCAGGGGCATGACCAAGTTTCATAGTAACTAGGGTCAGAAGGGGCCTAGAGCAGGCCATCTAGTCTGACCCCCAGCCAATGGCAGGAACGAGTGCTGGGGTCACAGGACCCCAGCCAAGTACCTATCATCAAGTTGACCCGAGAGGCGTACCGGACGCTGCGGCGTCCCAGCAGGTCCACCAGAGCACCGGCACAGTCCTCCACTGTGACATGGAAAGGGATGTGCACCCGCATGCCATGGCTGAGGGGAAGGTCTGCTGAGACATCCCCATGCCAAGCGGTTTGGCTGTTGGCAGGCATCCCAGCAGGAGAGGGTTAGCTCTCCCACAGGAAGGAGAGGGAAAAAAAAAAAAAGCCTCAGGCTGACGCCAGGGACTGGGACCAGGAAGAGGCTCAAAACGCCCCAGACTTGGCCTGAGGGGGGGCAGAGCAACCCCGCAGAGGCTCAGGGCCAGCCCCAAGGCAAGGGGAGATGGCAGGGACCGAGGTAAGGGGCCCTGGGGGAAGGAGGCAGCAGGAGTCGCAGGGAGAACTCAGGAGGGGGTGGGGGAGGGGCAGAGGCAAAC
>JAGPOW010002212.1:267937-285849 GCA_030014935.1 Caiman crocodilus | reverse complement strand
TAAGGGGCCCTGGGGGAAGGAGGCAGCAGGAGTCGCAGGGAGAACTCAGGAGGGGGTGGGGGAGGGGCAGAGGCAAACAAAGCTGCCAGAGCCCGGGGGGGGAACAGAAAGTGGGGGGAAGAGGTGGATAGGGGGTCCCCAGGGACAGGGTGGGGAGAGGCAAGGGTTTTGAGGGGGGCAGGAAAAGGGGGCGTGGAGTGCAGGGAACGCAGCAAAGGCACCCTCACTGCAGGAGCTCAGAAGAGCTTCACCTGCCAGTGGCCATCTTGGAAGAAAGAAAGAAAGAAAGAAAGACTTTGACTTTTAAGAGGCGTTTATTCCAGGGAGGATGACCCATCGGGACCAGTAGAGGATATGTACAGGCTGGCCTGAACACCTGGGCCTCACAGACATGGTCCAGGGCTCACAGCCTGCAAGGTCTGCCCATACATTCTCAAGTGAAAAACCGCCCTAGCGAGCCAACCAGCTATTTACATATTTACACATTTATAGTTCAGCCAGCGGGGACCCCCAGCGGTCAACCCGCGTGAAGCATAGTCTGAGGCCTTGGCCCGACAGACGCATCGCCACAGCTGGAGCAGCCGGGGGTGTTACAGGGCAAGAAGCAGGCGCCCCACCTCGACTCGGCAGAGCGCCCCCTCGAGGGCCCAGCGTTCCTCAAAGGCGGGGACCGTCCGCCGCAGGCTGCGTGCTCAAACTCGAGGGAGAGGCAGGCCCGCACCAGCAGAAGGAACAGCTGCAGGGTGCCGACTGTACCAGTCCTGGAGAGCCAATTTTGCCAGCTCTTCAGGGTGGCCATCTTGGCCTGGCCCAGCAGAAAGTTGGCCAGGCTGACTACGGCCTGCTCCGATGCCTGGTAGGGGAAGGAGTGGACATGGACGTCATCGGAGAAGTCCCGGCCCAGTGCCTGAAGCAGTGCACCCAGGGTGGCAAAGAGCAGCTGCAGCCGGGGGCAGTCAAGGAACGCGTGGAATATGTCCTCGTCCAGCACCCACAGGCAGAAGGGGCAGGCCGCCAAGGCTGCTGGGTCCAGGTGGCGAACAAAGGTGCTGGTGGCCAGGATGCCGTGTATGAGTCGCCACTGCAGGTCGCCGGTCTTCTTGGCGGTGGGTGGCTTGTACAGCATGTGCCACACTGGGGTCCCGGGCCGCGCCAGGCGTCGTCGCCACCCAGGCGTGCTGGGCTCATACCACCCACAGGTAGAGGCCCTTGTGGGGCAGAGCGCAAAAAGGGAAGCCTGTGTCGCTGCCGCGGGGCACCGGGAGCCTGAGACACGCGTTAGGCCACTCAGCCAGCTCGCCAGGGAGCGTGGGGACGACAAGCAGCGGCGGGAAGGCATCGAGCACGGCGTCCGCGGCAGGCAGGGTCCGGCGAGCCTGGAGATGGGCTTCCAGGGCGGTCGCTGCTTCCGCCGGAAGGGCACCCCTGACGGTCCACAGAAGCCGGCCTGCGGTGCAGACGGAGCGCACCACCAGCCAAGCAGTCAGGGCCTCGGGGGACAGCCACACTGACTGAGCAGGGTCCAGGAGGTGCTCCAGGCGGGTGGTGCGCGCCTTGATGAGGGCCGCTGCGAGGCCGGCGGAGGCCAGGCTCAGCGCAATGCGCTGCAGGGCTGGGTTGTAGAGCAGCGGCTCCCGAAGCAGGTGTGGGAACCACGGGCGTCTGGCCTGGGGGCAAAGCTGGAAGGCTGCCCACCAGGCCCGCACCACGCTGCGGTAGAACGGGGGGAGGACCGCCCCATTCAGGAAAGCGAGGTCCAGCAGGAAGAGCTCCTGGTCCAAGCCGAGGCCCCCCACTCGCCGCAGGAACCAGAACGCCAGCTGCCACCACAGGAGGTGGCCTTCGGCGTACAGGAGCCACTGGAGGGCCTGTAGCCAGTAGGTGGCCACCTGGCTGGCCAGGTCGATCAGGCTTTGGCCCCCCTCCCTGGTGGGCAGGTAGAGGGCGGCTTGGGGGAGCCAGTGGCGTCCATCCCACAGGAAGTCGACCAGGAGCCACAGCACTCTCTCCAGGAGCTCCGGCGGAGGGTCCAGCACCGCGCAGCAGGGCCACAGGGTGGCCGCTGCCAGGTTGTTGGCCACAAGGACCCGGCCACGGTTAGAGAGGGCGGGCAGGCACCAGCGCCAGTGCTGCAGGTGGGCCTCCACTCCCTCTGCCAGGTCCTCCCATTTATGGGCCATGTAGGCCGGCGGCCCCAGGAACACGTCCAGGGCTTTGAGGCTATCCCAGAGCCAGGCGAGGCCTCCCGGCAGGGCCAGAGGCGGTGTGCCGGCCCACATCCCAAGCAGAAAGGCGTCGCTCTTGCCCCAGTTGATGCGGGCTGAGGCGGCGAGCTCATAGGCACGCTGGCAGTCCACTAGGGCCCGCAAGTCCTCCTGGCTGCCCAGGAAGACAGTCATGTCGTCTGCGTACACCGTCAGCCGGAGCTGAGGGCCAATGGCAGGGCCCGGCGCCGGTGGCAGGGCGAGGCCGGTCAAGCGACGTCGCAGCGCGTGCAGCAGAGACTCGATGGCCAGGGCGTACAGCATGCCCAACGGGGCAGCCCTGGAGGATGCCACGACACATGGGGAACGGGGAGCACAGCGCACCATTCACCTTGAGCAGGCCAGAGGTGTCGTGGTAGAGGGCCCGGAGCGCCGCAGTGAAGAGCAGCCCCGAGGCCAAAGGCCTCGAGGGTGCCAAGCAGGTACCGGTGGTCGACACAGTCCCATTGAGACAGAGTCCTGCAAGATAGCTCCATTGGCGGTGAGGGCTTGCAGAAGGGAGAAATACAGCTCCGTATGGTAACACAAGCAGCACATTGACAGAATCACCAAGACCCTAGAAACTATCCCTTATAAATGAGCACACTCCAAAGTAATGGGCAAATTTAGTAACACATGCTTGTTTGGATTACTGAAAAACATTAGCCTTATGTCATAATTCTGCAGAACTGCCTGGAGTTCAATGAACTTTGCAGAAGTAATGAAAAATGGCCTCATGGCTCACTGAAATCACAGTATCCATTGTTTACAACTATTCAGATGACCATTGATATTTACAAAAATATGCAAGAACCCAGAAAGCTTTTCAGTTTTCCAGGTATATGCTATTAGTTCCTTCCATTACTGATGCTATCAAAACGCAGAAACAATAGCAAAGTCACAAACCATCTGCCTTTTTTAACCAAGCAATTCAGTGTATGCTTAGTCTTCTGCTTTGCTATACATATGTCCAGTATTTATCTCAGTGTGGCTATGATTTCAGTTGGGGTATCTATGTCCTTTTAGAATATAAAATTAAAGCATAATAGAAAAGAAACTGTAATGACTTCAGCACGAGCCAGAAACACCCTCAATATGTCCAATGTATGGTTTGGTAAACACTACTGACATAGCGTTCACGCTATGTGTAATGTCTGTCCCTAGCCTGGTCAGAAACTGATTTAAACCTGTAACAGAACAGACATTCAGTGCACATGAAACAGTTTGAAAAAATGGCTGAAACCAGTTTGAGATAAACCTGGTTGAATATCGTATCAGACTTAACTGATTTGGCTCAAACCTGTTTATGCAATGTCTGTCCCAGACCTTTTCCTGGTTTAAAACTTAAAACACAGTCACCCTACATCCTGGCATGCTCTCTTGGCTGGGCTCTCTGCTCCAGCTCAGCAGGTAGCCCTACCTTTCCACTTCCCAGTTGGAGCAGGTAAAGGCAGGGATAGGCAGGGTCAAGGGTCTGGCCAGAGAGGAGTTTCATTCATCCCTCCCTGTCCTACCAGCAGGGACCTGAGCTGGGTCTTCTGGGCGCCCTCCCTTTGCTGCTGCACCTGCAGGTCAGTATGACCTCTGAGGGGACAGGAAGAGGTTTTTTTCTCCCTTCTATCCCCACTGCCCCCAGGAGACCACAGCTGGGTCTGCCCACCCCAACTACTGCCAGCCAGGAGAATAAGCCCCTTCCTGTCCCCTCTGCCAGACACCAGAGGGAGGGGGAATAACCCTGGTCCCTGCCCCCCCTCACCCTAAAGGGCCCCGCCAGCTGGTGTCTGGCCCTGCCAAGTGGGTGGGCTTCCCAGGCCAACGCGGAGGTGCCAGCAAACCCGGAAACTGGCAGCCGCGACCACAGTGCCCCCTGCCTTGTGCATCACCCAGGGCTGCAGCCTAACAAGCAGCTGCAGGCTGGCCAGGGCAGGGGGCTGTTCTGCCTCCCTCATCTGCAGCTACTGCTGCCACTGGCACAATTCCTACCCTACTACCCGGAGCAGCTTCTGCCCCATGTGTGGAGTTCTGGCTTCAGTTCCCAGATGCCATGGAAGGTGGGAGGTGCCCAGGTGGAAGGCTTCAGTCCAGGGGCTGCAGCCGGACCTGCACGTGTGGGGCACAAGCTGCAGGGCTTACGCTTTGCCCTCTGCCACCTCCTGGCATGGCTCAGGAGTGGCAGGAATGGGAGGGGGAGTCACTGCAACAGGCTAGGGAAAGCTGACTTGACCAGGCAGGACTTTCTCCCCTCACCTCCAACTGCGGTTCCTGCCACACTGCATGGTGCTGCTTGTGGCTAGAGGAGCTCCTTTCAGCCTAGTGGCTCCAACCTGGGCTGCCTACAGCTGGGCTGAAGCCACCAGGCTGAAGGGAGTTCCCCAACCCCAAACAGTGCTGTACGGTGCAACAGGAGCCACAGCTGGAGGCGCGGGGAGAAAGCCCAGCCAGGCCAAGCTGGCTTCCCCATACCTGCTGTGGTGAGTCCCGCTCCCACTCCTGCTGCTCCTGAGCCACTGGGGGGAAGAGGAGGGAAGCTTTAGCCTCGCAGCCTGTGCCATGTGTTGAAGTTTTCCACCCAGGCACCTTCCCCCTTCCAAGGCATCTGGGAGCTGGACCCAGAGCTCTATGCGTGAAGCAGGAGTTTCCCACCCCTCACCCAAAGCAGTGCAGCAGTGGCAGCTGCAGGGGGTCAAAACAGCCCCCTGCCCTGGCCAGCCCACAGCTACTTGTTAGGTTGCAGCCCCAGGTGTTACACCAGGAAAGGGGTGTGGTGGTGGTGGCTACCGACTTGGGGCCTGCTGGCACCTGAGCTGACCTGAAAAGCCTGCTCACCAGTTAGCTAGACGCCAGCTGGCAGGGCCCCTTGGGGGATGGGAGCAGGAACTGGAGTTATTCCCCCTTCCTCTAGTGGAAGGGACAGGAGAGGGCTTATTCTGTCACTCAGCAGTGGTTGGGGTAAGCAGACCTGGCTGTGGTCCCACAGGGACAGTGGAGGTAAAGGGGAGAATAAGCTCCCTCCCTACCTCTTCAGTGGCCATGCTGGCCCATGGCTACAGCAACAAGAATTGGGAGGGGAAGGAGGCAGGGTGCGGGGGGCACCTGACAGACCCAGCTCAGGTCCCTGCCAGTGGGACAGGAAGATGGGAATGAAAGCCCTCTCTGGCTAGTTAGTGGGGACTAGCCCCACACCCCCAGCATAGCTCCCCTGCAGCTGAGGGTACACTCTAGTGCCCCTGGTTCTTGACCTGAGCAAATGCAGGCATGTGTCTACATAGCTATGTGATTACAAACCGGTTCAGCCTAGCTAGCATGGACTAATTTGCAAAGATTGAATCAATTCAAGCTCTGGCTTTCTGAATGTCTATCACTAGTCCCTGTGTCTGGGAAGTTTGGGGAAGCATATAGAGCTCTAATGGCAATGGGTAAGCCACTCCTGGCCAGGAAGACATGACCAACTGAAAAGCATATGAAATCTATACCCCTGCAGTTCCTGACTCTTTGATTGGCAATGGCTGAAAAGCAGAGCTAACAATACTCTACTTCACAAGGAGGAGCACTATAGAACAGGGGCTCACAAACTATGGTCTGCAAGTGGATACAGCTCACAACAAGGCACAGAGGACCTGTGGTATAGGCTGCTGTTCATACACTCTGCAGTGCTCCCTGCTTCTGTAGAGCCTGCTGATCTTCTTCATCTTCACTTACCCCTGCTGCAAAGGGATTGGGAATCCACAGTGAGAATTAACACAGACAGCTGGCCACTTCAGGGAGTGGAGACTTGTAACACACGGCTGGGACTAGATCATAAAAGGCAGCCTTAACTGGCAAAAAATTGCCAATCCCTGGTCCAAAGAGAGCCCAAGGACTCCTTTATCAGTTAAAAGCTCATCTACACTAGAAATATAGCTGCGTCAGCAGAGCTCATTAATGCAGAGGCAGCATATGTTGTCAGAAGGTGGTTTTCTGCTTGAAATCTTCTATGGAACTGTGTCTACAGGAGAGATTTTAGTTGGTATAACAAGATCAGCTCAAAAGTATCACTTTTCATACTTCTGCCTGAAGTCACTATGCAGGCAGAACTTAAGAGTGTTGACCTGACTAATAATGTGTTAAAACGCAATATGCTCTGTCCACCTTACAATGTAAGATGTGGTAGTTAAAGCTTACTGATAACATGTTTTAAAAATAAACTTTTTATGCTAGTGTTTCCTTTCTAGATTTTTTTTTAAACCCACAGTGATAATCTTTGTGTACTCAAATTTCAGCAACACACACATGCAGATGAGGTGACTATGCAAAGGCACATCTTATTTTTAACCCCGGCCAGAAGCATGAATAATTCCACATACAAAAGCTCGGACAAGCATATTTCGTAGGCACCAATTAAGGGCCCAACCCTGTAAATCCTTACTTAAGCAAGTGATATTCATTCACATGTGCAGTCTGATGTACTTCAATGGGACTAATGGTACACATAAAGATTGCTCATAAGTGAAGCTTTGTTCAACGCATATCTTACTTCCTCATCCATCAAACGAATTATGCCTCAATTCTTCTAATGCTGAGACAGATTGATGTATTCAAAGGTAGTTTAATACTGTCATTTTAGGCAGAAAAAGTTCATAAACTGAGACAATGTAGTTCAGGTACATAAGATATCAGGTTAGTATAGGCAGTTAGACAAGGTTTTTTGGGTAAATGTGACTTCTTTTATTATAGCAAATAAGTAGTTTGAAAAAATGTTCTTTGTAAACTTTCCAGTACAAATGTTCTTAGCCCTTGAATTTCAAAGAAGAGCCTTTGTTTCTTGTAATGAAACCAGACTGTTGGAAACCTCCAACAGTCATTTTTAGCTGCAATACCACAAACAGGCATCTCTACAGCATCACCAAGATTGGATATTGCCTGCATACAGGTTGTAAATGCTCGTAAGCCTTGACTACAATAATTACAACAGCTTGTATAGGAAAAGCCCTACAGTTGATTCGGTAGGAGACTATTCAACAAGTAAAGCCCAGATCTGTTGCTCCACTTAGGGCAGCAGTTCTCCACCTTCTCAGATTCCCAGTGCCCCTTAGCAAGCCTCTCACCTCTTTACTCGGGCATTGGTGGGGAAAGAGCAGGGTAGTTCTGTCCTTACAAACAACTGTGAGCGAGCAGAGTAGCTCAAAACGTCTCCTACACCCTGGTCTCTCTGGAGCATCACGCGGGGGTGACAAGCGCCGCAGACGGCGCTGTGCAGCTGCGCGCGCCTTTACACTAGCCCACAGCGGCGCCCGGGCCGAGAGTTCCGGATTGCAACCGGCAGTTCAGAGCTGTCCCGGAGCACAGCAAAACGCAGGTGCAGCTTTCCGTGACACAGCTGCCCCGCTCCAGCTCCCGGACCCACCCTCATGTGTTCCGCGCGCAGCGCCGGGCCCCTCCCCTGCGGCCCCTAAGTGCCCGAGCAGGCAGCGGCCGGAACCCCGCCCGGGCTCGACCCCGTGGGACCTATCGCCGCCCGGGACAGAGCCGCCCCAATACCCGTACCGCTACTCACCGGGTCTAGCCGGTCCCGAGGGCGAATGTGCCCCCCAGAAAGCTCCCGTGATGCAGAGGCAGCCCCAGCGGCGCGGGCGCATCCCGCTAGAGCCGGATGCAGGCCCTTGCTTCTGACTGGCTTCAGCCCGGGCGCAGCTTCTCCGCGCTGCCCCGCCCTGCCCCGCCCCGCAGTCTGTGGCGGCGCCTCGGCCCCATGGGGCTTGAAGGGAAAATGGAGGCTGCTGTTCGCGTAAGGAAACGAGAAGCACGGAGCCCTCGGCATATCGTTGAGCCAGGCCGTGTGGGTGCGGAGCGAGGAGCCCCACGGCGCCCGCCCCAACTCCAGGCAGCTTGTGGCCACTGCTGGTTTATCCCGTACGGGAAGGCCAGGCCGGTCGGCGACGCTGAAACAGACGGCCCAAAGGTCGCCTGGAGCGCAGAAGAGCCCGGTTCACCCAGCAGCCCCCCGGAGGGCGCCACATCATGGCCCCGGTGAAGGAGAACGGAGGCCCTGTGGCTCAGCCTCCGTGGCAGGGACGGGTCCAACCGCGGCCGCCAAACTGAAGGCTTTGCCTGGTGGCTCCTGCATGAAACTGCGGCCGCTGCAGGGTGAGCCTGGCGCTGGGGTGACCCGTTCCAGCAGCCTAACAACCCCGTTCTTTTCTCGGGACTGGAGCCTCCTGCTCCTCTGCGAAGCTCCGTGCCCCTACCCTGTGCTGCCCAGGTCCAGCTAGACCATTTACACCTCTGAGTTCACTTTTGGTGCCAATATCAGCTTTCCAACCATGCCCTTGCTATTTTGGGTACTTGCATACAGTTTGTAATCCTGCTCCGCATACAGTAAGGCACAGCCTCTGGCTACTGAGCACCTACAGGAGGTTGCATAATCGGGCTGGGCGATTGGTGACTCTGTAGTCACATAACTGAGCCCAAGTCCCAAAGTTCTACTGTGGCCAAAATGAGGAAAAGGAAAGCCCTCTTCTGCTTCAGTCTCAGTAGCTCAGTGGTTAGGGCACTTGCCCAGTGGTTAGGACACAAACTTAATTTTGCACCTTTCCACCCTTGTATCTCTTTGACTGTCTTAATGCTCTAATCACTCAGCTGTTGGGGCTTAAGCATAGCAGAACTGCCCTCCACTCATCTAATAGCTGCTTAACCTGTTTTTTTGCCAAGTATGATTATGAATTTATAGTTACCATTGCAACTGCCTGACCAGAGCACAACTTACTGCACATACGTGGTATCTGTGTGGATGCTTACATATCCACATTGCACGTAAGTTTGGGTACTTATGCCATTGGGGTGGCATAAGTACCAAAAAGAGCAGTTCTATGGCTTGAAATCAGCCATTTCAGTGTGTAAAGTGAAATAAGATTTGCCCATTTGTTTAAGGGATAAATAAAACAACTTTGAAATTCTTTAGAAATGTTCCCCCCCAGGATCTTAAAGGTGTATACAATCCGGTGGATTTTAAGGTATGTGAAAAAGGTATTGTTATTTCCACTTTACATGTGGAAAAACTGTGAGAAAGAAGTATTAAGTGATTTATATGAAGTAACGAAGGCAAAAATGTAAACCAGGTTCCAGATTGTGTGCTCTAGCCATAAACTCATCATTCTTGCTAATGTACATCAGCATATGTATTTAAATGGTTCAATATGTGATGATATTTGTGCCCTGGATGAGATGTTACATAAGACTATTGGAGCTTTTCCAGGTCTAAAATTATGACAAAAAAATTAGTATATATTTCATAATTTGCACTTTTTCAGTGTATCTGGTTAGTGTTAAACTGCATTGTTAGGTTTCAGAGAGGTTAGATTTCAGAGGGAATAAATAATTTATGTTTTCTTCTCCCTAGTCTGTTTAAAATCACACTTCATTATTTTTTTCATCCACTTTGTATCTTTCTGTTTAAATTGTACTTCAGAAAACTCTGTATAAATTCTGTGGGTGAATGTTGGGAAATATCATCTTGGTAGTTTCTTGTAAACGACGCAATGAAATGTTTTAATCAGCTTTTCTCAGCCAGATTAATTTATGCAAACTCAATATTCATCAACTTTGAGGTGTAACAAGATTAACTAAATTGAAACAATTTTGCACAGGCTCTAATCTACCTAAAGTATACATAAGGAAAATGAGTAATTGTTCTTATAGAGCTAATGTGTGCTTTTCTTTTGTGGTCATATGTGGTTGGGAAGCAGGTTGCATTGAATAGAAAGGGATGCTTTCTTTGGTCATAGGCAGAGTGGGAGGAGGTAGAGTGAAGTGGATTATTTTTTAATTGGGGGAGATAATAGGGGAGTTTATTTTGTTGTAATTTCTTATTTGAATATTTTATTCTGTTTCTGTATTTTTGTCTTTCATTGTAAACTACCCTGAGCCTTTTTGGGGGAGGCATATAAATCAAGGATCAGCAACGTTTTTGGGCAGAGTATCAAAAACACCCATAACCTCGACTTGTAAGATGTTGGTATGCCAAGGGCAGGTGGCAGGGGACCCATGAGAAGCCTGATCCTTGTTGTGATAGTGCAGCCCTGGCCAATTCCCCAGCATTTTTCCCAAAGCATATGTATACCTGCCGTCAGCAATAAGTCAGGGCAGGGCTCCACAGACCCTGGTGCAGCCACTTGTAGTCTCCTGGCTGCCTCCCATAGCTGCCCTGGGCTCTGAGCAGACCCTTGCTACCCACCATGGAGCCTGAGGTGCTAGCAGCAGCCTGACTCATTGCTGGTGGCAAGTACATTTGCCCCTTGGTGTGAACAGTGGGGAAGGGGCTGGGGTTGCACAGCCACAACCTGGATTGGGCTACATTGCCATCTGCCTCAAGGTGTATGTGCCAAGTAAAATGCCTCCTCATGCCACACATGTGGCAGGGTTTGCCAACCCCCTAATGTAAATCTATAAATAAATAAGTAAAATAAATATTCCCAGTCCTTGCAGCATTCCCTCAGATGTTGTGATATCAGAATTCTAATATTTTTTGTTGTTCTCTGCTGCAGTCCTTCTAGTTTGTCCTTGTCCTTTTTCAAATGTGGTGCCTAAAACAGGACACAGTATCCCAGGTGAGACCTCAGCAGTGTCAAATAGAGTGAAAGAATAATTGTGCTTGTATGACAATGATGGGTTTGTTTTAATATTTAGGGTTTAAATGTGTTTATGTTATAATAATATTGTATGCCCTAGTTTCCATAACTAGTTTGTGCACAGGGAAAGGGAGGGATTAACTATATTTGGAAGAACTTGCAAAAGTGCTGTGTTGATGGGGAGTAGCCCATCAAGAAATCATTGCGTCAATTTGCATATGAAAATCCAACATATAACTTCTTTAAGGGCTCCTGGTTATATTTTTCACAAGATAAGGCCCCTGAAAGCTCTCTACAGTCATAACATAATAAACATTCAAGGCTTCAGAAGTCAGACAAGGTTCTTTGGGTGAATACGATATATTTTATTAGACCAACTTAAATAGTTGGGGAAAAAAATTATATAGTGAGCTTTCGGGTTTAAAAACTGTTCACCAGGTTGAGGAAGTCTCTGCAGTTGGTGTGCACTCTTCCTGGATGGAATGAATCCAGGGGCTGGGCTGGTATGCATGTAAGACAGGCAGTCAGCGAAGATGTAAATTAAGGAGTCAGTGGGTAAGAGACATGCTGTGGGGGGGGAGGGGAGAACATTCATCCCTCTCCCCCCCCCCCGCCCCGATCTAGCCAGGGTCAGAACAGGGTGGCATTGAGCACCACCCTCCACCCAACAGGTGAGTGTAGGCTGGGTTTCGCCTGTTGGGTTCAATGACACTCTAACTTGTGGCACTTTTTGTAAAGCACTGTGAGTTAAAGTGTCTCCCTGACAGGCTGTCAGCACTTAACTTTGAGTGCTTAGATTAGCCTTAGCAGGTAGAAAGACTCTGGTGTTTCTGGTGCCAAGCAGGGACCTAAAAGTTGAGACCTTCATCAAAAACAGATACCCAGAGAGAGAGAGAGAGGATTCAGGGAGAGAG
Source organism: Caiman crocodilus (assembly GCA_030014935.1). Classification (NCBI taxonomy): domain Eukaryota; kingdom Metazoa; phylum Chordata; order Crocodylia; family Alligatoridae; genus Caiman; species Caiman crocodilus. The sequence continues at coordinate 274,089 of JAGPOW010002212.1, read as the reverse complement.
AGCTAGAATGAAAGAAAGGACTTTAAGAGGTTTCAAGGAAAAAGGACTGGTAGGACTATTTTACCTGCTAGCATTTTGGGCAGAAGGACTCTTATATTGTTGTAGGCCAATAAAGACTCTTTTCTTTGGGCACCTGATCTAGTGCACATCCACAAAGCCTGTCATCTTGTAAAAGGCAATCAGACTGATCAAGTATGACTTGATCTTGATGAGTGATATTGGCTCTTCCTGGTCATCTTAGTATTTCTTAATATTTCCAGGTCCTTAAAAATAGATTCCTTGATTACAGGCTCCATAATCTTTCCAGACATCAAGGTTGGGCTGACTCATCTATAATTCCTTAGATCCTTCTTCTTCTTAAACATAGGCACAATATTTGCCTTTTTCCAGTTATCTACAACCTTACTTGACTTCCTCAATTCTCAGGAAGAATGGTCAGTAGCTCTGTGATTCCTTGAGTACTCATAGATGCATGTTGTCCAGTCTTGCTGATCTGAAAACATTGATTTCTCTGAATTCTTTTCCTGTTCTTTTTCCACTTCAAACTATGCATCTCCCCCCTCTTATTTCCACCCTTTGCTATCTAGTAGCTGACCTAGTTCATAAAAATTGAAAAGCCATTAAATACTTTACCCTCCTCTGTGTCATCTTTTGTTAAATTGCCATTTGCACTGAAGAAGGGATCGTATCTTTCCTTAATCTTCTTTTGATTCTGATATGCTTAAAGCAGGGGTTCTCAATCCCTGTCCTGTGGGCAAGATCCAGCCCCCGGAACTCCCATGGGTCTGAAAATTTCTGTACATGTGAGAAGCCCTGTGGGTGGGGAACCCCAGGTCTGATTCGTGTGCACAGGCCCTGAACCTGGTGGGCAGGGGTAGTGCAGGATCTCAGGTTCAACACTGGTAGGCAGGGGCAACATGGGGTTTTGGGGTCCAATCCCATTGTGCGGACGTGGCATGGGACCTTAGAGCCCAAAACTTGCATGCAGAAACAGCGTGGGCCCTCAGAGCCTGGTCACAGCATGTGGGGTCAGTGTGGGGCCTGACCTGGGTGTGCAGGACTTGGCAGAGGCAGGACAGGGCCCAGTCACCAACAGACTACCCAGGTGGAAAATGGTGGGGTGTAGGGGAGGTGGTGCTCCACAGATGACTCTTGGATATCATGACCCTCACAAGTCTCAACAAGCCCTATAACATCACATGCCTCCTCCCAATATCCTTTTTAGTTGCATCAAGTTGTGGTAGGAAAGATACAAAAATAGGCTTCATGTGCTACGTAGAAAGGTCTGTGAAGAGAGAAAATTTAGCAGCCTGGGGACAGTGTAAGTTGGCTGAGCCCAGGGTTCTTACTAAAGGTCTGCAGTTAATGTCATCCAGGCCATGTAAGAAAATGTCCAGACCAATATAACTTAAATAATAGTGTCTGTGTCTGCTTCAGGCCTCACCTTAGCTCAGCAGCATGCAGCTGCCTTTCTTCAGGGTTTTTCCCCTGCTAGAAACCCAACCCAAGTAGACTGGCCTATCTCAGGCCAAGCTCTTCAGGTAGCCTGGGGCCACAGGTATTATGAACCTGCATGGGGCCCCTAAAAGTATCTGACCTCCAGCAGCTGTGTGGCAGTCAGGGTTCTATGGGTAGAGCTGATGTCAAGCTGGTCTTTAATCATAGGACCTTGGCTTTGGTGAAGGGATGTGATGTGGACCAATTCCTATGCCAATGGTCCTTCCCTTCTGAGGCTTGTGCCAACTTCTGGGGCCAACCCAGACCCCTACCTGCCTCCACGTGTCTTGTGGCTGTTGCCACGTGCTAAGACCCCTGGAGGGGCTAATCTATTCCTGCAACTGAGGTTTCCAGGTCCTAGGCAGTGCCAATAGTACTGGCTGTTTGCCCTCTTCTTTGGTAAGCAGAAAGCTCCCCCCAACAGGTGAGAGCATAAAATATGTAAAAGGTGCCACCCATTTACTAGCCAAGCATCCAATCTCTATGGTAGATTATTTTAAATCATGTTCTAATAACTTACATATGCAATTGGATGCTTGATTTCTTTTTCCTGTGTTAAAATGGCGCCTGGGGCCACCCCCAGTGCATCCATCTGCAAAATAAAGTTTTGATCAAAGTCCAGAGTGTACAAGACTAGTTCAAATGCTGTTTTATTTGTTCAAATGCTTCCTGGGCCTGCTGGGTTCCATTTGATCTTGCAAGTCACATTGGACTTAGTGGTAGCCCTAAAGGACTTAACTATCTTTGAAAAATGTGGGATGAGTTTGCAGGATCCATGAAGGATCTGACCTGCTTTTTTTGTTCTAGGCTGTTTGTAATCATTTAAATCCTGTATTTTGTCAGCTAGTAGCTGTATCCTCCTTTTCCCTACTTGGAAGCCAAAATACTGGGTCTCTTTCTGGGCGAACATACATTTGCCTGGATTAGCCATCAATCTGGCTCCCCACAGTTCTTGGAGGGCCTTCTGTAAGGCCTCCAAGTGTAGGTCTTAGCACTCTGAAAATATAATTACATTGTCTACATATGCAGAAGCATAGGTCTGAGGGGAAGCCAATAGACAATCCCTTGGGTGTTGGAAGATGGCAGCCACACCATGCAGTCCAAACTGCCTGTGGCAGAATTTGAATAGTCCCCATGGAGTGCCAAAGGCTGTTTTTTTCTCAGTCTTCCATGGCCAGGGAGATCTGCCAATACCCTTTGTCATGTCAAAAGTGGATATGAACCTAGCTAGTCCAATCCACTCAAGCATGTCTTCTATATAGGGCATTGGGAAAGCATCAAGCTTAGCCACTGCATTGACCTTTCTAAAATCTCTATATTGGTTCAGGAACCCTTTTTTTTTTTTAAGAGATGATCACTAGGGGCTTCACTACTGGCTGACTGACTCTCTGATAATTCCCTTGTCTAGCATCTTTCGTAATTCCTGTATAACAGGCCCATGCAAATGTGGAGTAACTGTTGCCAGGTCTCTCTGGTGGAGTTGTAGTTGTATGTACCACACAACCTGGAGGAGTTGTAGTTTTATGTACCACCACCTTTGTATTTCTGGTTTCCATGCAAAATATGTTGTGGTACTCTCATAGTAACCCCTGTGATTGCTACTGTTTTGTGGCATCGAACTGCTTACTGAGCGTAGGCCTTTCTGTAAGGTCAGGCTCCTCCGGTGGTGGTCCTAACTCCAGGCTGCCTGGAAAAGGGGTTGTTAGGAAGCAGTCCTGATTCTGCCACTCATTTAGTAGATTTATAAATATTTGTTGGGGTAGTCTATGCCTTGGCTGGATAACTTCATAATCTACAGGCCCAATTTGGCATGACATCTCAAAGGGGCCCTACTACCCAGATAGGAGCTAACTATTCTGGTCAGGCAGTAATACCAGGACCTTATCCCCTGCTTTAAATGTGTGCTCTCAAGCCCTGACATTATAGCAGGTCTTTTGCCAAGGCTGGGCTCTTCAGAGGTTTTCCTCTGTTATTTGTTGAGTGCTGCATAACCTTTTCCAAAAGTCTGCTAGGTGCCTAGGGGTTTGGGCTGTAGGGCTTGCTGTTGTTCTCAGCTTTCCTTTATGATACCCAGAAGGCCTGTGGGCTCATACCCATACACTAGTTCAAAAGGTGAACATCCAGTAGAGTCCTGAGGTGCCTCTTGTATGGCAAACATTAGTGACATTAGCATTTGGTCCCATTGTTTTGGATCCCTCTGAATTCATTTCTTAAGCATGGCCTTCATAGTTCAGTTGAACTGCTTGACCGGGCCATCGGTTTGGTAGTAGTATGTGGAGGTGCACAGGTGTTTTATCCATAAGGTTTGAACACTCTGCGTATCACTCCAGCCATATAATTTGTTCCTTGGTCAGTGATACTTTCTTTAGGGATGTCCACCCTGGCTACTCATTTAAGCAGTTTGTCTGCTATCCCGGGGACCATTGCAGACCTGGGCTATCCTGGGATGGCCACAGGGAACCACGTCACGCAGTCCATGATTACTAATATATATGTATATAGAGATAGCCCATACTACTTTTGGGTAGGGGTCCAGTGATGTCTAAAGCTATTCTCTCAAGTGGCTTCCCAATAACGGTCATCACTACTGGGGGAGCTACTGGAGACTTCTCTACCAAGGCCCTTTGACAAATCGGGTAGGTCTTACAGAACCACCCAACCTCTTTGTGTAACCTTGGCCAATAAAATATCTGTGTCAAGCAAGCACCCATCTTATGCCTAAAATGTCCACCCAGGGATCTGTTGTGGGCCCGCTGTGTTATTCATTTACTCTGGGGCACTAGGAGCTGGCCAATCTACTTTTGGTCTTCTTTCTCCTTATTTATTCTGTAAAGAAGATTACGTCTTACCTCAAACTGAGGAACTTGGCTTGCCATCTCTGGCTGCAGCAACTTTATTACAGTAGGTAGGCCTTCACCGTACATGTGGCAAAAGGCCAATTCATCCATCTGGTCCTTTTGGAATGAGCCAGACTCCATCAGCTCTTCAATACCTATCTGTGTCATCTCAGGGTCTTCCTCATTTTCTGAGGCTATCTTCCCCACTAGTCCTGCTCGAGGACTTACCTCTGTGTTTGCATGGCTAGCTGCTGCTGCTTGTTTTAGGGCATGACGTGAGACCTGGAAGTGTGGCCAATTCTGCCCTAATATCATAGGGCATGGGAGGTCATTAGAGATCCCAGTAGGCATCTCATGTGTCCTACCTGCTGCTGTGAACCAGAGTTTCCACCACTCATATATCAGGTTTTCCATGCATGCAGATTACAGTTGTCTTGCTGGCAGGAGTCCCCAGTCAAGGCAGTAGGGTGCCAGCATACATCATGGACTGCACACACCCGCTGTGTGCAGTCAACCACTGTCAACCATTGCAGCAATCATCTGTCTGTCCACAGTGTATGTCCATTCAGGGCATGCATGCCTGAAACTGCAGTCCATTCATTCTTGTTCAGCATCAGTGAGTTCTGCTTCAGACAGTCTGTGGGGCAGTCTGTAGGTTGTGACCTGTGAAACTCCTGGAGCATTTCCATGTAGGGTGCCTGGACAGTCCACACGGGTTGCACCTATCCTCTTCATATACCACCCTGTGCTTATTATCCTTGAAATGTCTTCATCCCAGGGGCACGCTAGATCAGGTCTCTCCCCTTGCACCATGTCCCTGGGTGCCTTTTCATCTGCTCCTGCAAATGCACCAGCCAACTTGACTGTGTCATGTAGGGTACCTAGTTGATGCTGTTTCACCCACCTTTGGGTTTGTTCCTCAAGATCCCAAATGAACTGCTTAAGCACCACCATGTCAAACATCTGGAGGAATGGAGTCTCCTTGGGTTTAAGCCATTCTGCCCTGCCCTCTTTGAACATATGGGCCAGCATCCAGGATTTTCTCTCTCCCTTATTCTTGTTTGCCCCAAACTGTAAACCATAATGTTCAGGGGAAGCCTTGAAGTGATATAATATGGCCTCCTTAACTTTCCTTTAATCCAGTGCATAGGTCTTGAGCATGGTCAGTCAGCAAGAGTCCTAAGTGGATAGCCCATCTGCTGATGTCCCAACCTGCTGCTGAAGCAATGCACTCAAAAAAGTCTAGGTATGCCTTAGGGTCATCTTCTTTCATCATTCTTGTCATCTGAGGCTTACTGTGACTCTGTGTGTTTATAGCCTGCATCTCATCTAACCTTTCTGCCAGGCCTTGCTGGCATGAAGACAAGGTGCCATGGGGGTCCACATCACTCACCCAGGCCTGGACCAGCTCTTGTAACAGTTACAATATGGTTTCCTGTGGCGGTGGCCTAGGTGTCATAGGCCTGGCTGCACCACTTGGTGCGTCTTCCATGACTTTTCTTCCTGTATTAGGTAGAATGGTCCTTGACAGAAGAAAAGCTTCTTGGGCCCCAAGGGATGACAATCCCAACAAGAAGCAAGGGTGGGCAAGAGTGCCTGAAAGCCTCCCTGGCTCACCAAGGAAGTCCAGGAATGCCTGGTTGCCAAAAAGGCTGTGTACACCCGGTGGAAGAGGGCGGGGGCTATCTCCAAAGAAGAGTATACGTCCACTGCTTGGGTCTGTAGGGGGGCTGTTAGGAAAGCTAAGGCAGACATAGAGCTAGGACTAGTGTCCAAGATCAAAGATAATAAAAAGTCCTTTTTCAAATATATAGGGAG
>JAGPOW010002212.1:209431-228561 GCA_030014935.1 Caiman crocodilus | reverse complement strand
CCTCCCAGGCCTTTGTCATGCAGACAGGGATGAGATCCCTGCCCTGAGGGATTCACCAGCAGCCTCTCAGGCTGGCACAGGGAGAGGTTTCTGGAGAGGAGCATCCATGGTGGCATTTCTGCCACAGAGGCATAGGGATCCCCATAGTGAGGTGGGCACAATCATCACCTCTATCACCCGCCCCCAAACCACATGGATTGCTATGCATGCCAGTTTTCCTATGAAAGAAAACACACCACATCCAGAAGGAACGATATAAATTTCAAATCTTTATTTAAAAAAATAAAGTCATGTTGCATTTACCTGACCTTTTTCATTTCAGAAAAAGCATTATGAAAAAAAATTAAATAATAAATTCTAAAAATTTAAAAAATGTTACAATAGTAGAAAATTTAACATTTGCACTATGTCCAAATTCACAGATGACATAACATTATGGGGTGCAGCTAACACCCTGGAAAGGAGGAACCAGATCCAGGCTGACTTAGACAGGTTGGGGACCTAGACAGGTCAGAGAGCAATAGGATACAATCGTCAATGTGATGAAGCAGTTGGCAGAGCCAATCGCACCTTGTCGTACATCCATAAATGCTTCACAAACAGGTCCAGGGAAGTGATTCTCCCCTTCTATATGGCACTGCTCAGACTGCTGGAGTACTGTGTCCAGTTCTGGATGCCGCAGTTCAAGCAGGATGCAGACAACCTGGAGAGGGTTCAAAGAAGAGTCACTTGCCTGATTAGAGGGCTGCAGGGAAGGCCCTATGAGGAAAGGCTAAGGGACCTTAACCTCTTCAGCCTCTCCAAGAAAAGGCTGAGGGGACCTTGTGGTGGCATGCAAATTCATAAGGGAAACGCAACATGAAGTAGGCAGTGATCTGTTCACCAGGGCACTCCCTGGAATGACAAGAAATAATGGCCATAAGCTATTAGAGAGAAGGTTTAGATTGGACATTAGGAGATAGTTCTTCATGGTCAGGGTTGCCAGAATCTGGAATGGGCTCCCAAGGGAGGTGGTACTCGCCCCATTCTTGGGGGTCTTTAAGAGGAGGCTAGACAAGCACCTGGCTGGGATCACATGACCCCAGGGTTGGTGACTCTTTTCTTGCCTGCCAGAGGCAGGGGGTCGGACTAGGTGACTCACTGAGGTCCCTTCCGACTCTATGAAAAAAAAAAAGAAAAAAAAATAGTTGGGATTTTCCTGCCCTGCACCTCTGTACCTACACACTATTTATCATTTATACACCATCTATTTATACACTATTATACACAATTTAAATGTGTACAATATTTATAAGCTATTTATCATTTATATACTATCTATTCACTCATACACTATATACACTATTTAAACACTACTATTGATACTTGGCTACCTATGCGTATCTATTTCTATTCCACTTTCTTATTATTTACTAATTTTTTTTCTATTTCTTCTACTGCTGTTATGGATTCATGTGTTCATTTATTTATCCTTTACAATTTCCAATCTAAACAGTCTTTTGCAGAGCTAGAAAGAAGAGGATGGGTTTTGGCCCACAGTCCAAATATCACTTTCTTTACCTCCCTCCTATAGAGGCTATAAAGTCGGTGGGATACTTCTGATATTACCTATATATTACCTGGGATGTTGAATATCCTGGGGGGCAGGTCTGGCATGCAGCATCGACCTGCACTATTCAGTGTGTTTCTGGAATAGCAATGATAAGAAATAGGAAAGTTACCTCTGAAATATTAAAGTATGCCACACTCCCTTAGTTGCAGGCTCACCATTTTGGTGCTGCTGCCACTGTGTTCCACACTTCAAAACATTGTGCTGGGCACTAGGCACTGGGGGTGGGGCAGCAGGAGCATGTACAGAACCTTGTCTTCCTATGTCCTTAAACATCTGGTGGTGGTAGTGGTAGTATGGGCACAACCACTACCAGACAGTAGTAAACCACAGTCTGAACTGGCAATGTATTGGGTTGCTCCTTCATTTTTTCTTTCTATATATGTGCTAGCTAACTACTGCAGGACAGAGGGATGAGAGATGCCCCCAGCACCATGCCCTACCTGCATTCAACTGTGGGAGCAGATGGGAGGGAAAGGGAGGGATGAGCCGGAACAAACAAACAAAAACTAAAACAAAAAAATGCAGCAGCAAATAAGGGTGGCACCTAGTGGACAAACACCTGAACTACAAAAACAGCATAGCACTAGCTGATGGCAAAAGAACTCTTTGAGTGACTGCATAGATGCATGGTAGTAATTGGCAATGACACAAAATAAACTACATCCCAACAGTTTTATTTTAATACATCAAAAAAACTTTTAAAATGGTGGGAAATCCTGTTTGTACAAACAGAAACACAGTTGCAGTGCCTTAAATAGTAAATCTCGTGATGTGTACATGTAGCCTTAGGCACTTACTCCTTAGGTTATTATTTGCCAGCAGACTGGGCATGCAAAGTTGTCCACTGGTCTTGGGCACAAGTCATGTACATCCCTGGTGGATGTGTAGCAGAGCCTAAGGCTCAAAAACATATCTTGCTTAGCCTGTGACTTGTAGGGGAGGAGAGAAAAGAGAAGCCAGGGTAACCCCACTCATGTGTATGCTTAGTCATGCAGCCTGCTGGTTGTGTTCTTAAATTTGTATACCTTAGTAAGTAGGCAGGGAGAAACATCCCAGGACAGTAGGGACTAGAAGGAGGGGGTGTTGTTAAAGGCCAAGGAAGAAAAGCTTCTGGGCTGTGACTGATGAGTTGGAGAGCCCTAGGGGACCTGAATGGAGTACCCTTTTGAGGGCATTCTGGGCAAAGACTGGTATGCTCTTACTTGTGGCAGATGCAGAGAGTGGTCTCACTATTAAGATCCTGAGCTAGAATCCAAGACGGTTACCTAAAGCAGCAACCCTGACTAGCAGGCAGCAAGTCCCAGCCTACCCTAGCAGTGGTGACAGCTGCAAGGTTAACTAGAGAGTGAGATATAGCAGAGCAGTGACTTCAAAATGCAGCAGGCACCATTTTTCAGTGGTCCCCAGAGCAGCAAGCACGAGCAGTGAGCCAGAAAGTGGCAGGCGGTGATACACCTCCCGGGCTTACCCTTGTAAGCTTCACTGGTAGTTTGAGCAGCAGTGATCCCAAGCAGAAGCTAGCAAGTAGAGAACTTGCTCAGCAAACTGAACAGAAATTATTCTTCCCATCTTTTACTGGGTGAGGTAGGACCCTCACAGGTGGGGAAAGCTCTCAGAAAGAAAAGACGAAGTTTCCCCAGATTTCTGGGTTGGGGATCAAGCCAAAACCCCCCATATTTAGGCCTAGCCCTTCTTTTGCCACCAGGACCCAACAGAAAGGTCACACCAGAAAGATTCAGGTTCAAACCCCCTCTGGGTGAGAAGTCATAAAGTCTGTTTCTCCTGTTTCCCAAGTAAATACCATAGTTTGAGGGGTGTAGATTGTAGCCATGTTGGTTTAAGGACATAGGCAAACAAGGTTCTTTTTGGTAAATCCAATACCTTTTATTAAACCAATTCAAATAGTTGGAAAAATTCATCCTTGCAAGTTTCCAGGCACAATCACCCTTTGTCAGAAAGAGGAAACTTCCACAGATGCTATGTGCTCTTAATTTTTCCTACTTTTTGAGTTGGTCTAATACAAGGTATTAGATTTACCCAAAGAACCTTGTCTACTTAGTCCGAGAGGGGCAGAGTCTTACCTCTGACAGCTGACTGTCTATATTCTGGTAGCAGCTAGGAAGCGTGGACTTTGGCTACTGCAGATGGGGGGAAAGCTTGCATCTTCTACTGGCTGCAGAAGCCTCATGGCATGGACTCCACTGGGGGTTGCCTGTCTGGTTCTCTCCAAATCAATTACCAGAGTTGGTTCCCAGCTTGCCTACCCCTAGATAGCCATTCTAACTATTGTTAGAATTGTATGGCTGCCCTGCCATTTTCTGCATGAAAATGCAATGTGTGCTGTAGCTGATGAAAAAGTGGCTAGTTAGATTATTAAAGAAAGAGAAACCACTGAGGGTTAATGTTGCCTGTTCTGAAAAGAGTTAGCATTCTACGAGTTAAAATTTAATTTCTGTGGTCCTCAGATTGTGTTTCATACATTAAAAAAAGTATACGCACGCACACTCAGACTTGACATGCATCATATGTTAGTATTTACAACATGTTTTTAACAATTCTATCATGTAATAAGCTTAGGGATGGGCTCTGAGTTCTCTTTTGATTAGCTCTTATTTCTCAGTGAATGCAATAGTGCTGGTATGGCAGGTGTTTCATATCTAAGTGGAGTGTTCATTAGTCATATAAACACAATACAGGCAGACATACAAAAATCATATATGTTCTATATATTGTTTAACTAGGGCATAAAATAGCAAATTAAAACAATGACCTTTTTCATGATTACAAGGTAGGTTCACCTCTTCCTTTTCTGGTCTGTCAATGTATGAACTTTATGTCTTGGGCTCTGGTCCTTAGTTGATTCTTGCAGGAATTTCAGAGTTCCCTTACATTTGCAATCGCATTAGAATAAAAGAAGTCCATGAACACTAACCCAATTTGAGTTTTCTCCCTTTAAAAACCTTTGGCAGAACATATTGACTAACAGGCTTCGAAAAAACATTTTTTATATATAACAGTGGATTAAACTTTAAAAAAAACCAAATTGTGTCTGCATGCCTACTTTTGCTAAAGAGCCATTCAATAATAGTTACAAGTTCAACTTTGGACATCTCCCTGCATTCCTGAGTCTATGTACCACCCCCCGCCCCTATCTGTCGCTGTAAGAGTGTCCTTTTTGAATTTGCTAGGTTCTTTAATTTCTAGCTTCTTATCCTAAATGACAAACAGCATGTCTTATTACTAATGAAAATGTAAAAGCCTTGTAAAGACATAGTAGACAGTAATTTTGATATAACTCAGCAGGTCAAAGTAAACCCAAGTTTCTATTAGAGTCTTTAACCCTGCCTGATAATTTGTGTGAAAATTACAATATACCTCATCTTTGTGACAGGGAACCCCCAATTTTTTTGAAGTTACCTCACTATAAGGGCAGTGTACCCCACTCCTGTCTGCCACACCTTGATGTTAATAGAGATGTTGTGGTAGGCTGCCCTGATCTTATTATAATGACCACCCAACTAGTGGTCCTGGCCTTATGGGCCAATCATATGGCTCCATACCTTCCCTATACCATACCATCTGGGAGGCATGGGACATCCCTAGAGATGCTCAACCAAACCACTCAGTCTCTCTCAGCCACCACTCAGGCTACTGGACCCCTTGGTCTCTCCTCCAGCCTCTCTAGGCCCTCAGACCCCTTAACCTTGTGTAGCCACTCCCTGGACTATCAGGTCCCCTGGTCTCTCTTGGCCTCTCTCCTGGCTGCTAGCACCTTCTGACCCCTTGTCCTGGACCTATTCAGTTCTTCACTTTTCCCAGACATTCTCCAGGCCCTCAGACCCATCTGGTCCTGCACTCTATTCCCATCCTTTCACTGGGTCATTCATCCCTCTCACTGGGCCTCCCTATATGGCTCTGGCCCCTCTCACTGAGCCTCCCTACATGGCTCTGGCCTTTCTTGGACCTATCCAGACCACTGGGCCTCTGGACCCAGTCTTGCCTAGCCAGTGCTTTTCTGTTGGGGTGTGCTCCCTTAGCTTTCCCCCTCCCATAGGGTAACCTACAAGGCAGTGAGAGCTGAGCCTTTCTGGTGCCCCATCCTTGCCTTTCCCTGGAGTGGCCCATGCATGACATTTTATGAAGGCTGCCCTGCCACAACAATTGACTCCTGTAGGGTACAGTTTCAGGGCTTACCAAAAACCAGTCTTCAAGCCTACTTGTACCTCTCTAGGCTCCCTCTAGATGTCCTTCACCTCTTCTGGGCTGCTAGCCATCACGCCCCCTGACCCTGGTGCTATCTCCACTCTGAGTCCTCTATCTCTGGTACCCAGCTCACTCTCAGACACCTGTCCCTGATTTCTGCTTCTCAGACAGCCTAGCATCACCTATCATCATTCTGGGCTGCCCACTGCTTGATCCTTCCCTCTCAGCTGTGCCCCCCACCCCCCGGGGATCTTTGGCCTCTCCTAGGCTCTGGCCCTTCCTCCAGGCTACTTGAGACTCCAAGCTTCCAGTTCTGGCAGTCTCTTGCAATGGGCTATCTCATCCTTTGGCTCTTCCTGGGCCCTGGCCCCAGCTTGGACCAGTTGAGGTCCTCAGGATCAATCTCCAAGCAGCTAGCCCTCTCTTATCTGCGGGTCTGCCTTCTTGGGCCCCTCCACAGATCATTCCCTTTCTCTCTGGGCTCATCTGTAGCTCCCAACAGACATTGTTTCACAGTCCCCTTTCCTTTTATGGGCTCATCCAGGCCCCTCAATAGGCCCCCGTGCTCTTCCACACATACTGGGTTCACTCAGGCCCTTCTCTCACACATCCAACCCTCCTCTCAGGGCTCACCTAGCTCCTCCATGGGCCACTAACTCTCATTCCCTCTTCCAGGGCTGGTCTGGCTTCTCACTTGGCCCCTGTCCACTCAGCCCCCTTCTTAAGGCTCATCTGGCCTCTCAACAGGCCCAGGCACTCAGCCTCCTTATCAGGGCTCTGAACCCTACACTGGGTTCCCATGAGCCTCCTCTATTTTCTTAGTTCCAACCCAAACCTCCAGATGTTATTCTCCAAGCTGGCAACCAGGAGCTGCAGCCTTCCTCCTAGGTGATGTTCCTCCAGCAGGTCCCAAGATATTACTGCCAGCCCTGCTCTCAGGCTCTGGGCACCTCCCTGTCAGTCAGGTGACTCCTTTCCTAGCCTCACCTGCCAGCCCTTGGGTCAGCTGACTCTCCAGTTAGATTTGACCACACCTGCTGGTGGTTCAGCAGACTGCCTGACCTCTTAGTGACAGGCACACCAAGTACCCTGACACATTCTTCACTAAGATTTTTCCTCAGGTTCAAAACTTCAGTTAATTTTTTCAATGAGTGAGAAAATGCATGATAATTAACTCTAGTAGGAAAGTTAAACTTAAGTAAGGTTTTTTATGTGGTAGGCAAAGTCAACACTATTTATTTATTAGATTTATATGCCACTTTCCCATCATTGACTGAACATAATTTGCTTCCAAGTTAAACTACAGTGCCTGGTCTCTACTGGGATTTCAGAAATGTTACTTATCCTGTAGTAAAACCACACCATTTAACAACATGGCAGACAACATTAAGAATTCTGCTTTTTATCTAGGAGAAAAAATGTCCAAGAGATTTAGTGAGCTTTGGTCTACACAAGTTTGGTAAGCTATACTGAGAGACAAGCCTCATCATGTTTGATTGTTTTGGCATTGCTGTTTAGTGACTCTTAAGCAGGTGCTGTTCTGTGCCTTTCTTTTGGTGGGGGAAGAATTAATCAAGAATGTGTGTATAGAAAACATCATGCCTCTGGTCGTCCATGCAGCTGGTTAACCATTGAATACTAAATAAAAAATAAGAAATGGTTAGAAATAGCAATAAGTAATATTCCACCATGGTCCCCCCCCAAGTGATTAAGTGTTGTTCATATTGCGTGTTTGTTCCTGGGCTTCAGAAAGTAATATTGAGGATAATGCTGGCTGACTCGTGCACTGTGAAAAGTTGTTATCTTGGATAAATACAAAATTAATCATATTTAAAAGGGAAAATGGTAATGGCACTTTCCTGAAAATACTGAATGAGTAGAAGCTGTGTTATTTCCCAGCAGTGACTTCAAAATATCAGTTCTGGAAAATATCAGACTTGGAAAAGGTTCTAGAAAACTACCCAATAAATAAATAAATAAATAAATAAATATATAAATCCAGCTGCATTTTGTTGTTTGTTATAGTTCACATTACAGGAAAACTTTGTCTTGTTCCTCCGAGTGTCAGAAATGTTTTGTATATGACTGTTTTCTCTGTTGACATTTTATTTTACATGAATTAAAACAAATGTGCACCATAATCAACCCATTATGGCACAGAAAACTCCTCATATTGACATCTTTCAAACTGTTAGGGAAAACAGTAATCTGATGTGGGGAAGCAATCAGTAATACAATAGAATTTTCAAATCACATTGCTATAAGAACTGCTTGCCTTGACAACTCAAGATGCTTGTAGCCTTAATGGAATGGTAAAACATTCTGTGTTAATGAAAAAGTTATCAAGTATGACTGGGCTGAGTTATCTGAAAGCTTGTAAATAGTTTCTTGTTACCATCATTCAGCACAGCTTATTGGTGCCTCACAATCATAAGGTCTGTCATTAGATTTTAGTTTCCTTGAAACAAGTGTCTTCCTGAGGAAGCAAAATGGGTGACCTAGTCTTTGAGAAGGCTAGGCCAGGCCTCCAGCATTTCTCAGTGAAGTGATTGGGAACTGCTGGCTGTTTGGTGTTGTTCTTCAACTACATATAGACTGAGGAGCTGAAATTTCTCTTAATTTCATAATCTAATTCCCCAAATCCTGTCCATGATTCCTATCAGTTTATTTCTTAAATCTTATTTGTGTCCAGAAAGGAAAGTGCCTTATTATTGAGTAAAAGGCAGTGATGAGATTTTTTTGTCTCAAGGTCAGAGGTCCATCATTCAGGAAGTACTGGTTTTATTCTTGATTATTGTCATGGCGCATCGTGCAGGGAGGGCCGTGATCTCCCCAAGGTCCCTCTCACCGTGTCAAGGCCGGCCCAAGGGCACCCTCTTATTCTCGCCCGCCATGTCTTTGATGTTCAGTCAGTTTGGGAGGCTGCCTTACACCTCCTTGGGCACGGTGACTCGGGACTTCTGTCCCCGTGGTCTCCCTGTATAATGGGTGCTCCCCAGGCACCCTAGCCTTATGTGCTATGGGTGGCTCCTACCAACCCCTAATACCATGCCCCAAGCCTTGCAGATGGGAAAGATGTTGTCCAGTCCAAATACACGCCCGCTGTCTCTGGACTCCTCTGTAATCTAGCCTGCTCTCGGGCCTTCTCCGTACATCTCTATACTAGTGCCCCTCCTGGGCTCTCTCTAGTGTACTGCCCCTCCCTTGGGGCTCTTGATGCCCACTCTGGGCCTTCTCTAAAATAATCTAGCCCACTCTGCAACTTCTTATTGAGCCTCCGGTCTTTTAGGCCCACCGCACTGCTACCCTCGCTTTTCCGGGCACACCATACTGCTATCCCCTTTTGCCAGGGACCTCAGCAGCACCCTGCCTCTCTCTGAGGCCTATTGCAGTACTAGCCTACCACCGGACTTACTACGCCCGTCTTGGGCTTCTCAATAGTCCCCCTTCTCTGGTACTTTCTGTGCCCACGCTGGGCTTCCTAATCCTGGCCCTCTCCTGTGGCTCGTCATGCCCCCACCAGGACTCCTCAAGTGTTGCCCCTCTCTAGGGCTCACCATGCCCATCCTAGGGCTCCTCAATAATACTGCCCCCTCCCTGTGGCTTGCTACACCCACTCTTGGGCTTCTCAAAATGTTGCCCCTTTCTAGGGCTCACCGCACCCATGCTAGTTCTCCTTAAAATGCTGCCTCCGGTCTGGGGATCACCATGTCCCTACCTGGGCTCTTCAAATGCCCCTCTCTGGGCTGGGGTCTATACACCCCGCAAATTGCACTCTTACTGGTGCTAGACTCCGCCTCCCTGACACTTGACTGCACCTTCCCTGGCACCAGGGCCCCACACCCTGTGGGTCCCTATGAGGCCTCCTCCAACCCCTTATAGCCTCACCCAAACCTCCGGTGTCCAAACACTAACAAAACAAACACAAGCCTCCTGGCTATAACAACTTTGCTCCCGCATCTCAGAGCCACCATCCTTCAGTCTGCTCAAGCGGTACTCACAGCCTAACTCCATAAGCTCCTGCCCCCTCTGGCTGCTAGCAGGGAACTGCCAGCCTGGCCTTGACACTGAGCTTGATAAGAGCCAGGCCCTACCCCTTTGAGTCAGCTGACTCTCATTAGTTGCCCTGGCAACTTGCAGCTGTGCTCCTTCTCCCCTTTAGGACTTTTCCCCAGCAGCTTTTCCCCTCTCCAGGAGCGGGGCAGTGAGCTGCTTCGCAACAATTTTACTCTGGGCATGGAAAATGTACTTACAAATTTGTGACTCACTCTCCCTATCTTTGAAACTGAAGGAATTTTAAGGGTGTGGGGGCTGAGAAACGCTGGTGGAATGGGGCCGCTGATGGAGCAGAATTGAGGCGCTAGACACGCAGGTTGTTGGAAGTCAAAAAAAACTTCACTTACAGTCCTTAGGCTGTAGGCACGTTCCTTGATGTTACACACTTAAACAGGAACTCAGGCACACAGAAACTCATGCTCACGCAGGGTATGGGGCGTTGGATTAATCTGGTGGGGAGTCATTGTTGGTTGATCAGGCCTCCTTCATGGCTAGGAAACACACACAGGATCTCTCCTCATACAAGTCCAAGCTCTGCTCCGGTTTGGGTGGGCATCGCCCAAGCCTCTTATTTGGTCAGCGAGCCAATCGCCGACCAATACGTACGCATAAATTACCGTGAGCCAATCGCAAGCATGCACTCGCTGGTGCAGCTTCAAGGTTTTGGTGGGCTCTGACCGGGCACCGAAACTTTTCCCGCACTACAGGGGAAATCCCTGCACACGTGCTCGCAGTGTGCTCAACACAGCTGTGCCAAGGCATCTTTTAACTGTTTTACACAGACAAAGAGCATCAGCAAAAAGGGAATCACACTGCTGTCAACAGAAATTTTACCATTGACTTCAGTGGACTTTGAATCAGGCACTAAATAAAGAGTATTATTAATAGCTCTTTGCAGAAGTACCAGCATTTTTAAAGAGAAACAATGTTGATCTGAGACTTCCAGTTCAGTTTCACAGGCCTTGAACATTCTGGTAGTTTGATAAATGTTTTGAATATTTTGGTGCTTATGCATATCAAAGCTAAACTCCAAATTATTGACTGACATCACAGATAGGATGATATTTATGATGTGTTACTAAGATGCTACTTTGGCCATTGTTTATAAGAAAATGTTTTGGTAAGATGCATAACACATTTTTAATTATCTCCAATGTTCAGAAACAAACAGGCATCCCTTCCCAAGAGCAAAGGCACAAGAGTGAATCAATTTGAATACTGCACTTTGTGACCAGAGCAATTATGGTTCTAAACTGTGATAAAAGTTATACTGAAGAACAGATGTATGAAGTTGTTATGGCAACTGTCTTTAGTGGGTTATAGAACAAAGAAGATCCCACACAACTTACTGATTCATTTGATGCACTGGCTGGGGAAATTTTCAGCTAATTGTACGATTTCACAATGATTTAATTTATACAATACAATTTTATTTTAAGAAATACCATAAACAACAAAAACACGATAACTATTATATATATATTATATATATACACACACACACACATACACACACATATATACACACATCTATATACACACATATATATATACATATGTATAGGGAACAATATATATATAAGGAACAATACTCTAAATGCACTTCTTTAAAACAATTACAATTACAACTATATAATTTGAACCAGAAAAGTTATTACTATATTATACTTACAATCCTAGGATTCCAAGAAGCCAAACACCTAAATGTGGTTTCATTCCTCAGTAGTACAATTTAATGGGCTGGCCTCAGTAGTATGGTTCAATGAGCTGGCCTCAGTAATACGGTTTAATGGGCTGGCCTTAGCAGTGATAGGAACAAGTCCCCTTCCTTCAGTCCCACTCGGGCACTCCGCGGCTTCAGCGTGAACTGGAGAGCGTGGTTCAGGTGATCAGTCTGATCTGACCTACACTTGCGATTCTTCCTTTGTTGTTCTGCAAGTGAGGTTAACTCCAAACTGGGAATGGAGGTTACAGTTTTTATTGGGTGAGTTGCCATCTTGGGCCCTTCCTACCCAAACCTGTCACTACTCCCAATCTGGGCTTGGATCTTACTCAACAGGTTTTTTTGCTAGGTGGTCAGTTTGTCTTCCGTAATGGAATTTGTCCACTGACTATTTAGTTTATCTTAAATTTTGCTTTGGAAGATTTTCCATACCACTGCGGTTACCTTTCCTTTACACCCCCCTTTTGAAAGGGGGTTGATCTCTAGGGTTTTGATCTCTCAGAATATTTGCTTAAAGGTCATTTTTCTTGTCCTTAGGTTAACTTGTTAAAGGCCTCTATAGATCATATTGAGAAGCCAAGACTTTAAACATGTTGGTTGTAAGGCCTGGCAAAACAAGCAGTGAACCTAGATGAGAAGATGAACCTCACCCTTTTGTCTAAACTGGTTAATGGGCAGCTATTACAAGCATTCAAACTATTGCATTCAATATGACAGCAACTGATTAGCATTTGTATATCCCAAAGAGAAAACAGCATAACAAGCAAATAAAAGAAACTTACTCTCTTACCTAATTAAAAATCCTGTCGAGAGCTGTCATTTCAAATGTGATCCCTTCCAACTTTCTCAAAATCTGCACTCAATTTTAAATAGCCCTCTTGTAGCTATAAGGTATTAGCTCAACAAAAAACACCCCCAGTTACTGATAATTAATTGCCTAATACCTCTTCAGGATTGCTCACAACAATGCTGAGTTTGCTATTTTGATCAGATATCTTTATACCTTCCTTGACACCTCTGTTCATGTCAGGCAATGCAGAATCAAAACTCAGGAGAATTCTGCTCTCCAAGTTCTTTATAGTCCTCAAAATTCTTGTTCACTTCAATCCCTGGGCACTTCTAAAGGGCAGGAGAGTTAGCAGTATGCATTTACATACCTTTGTATTCCTGGTACTGCACAGTCACCTTGGTTTGCTTTTATTGAGACAAAAAGTAGCTTAGGAGCTTCAATTTTAATCTATTGCCACTGTAGCTAACATTGCTGATATGTTTCCTTTGCCCATATCAGGAAGATTTCTTAAAATATCTAGCTTTCTAGGAAAAAATCAATTTTAGGAATTTCAACTCTGACAATGCCTCTTTAATTCAGCTCTCCCCAACCACTGACTTTTGGGCAACATCTTGCCTGTCAGACCATCTGATGTTGCTCACAGACACAGAAAAATAAAATGTTAAGTAATGACATTTGCAAAGCATGATGTTGGCTGTGGTGTGTTACATGCTCAGTACTGTTGTCTATGGGCTGGTGAGGCTTGGGGGCCACAGTTTCAAACACTGTCAAATTAAGACTGCAACATTTAGTCTGTTATGATTATTCATGAAAGAAGTTCTACGAAAGTCTGTCTGCCTGTCTAGCTGGGTATGCACACTGTGTTCTTTAATGTGATACTTCAGCAGATAACAAGAATTCTTAATAAGCAAGAACTTTTTCCTTAGCAGATAACAAAATTCAAAGAAACCCAAATGGCTGATATATCATAGACTTCAATCCTGTTTTCTTTTCCTTTTTCTAAGATTGACTCAATGGCTCAGGTACAGGATGGAAGACTGGATTCTAGACCTCCTTTTACTTCATTCTTTATTTTTTTAAACTATTTTTTCTGCTGTTCTTTAGTCATAAAAGGCAGCAGGAATGCAAGTTTCACACACACTGTCCTTTTGGAGGGACTCAGCACTGATTTTGACCACTTCTATGAGTAGTATTGAAAATGTGTTATATCTGTTCAGTCTTTCTTAGAGTATCAATCTGGGCATGATTTAAGGTTGATTGAGACAGTGGTTTTGTTTCCTTTGTTTTAATACCTCACTGAATGTATTTAATGTCTAATTAGCATAGATTTGAAGTTATTTCAAAATCGTGTATTTCACCTTGCCTTGTGGATTTAGGACATGCATATCACTTGTGCTTTTGGGGATTCTGATGGTGGTGATGCTGGATTTGGGAGAAAGACAAAAGGGTTTTGGACTCTAATCTCATGATTAAGGTAATTTTGGATTCACAAACTAGGCATCCATGCACCAAATTCACTGATGTGAAAGGTGTGCTTAGAACACAGCTAATACACAGAGAGAACAGAGTTTAGCACAAAGCTCATCAGCCACAAGTATGGCCAGTAAGGCTGTGCAAAATTTCCCCAGGTGTTTGATTTCATAGCTGTCTCAATGTGCTTTGAGCTCAAAACAGTGAAACTGAAATTAAACAAAAGACTTCGAAACAACTTCAAAATGAAACGAGGGTACTCAAAATGTTTTGAAAGTTTCAAAATGTTTTGAGTTTCAAAACTGGGCTTAGTTGCCTTCAGTGTCAGTCCTAGCTGGCAGCGGCAGCCTGCTATCATCCTGTGTGCAAATCTTGGAGACTGTGCCCCCCAGGAGGAGTCTGGCACAGCCCCCCAGCCCTTCCAGGGGTATGGGCCCCTGGATCTGTGTGTGGGATGACAGCATGCTGTCTCTGGGGGCTGGGGCCAGCAGCAGCAGCAGTCTTCCCGGCGCTCAGCATGGGCTGCACCCAGCTGGCAGCGGTGGCCTCCTGTCATCTGGTGTGCAGAATTGGGAGCCCGCACCCCCAGGAGGATGAGAAGAGTCTGCCGCTGGTGCCTGGGACTGTTGCTGGGTGAAGCACATACCCAGCGCCAGAAAGACTATTGGCCTCAGGCAACAGCGTGAGCCTCCTGTCATCTGGCACACAGATCTGGGGTCCTGCACCCCCAGAAGGAGTCTGGCACAGCCCCACAGCCCTCCTGGGGGTGCAGGCCCCCAGATCTACATGCCAGATGACAGGAGGCTGCCGTTGCTACTAGGGGGTAGTGGCAGCAGCAATCTTCCTGGCACTGGACATGGCCTATACCCAGCTTTGGTTCCAGGCAACAGCTGCATCCTCCTGTCATCTGGTGCACAGATCTTCTCCTGGGGGTGTGGGCCCCCGGATTTGCACGCCAGATGACAGGGTGCTGCAGCTGCTGGCAAGTGTCCTAAGTTTTGCTCTGAAAAGTTTGAGGTGCAGTTTCCCAGAACCTCTGTACCTATCTCCTTGAAACTTGGCAGGCTTCATGTCCTAAGAAGGGGTAAGCAGCCCTGCAATTTTCTTTTGAATCAGGCAAGAAATGAAAAAGTTTTAGGCATTTTCATGATTCCCCAACGTAGCCTATGGGCAAAACCTTGAAATGAGTTGAAACAGAAAAACAGTTTTGATTAAATGAAACAGAACAGTGCTTTAAAACAAAATGAAACAATGAAATGAAACACTGACCCTTCGAAATGGCAAAATGGAAGTCTAAACAAAATGGTGCTGTTTCACACAGCCCTAATGACCAGTAGTTGTAACTTTTATACAATGCCCTATTGGTTAGACCAGTTGGCCAGAAGAAGAAAGGCTTTATGATCTCTTCAGCTTTCAAATCAGTAAGTCTCACCCAACAAAAGACTTCCCTCACCAGTAGGCTCATCCCTTATGAGTGGATTTAGGATTCTGAAAAGGTGGGTATCCCAGGGACACAGGATCGGGCAAGGGGGAGGCCTCATTCAGAGCAGACCCCAAACAGAAGTAAAAGAAGAAAAAACATACCTGTTGAAGGGGCCCGGAGAAGTGAGGAGGCATGCCAGGGAAAACTGCCCGAGTGGTTTATCAGTTGCGCCCATCTCCAGCTGGAGCCAGGTGATGTCACAGAGAGGCATCACCCAATGAAGATAAAAATTGTCCCTGAGAGCATGAAAAAGAGGACACCGAGTTTCGGAGGAGCAGAGGAAAACCGCCAGGCAAAATGCGTCCAGTCACTGCAGTTGGCAACAGTGGCAGCAGCAGGAACTGTAAGGGATCCCCATGCCAGGGAAGACTGGCAGGGATCAAAGGAGCCAGCAGGGAGGCCGGCAGCAGTGGTAGCAGCAGGAGCTGTGAGAGAGCCCCATGCCGGGGAAGACCGGTGGGGACCAGAAAATCCTGCAGAGACGCTGGCAGCGGTGACAGCAAGAGCTAGTGACGGAGCTCCCATCGGAGGCAGCGGGTGCTGCAACCCCAAGGCAGAGGAGGGTCATGGAGTGGAGGAGAGAAACCCCAGCTGGGGTGGGGGTGTGGGCCTTTGCCCAGGGGACGTGCTAGTCTAGGGGCTTTAGGAGTGAGGGGAGCATGGGACTCTCCAATTAGTTGCTCCTTTTCTGTTTCCCTTGTTGTTAGCTCCTTTTCCTGTCACTTTGGGTTGTTTCTGGGGCATGAGGTTTTATGGTGGTGAGGGTATCATTTGTGTTTTTCTTTCATGGTCTGATCTATGTTAGTTCCCTGTCTAGAACAGGTTAGCTTAGCATACCATACCAAGTTGGGGAAGTAAAGACCCCATTCAAAGATGAAAGACCACATAAGAACGTGGTGATGACCAACAGCATCTGCCATAGAAAGTAGAGGGCATCGAAAGGGACAATCCCAAAGGCTGAGTGCCACCAGACCCTCCAGATCTGGCCAAGCCTGAGGCTCCCAACCACAAGGGAGGACGTGTGAGAAATGACTAAGACATCAGCAGAGGATAACCGCAAAAGATACTGAGGCTCATCTCAAAGGTTGGCATTTGGCTGGGGTGTAGGGGAGGTTGGAACCCCGTGGACATCCTCTGCGACACGTGACAACTCTGGAGGTGTCCTCAAAGGGATGCCTTCACTGAAGGACCAATAAGTTACAGCAGTCACTGGGGAAGGTCATTGGTGGGATTAAGGTGGGTTGCTTCAGCATTCAGAGTACTCACTCAAACACTGTCCTTTATCAAGGACCCGGACATTCAAGGTAACAGTCTGGCTATTGTAATTATTACAGGCTTCGTGCTATCTCAGCATAATACTCAAAAGTTGTGTGAGGTAACAGCTAGTTCAAGCAATTCCACAGTAACAATTTAAAATTCCTCTCCCCTTCTCAAAATTTTATTTTTCAGATGTAAGTAATTTATTTGCCAATGAAATGCTGATGAACCTGGAGGACAAGAGGAAATTGATGTAGCTAGCAGTCCAGAAAGCTAGCGATATGCAAGTGTGTAGCACGTAGCTTTATCTGTGATAACTTGTTCTGAATCGCAATAACCCTTTGCAACATTGTGATCTGCTACAGGCATGAGGCCAGCCAGCCTTATTCAAATATCAAGTCAAGCATGGAAGTAGGCAAGTATTTCCTATGGGCCATGGGCAACTATTGCCTCCTGATACTGGGGGAGTACCATCGGCTGATTGCCAACTGGGTGGTTGGGGGCAGTAGCTGACTGACGCCGCTGCCAAAATTGCTGGTGGCAATACCAGAAGTGCCAGTGGCACTTCTCTCAGCACAATCTCAGGGTTGCAACGGCCATCACCTCCCACTCCCTGGCCGGTGAAGGCCAATCTCTTGTGGGGGGGAGGGTCACATGCCCTCCCGTGTCCCTCCATGCATCACTTATAAAAGGAGTTGTGAATGTTAATCTAGATATTTGTAAATGGGAGATGTGCTTCTGCAGTAGATCCTGAAGCAAGGAGTTTGAAGGGAAAGACATGGTAGGAGGGGTACCCCAAAGTGGGCAAACCAACTTTGTTAGATGTTGTGTCTGTTTTTTAGTTGTCCCAAAAAAGATTGGGGTTGTAGTAAGGTTTTTGGGGGGGCTCAATGTGTAGGCAAACAGCTCATTATATCTTTTTCTAATCCTGCACTTCTTTTTGCTAGACTTTCAAACAGTGTAATGACTGTGTCATTCACAGACTAAGGATGGAGGAAAAGAAAGCCATTTTCACGTCTGACTTTCAGCAGTATTTGAAATATGGTCTCCACTAATGAAAGGATAGGACACTAACCCCATATAAATGTACCACCAAGTTTATATGGGTCTGCTCCATATGGTACCCTACATTACAGCCTTTTAATTTTGTAAAGGTTCTGACAGGGAAATGTCATTATGGAATATTAATTTAGGTGAAATAGCCAAGGGGTTGGATTACAAATAATGTAGAGGAAAAGCCTCTATAGAATTGAAATGGGTAATATGGCAACAAACAGGATTCCTGTAATTTTCTTCTAACACAAATACCAAATTACAGCTGTAAATTAGGCAGACAGTTCTTTGGGTGAATCTGATATCTTTTATTAGACCAACTTAAATAGCTGGAAAACTACTAAGCGAGATTTCAGGTTCAAAAACCCTTCATCAGGCTCAGGAAGTTCTGCAGTTGGTGTGTGCTTTTCCTGGATGGAATGAAAAGTAAAGAAGCCAGGGGCTGGTCTGGTATGCATACAAGACAGGTAGTCAATGAAAATGTAGATTGAGGAGTCAGTGGGTGAGAAACAGGCTGGAGGGGTGAGGGGAGAGAAGAGAGAGAAGTGGGATGAATATTGGAGAGATACCCGGGGAGTCAGATGTCAGGCAATTTATAACATGTCATAAATCCAATATCTATAGTCCATGATTTTTAGTATCCAGGAAGTTGATGAAGTGGAGTTTATAGGCTCATCTCTGGGAAGTGTTTTGTAAGTTTTCTTTGAGGGTCAAGACTGAGAGACTGGAGAGAGAGTGGTTTTCTTGTGATAAATGTGCCCCCACAGGTAATTGGGTATTCCTGTCCTTGATAGATTTCCAGTGTGCATTCATTCTGGTGCACAGTTCATAGATTCATAGATGTTAGGGTCGGAAGGGGCCTCAATAGATCATCGAGTCCAACCCCCTGCATAGGCAGGAAAGAGTGCTGGGTTTAGATGACCCTAGCTAGATGCCTATCTCATCTCCTCTTGAAGACCCCCAGGGTAGGGGAGAGCACCACCTCCCTTGGGAGCCCATTCCAGACCTTGGCTACTCTAACTATAAAGTTCTTCCTAATGTCCAGTCTAAATCTGCTCTCTGCTAGCTCATGGCCATTATTTCTTGTAACCTCCAGGGGCACCCTGGTGAGTAAAGCCTCACCAATTCCCTTCTGTGCCCCCAGTTGTTTGGTCTCTCCTACATATTTTCCATCAGAGCATTTGGTGCATTGGATGAGATATATTACATTTCTGGAGGTGCAGCTATAAGATCCAGGAATGCTGATGGCTCTGTTGTGGGGTGTAGTAATTGTGGGGGTGGTAGAGATGTGTTGACAGGTTTTGCATTTCTTGTCATGGCATGGTTTGCATTCTTTAGGTGTGTTCTGGGCTTGGGGAAGTTTCCTTCTGGATGATAAGGTTAGTGAGGTTCAGTGCTTGTTTGAAGGCTAGGATGGGTGGCTCTGGGAAGATCTTTTTAAGAATAGGGTCTCTTTCTAGTATGGGTTGCAATTGTTTGAGGA
>JAGPOW010002212.1:189450-207692 GCA_030014935.1 Caiman crocodilus | reverse complement strand
ACCAAGTGGAGGTCCTGCAGCTCCGCCAGGAACCTCTGGGACCTCTCGGACTTGGCCGACTGCTCCTCCCAGCAGATGTCCGGGTAATTGAAGTCACCCTTGACAATGACATCCCTCGTCCTAGCTGCCTCCTTAAGCTGGCCAGCAAATTGGAGGTCCAGCTCCTCCTTCTGGTTCAGTGGTCCATAGCAGACACCCACCATTAAGTCTCTTTCCCCTTGTCCTCCTTGCAGCCTGACCCAAATCGCTTCCACCTGGTCCTCAGTCGCCGCCAAGTTGACGCTCGATGCAGAGAAACGCTCTTTGGCATAAAGCGCAACCCCTCCGCCTTTTTTCCCCATCCTGTCCTTCCTGAAAAGGGCATAGCCATCGATGCCTATGGCCCAGTCATGGGTCGGGTCCCACCAGGTTTCCGTGAGCCCAGCCAAATCTGGGTCTTCCACAACCACCAGGAGAGCCAGCTCCTCCTGCTTACCTCCCATGCTGCAAGCATTTGTATAGAGGAATTTGAAGCTACCCACTGCCACCTCCCCCTCTCCACGTGTTTCCTCCAAGCTACAACCACCTATTCTCGCCCCAACATCCACCCCAAGCTGGCGGAGCCCCTCTGGCTCCCTCCTGACTATAGGGCACTCCTGTCCTTGTTGAAGTTAACTAAGGGACAAAGGAATGTAGTGGGACGCATCACTCAGTGTTGTGCAGACCCCAAAGTGTTTGTCAAGGCTTCCAGGGCAGCATTCAAGCTCATGCAGCAGGATCTGGGCACACGACAGATGGCCTACTGTTTGGAGAAGCTTGCCCAGAGGGTGAGACGGACCCCTGGGTGGGTCCGTCAAGTATAGCAGGGCATGGTAGGCCTTCCTTGACATGTCTGTATTGTCTTGCTCTGCTCTTGGGTGCTCGCTCTTCCACCTGTGCTTTGTTTTGCTCTCTCTCTCTCACACCCACATCCATGGCAGCCACAAGCATTGGCACCTTCAACATCAACAGCTGTCGAGACTTGGTGAAGCGTGGGGCCGTCCTGGAGCTCCTGCGACAGAAGAGGCTGGCCGTCACCTTCCTTCAAGAGACACACTCCGACAGATTCAACCAGGCAGCCTGGCGGGCTGCCTGGCAGGGCCAGGTGTTCCTGAGCCATGGCACCAACCTAAGCACTGGGGTCACGACACTCTTATCACTGCAGCTGCAGCCTGACGTGGTAGTGCCACAGGAGGTTGTCCCTGGTCACCTGCTGACCATCCGCGTCACCCTCGCACAACACCACCTGCTGCTCGTCCATGTCTATGTACCCTCCGATGGTCAGGAAAGAGTCGTTTTCTTTGAGACCTTGGCTGCCTTCCTGCGCGACGCTAGTGAGGATGATGACCTGCTCCTCCTCAGTGGGGATTTCAACTGCACCACTGCCCCACGGCTCGACTGCACAGGGCCTGAGCCCCACCTGCCCTCCGCTCACAAGCTGCAATCTGTCCTGGAGGGGGCAGACCTCATGGACATCTGGCGAACCCTGCATCATGATGCACGCCAGTACACCTGGGCCAGGATGGGTGCCGGTGGTCTCACCATGGCCCGCTTCGACCGCCTTTATGGCACCAGGCACCACCTGCCGCTCCTGCACAACAGCTGCATCACTCCCTCGGGCCTGTCAGATCATGGCCTGGCTTTCAGTGAACTGAGCTGGCCAGGGAGAGTCTGTGCACAGGCACCTTATTGGTATTTCAGACCAAGCCACTCCTCCTGGAAGCTGTGGTGGGACGTGGGCAAGGTACAGATCCAAACCTTTTGCCAGCAGTACACCCAGCAGGCCGCGGACAAGATGCACCGGCATATCCGGGAGTTGGAGGAAGATGTGGCGGAGCTCGAGGCTGCTCTGCTGGCCGGTGGCAGCAATGTGGTGCTGAGCGAGAGCCTCTGGTTCTGTAGGAAATGCCTGTGTGACTTGGCAGAGAGTGCGGCCCGTGGTGCGAGGATCCGCACCTGCTGTCAGGAGCTGATGGAAACTGATGCCATGACCCGCTTCTTTTTCAACCTGGAGCAGTGGAGGGCAACGAGCAAAGTGTTGGATCATCTCAAGACTCCCAAGGGCCAGGTAATTACAGAGCCGGGCGAAATACGCGAGCGTGCCATCGCTTTCTATCGTGACCTATTTGCTGCCGAGCCAGCGTGCCCCGAGGCCATGCGGGAATTCCACGAGGACCTACCACATCTGGATGCCCTGGTGGCCAGAGAGCTTGAGCGGGACTTGTCCCTGGTAGAGCTGGCGGCCACCACGGCCGGCCTTGCCTCCGGCAAAGCCCCGGGCCTTGATGGGTTGCCTGCCAAGTTTTATAAGACCTTCTGGCCTCTCCTCGGCCCCAGCCTCCTGCACGTTTTCCAGGAGAGCCTCACCGACAAGATCTTCCTGATCAGCTGCCCTTGAGCGGTGCTGACCCTACTGCCCAAGAAGGGAGACCTCAGCTACATTAAGAACTGGTGGCCAGTCTCCCTGCCCTGTGCGGACTATAAGATTCTGGCCAAAGTGCTGGCCACCCGCCTCCGCGCAATCATGGCTTCTCTCACTGGGCCTGAGCAGAGCTACTGCATGCCGGGCAAAACCATTCAAGACAACCTGTTCTTGATGCATGACTTACTCACAGCTAGCAAGCACTTTGGCCTCGACGTTGGGCTCATCTCTCTAGACCAGGAGAAGGCCTTTGACCGAGTGGGCCACACCTATCTCTTCCAGACTCTGGAGGCCTTTGGATTTGGACCTCTCTTCACCGGAGCCCTCTGTGTCTTGTACCAGGACATTTCCAGCCTGCTCAAGGTGAACGGCGTGCTTTGCGCTCCGTTCCCCACACACAGGGGCATTCGTCAGGGGTGTCTGCTGTCGGGCATGCTCTACACCCTGGCCATCAAGCCGCTGCTGCACACTCTGTGGCGCCGCCTGAGTGGTGTGGCCCTGCAATCGGCCACGGGCCCATCCATTGGCCCTCCTCTCTGGCTGTCGGCATATGCGGATGACATCACCATCTTCCTCAACACCCAGGAAAACGTGTGGGCCCTGGCAGACTGCCAGTGTACCTATGAGCGCGCCTCATCTGCCTGCATCAACTGGGCCAAGAGCGACACTCTGCTGCTTGGCTCATGGACTGGCATGTCCCCCCCCCGGATTTGCCGGGGGGCCTTACCTGGTGCCGCAAGGGCCTCAAGGTCTTGGGTGTGTTCCTGAGGCCACCGACCTTCATGGCGTGCAACTGGGATGATCTCAAGGAGTGGGTGGAGGCCTGCCTGCAACAGTGGCGCTGGCGCCTGCCCAGCCTTTCCTACCGGGGGCGTGTCCTCGTCATCAACAACCTGGAGGCAGCGACCTTGTGGCACTGGTGCGCCGTGCTCGACCCCCCCCCACTGGATCTACTTGAAAGAATCCAGCGCAACATGGTGGACTTCTTCTGGGATGGGCTCCACTGTCTCCCACGAGCCGTTCTTCACCTATCTGTCGCCGAGGGGGGCCAGGGTCTGGTTGATCTGGCAAGCAGGGTGGTGGTCTTCCGCTTGCAGGCCCTTCAGCAACTGCTCTATAGCGAGGAGCACCTGCCCTGGCGACAACTGGTGTGCCGGTTCCTGCAAAGGGTCGGCGCCCAT
This sequence comes from Caiman crocodilus, assembly GCA_030014935.1. Lineage (NCBI taxonomy): Eukaryota > Metazoa > Chordata > Crocodylia > Alligatoridae > Caiman > Caiman crocodilus. The sequence goes on along the minus strand of JAGPOW010002212.1, from coordinate 204,071 downwards.
GGCTTTGACCGGGAGCTCTTTCTGCTGACCCCCACACTCCTGAACTGGGCAGTGCTTCCAGCCTTTTACGACGGCATGGTATGAGCCTGGCAGGCCACCTTCCACCTCCAGCCTCGAGCCCGGACTCTGTGTTTCCCGCAGCTGTTGAGAGAGCCTCTGGTGTACAACTCAGCCCTGTCATGCTCTGTGCCGAGCCTGGCCTCTGCCAGCCTCATGGCCACCCTCATCCAGGCGCGTGTCCTCTGCCTGCACCATCTGCTTGACCCCGCTCAGTCAGCCTGGCTCGTGCCAGAGGCGCTGGCTGCACAGCTGGGCGTGCACTCCGTCCGCACCATGGGTCATCTCCTACATGACTTCTGCTCCGCCCTTCCGCCGGCAGCGGCGGCCGCCTTGGATGAACATCTCCAGGAGCACCGGATCCCGCAGGCCACAGATGCCGCAAGCGAGGCTTTCCCCCCACTGCCGGTCACCCCGCCTGTGGCCGCAGAGTTGGTCGGTGGGCCAGACATTCTATTGCGGCTCCCCATGCCTCCTGATAGTGATACGAGTTGTCCCTTTGCTTCTCTGTCGCGTAGAAGCTTGTATGCTTGGGTGGTTTGCATCTGCCATGCTCAGGTGCTGGCGGGCCACCCCGATACACCTTGGCAACAGCGCCTGGGGCCACTGGTTTCCCCACCGGCCCGCCCAGCGTGGCATACATTGTATAAGCCGCCGACCACCAAGAAGACTGGCGACCTGCAGTGTCGGTTGCTGCACGGCATCCTATCCACTGGCACGTTTGCGTCCCACTTGGACCCTGCCGCTTCAACGGCCTGCCCCTTCTGCCCTGGTGGCATGGAGGAAGATCTCATTCATGCCTTCCTGGACTGTCCCTGCCTGCGGCCGGTCTTTGCCACCCTCGAGCCGCCACTGTGGGCGCTGGGCAGGAGCTTCTCGGAGACCACCTATATGTGCTCCTACCCATATGGGGTGGCCGAGCGGGGCTCCATCTGCCTGGCCAACTTGTTGCTGGGCCAGGCTAAGGTGGCCGTCCTTAAGAGCCGCCGCAACTGGCTTGCTGGCACCAGCTCTGACGATGCCCTGCAGCTCTTCGGCCTCCTAGTGTGGGCACGCCTCTCGCTGGAGTTTGAGCGTGCTGTGCTCCGGCGGGGGGTGCCTGCCTTCTAGGCCCTCTGGGTCCTTGAAGGAGCACTGTGCCATGTGGAGGACGGCCATCTCAAATACGCACTCTGATGTCTTGACCGGTCTGGGTGACCGGGCAGGCGCGGTGGCAGACTGTGGTTTCCAGCTTGTGCTATGCCCTGGGCCCTCACCAGGCTGCTTTTGTTTATTTCCTTGGGGTGAGATGCGGAAGGTTTTTGCACGTGTACCATGGGACAGGGAAGGGTGGAACTGTTTTTATGTATGTGGCAGTCTTTGACTTTGGCATGTTAAACATGACGTGTATTACTGCGAATGTGTTTGTCACGGTGTGATGTTCTGAATGTCTTGGAATGGTTCCTCTTTGGTGTGGTTGGATGGTTTTTTTGCTTTCTGTACCTGATGTTTTGTGAAATAAAGTTGTTAAAAAGTCAAAGTCCTTCCTTCCACTTTGGACTCTTTGGACCAGGCTCGCTTGGAGCTGCGTGGGACGATCCTGAGCGTAAGATTCCCTGGCTTCCTATCTCTTTTCTTTCTTCACTTCCACCTGTCTAAAGGTCTCTAGCCTCTGTTTATTTCGCTTTCTGACTCTTTTCTTGCTTTTTTGCAGCTTTTTATCCTCACTTTTCTCTCTTCCCTCCCCCTCTGCTTCCGGTTTCTTTGTCTGTGAGTCGCTTCTCGCAGCTTTCTTTTTTTACAGTCTCTTTTCCTTTCTTTCTCTCTTTTCTGTCTGCTTGCTGTGGGGAGTTACCTTTTCAAATAACCTACCTTCCAGAGGTGCTCTTAATTACCCCTCCATCCTGCCCCTCACCCCTCTGTTTTCCATTTTTTTTAACCCCTCCCTCTTCCCCCTGCCAATTTTTTTTTTTATTCCCCTCCATCCTCCTCCCCCTCTGGGGGGAGGTCTCTTATCATTTGAGGGGTGCATTTTTCTTCCCCCCCCTCTTATTTTGCTCTATCCATGCTTTTCTTTCACTCCCCATTTCCCTCCCCCCCAGCCCCTTCGGTGGCTTAACTTCATTTTCTGTTTTGGCTGCATTTCCAGGAGCTCAGCCTTGAGCTCCCGTGTTTAAGTTTTCTTTTCATTCCCTTAGTTTTTTTGCTTTGCAGTTTTTTAACCCTGTCCTAGTGAGGAATGCCTGCTTCTACACCTCACAGCTGGCATGAGGATGTCTCTTGGGACCTCCCGCTGACTCATTGCCTGAAAGTTCATACCCCTCTCCATGTGGGGCTCAAGGTTTGCGTGAAGGCTCTGGCTGCACTCCTGGGATGGCATACCATCCGCTATGTGGGTTGTGTGAACACAGTTCCGATGGTTTACTTGAGCACTCCCGCCTTGGTTGACAGGGTGTGTGCAGAGAGCCTAGACATTGCGGGCATCCACTACCCTGTCATGCCCCTGGAGAGTCAGACAATGAGGGTGGTGTTCTCCGACTGCCCGCCACACATTTCTGATCAGGAGCTGGCCAGGGGACTCGAGGCCTATGGGGTTCCTATGAGTCCTTTACGCTGACTGCCGATGGGAAGCAGGAACCATCAGCTGAGGTACGTCCTGTCTTTCCAGAGGCAGGTCTTTTTGCGCCTCAAGGAGGGTCCCCAGTCTCTACCTTGCTTCCTGAGCCTCACGCTCGAGGGTTGGAGGTTTATCATTTATTTGTTGGTAGGGGAGATGACGTGTTTTAAGTGCTGTGGCTCTTCCCACCTGGCAGCTTGGTGGACCTCAGGGCATGGCAGCCGGACCATCGCCACCTGCAGCAGTGCCTAGAGATGGCGCGTCGACTTCTGGGGCATGCGGCTGGCTCAGGGAGGCTGGGAACTCTTCCTCCCAACCTTCTTCCACCCTTATTCCATCTCAGGAATGAGTCTGGCAGGCCACCTTCCACCTCCAGGCTCAAGCCTGGACTCTGTGTTTCCTGCAGCTGCTGAGAGAGCCTCTGGTGCAGAATTCGGCCTTGTCGTGTTCTCTGCTGAGCCTGGCCTCTGCCAGCCTCACAGCCACCCTCATCCAGGTGCGTGTCCTCCGCCTGAACCATCTGCTTGACCCCGCTCAGTCAGCCTGGCTCTTGCCCAAGGCACTGGCCGCACAGCTGGGCGTGCGCTCCGTCTGCACCATTGGGTCATCTCCTGCGTGACATCCGCGCTGCCCTCCCACCAGTGGCGGCAGCCGCCTTGGACGAACATCTCCAGGCGTGCCAGATCCCGCAGGCCACGGACGCCGCAAGTGAGACTTTCCCTCCACTGCCGGTCACCCCACCTGTGGTTGTGGAGTCAGCCGGTGGGCCGGGCACTCTATTGTGGCTCCCCATGCCTCCTGAAAGTGACATGGGTTGTCCCTTTGCTTCCCTGTCACATAGAAGCTTGTGTGCTTGGGTGGTTTGCATCTGCCATGCTCAGGTGCTGGCGGGCCACCCCGATACACTGTGGCGACGGTGCCTGGGGCCACCGGCTTCCCCACCGGCCCACCCAGCGTGGCGTACATTTTATAAGCCGTCAACCACCAAGAAGACTGGTGACCTGCAGTGGCAGTTGCTGCATGGCATCCTAGCCACTGGCACGTTTGCATCCCACTTGAACCCAGCCGCTTTGACGGTCTGCCCCTTCTGTCCTGGGGGCACGGAGGAGGATATCTTTCACTCCTTCCTGGACTGTCCCCGTCTGCAGCCGGTCTTTGCCACCCTCGAGCCGCTGCTGCAGGCTATGGGCAGGAGCTTCTTGGAGACCACCTATTTGTGGTCCTACCCGAGCGGGGCGCCATCTGCCTGGCCAACTTGTTGCTGGGCCAGGCTAAGGTGGCCGTCCTCAAGAGCCGCCGCAATCAGCTTGCCGGCATCGGCTCAGACGATGCCCCGCGGCTCTTCAGTTTCCCATTGCGGGCATGCCTCTCGCTGGAGTTTGAGCACGCTATGCTTTGGTGGGGAGTGCCCACCTTTGAGGCCCTTCTGGGCCCTGAGGGAGCACTGTGTCATGTGGAGGATGGCCATCTCAAATATGTGCTCTGATTTCTTGACTGGTCTGGGTGACCAGGCGGGCACGGTGGCGTACTGTGGCTTCCGGCTTGTGCCGTGTCCTGGGCCCTCGCCAGGCTGCTTTTGTTTATTTTCTCAGGGTGAGATGCGGAAGGTTTTTGCATGTGTACTATGGGACAGGGAAGGGTGGAACTGATATATATATATATATATATATATATATGTGAAAGTACCAGCACCAGTAACAGGCACTGGGACGAGATGGTAGGAAGGGCATAAAGCCTACCGTCAGTTCTAGTATTATTTCTGTCCCCGGATCCCAGTAAGTCGGACGGTCAGAACCAGGAAGGCAGCCTGAGGTGGTTACACTTAAGATGTACCCCCCTCTCCTGTTTACTGAGATTTTGGCACGTTAGACATGACGTGTATTACTGCGAAGGTGTTTGTCACGGTGTGATGTTTTGAATGTCCTGGAATGGTTTTTCCTTTGGTGTGTTTTAATGGTTTTTTGCTTTTTGTACCTGATCTCTTGTGAAATAAAGTTGTTAAAAAGTCTAAAAGTCCTTCCGCTTTGGATGCTTTGGACCAGGCTTGCTTGGAGCTGCATGGGGAGATCCCAAGCATAAGACACCCCGGTTTCCTATCTCTTTTCTTTCCTCACTCTCACCTGTCTAAAGGTCTCTAGCTTCTGTTTATCTTGCTTTCTGATTCTTTTTTTTGCATTTTTGTAGCTGTCCCCACCCCTTTCCTCTCTGTCTCTTCCCCACTTGCTTCTGGTTTCCTTGTCTGTGAGTTGCTTCTCACAGCCTTTCTTACTGTCTCTTTCTCTTTTTTTTGCTCTCTTCTGGCTGCTTGTTGTGGGGACTTACCTTTTCCAATAGCCTGCCTTCTAGAGGTATTCTTAATTGCCCCATCTTCCTCCCCTTGTTTTCCTTTTTCTTTTCTGTTCGCCATTCTAACCCCTCCACTCCCTCTCCCCTCCTCCCCCTGGCGCTTTTTTCCCTCTCCACCCATCTCCCTTTCTGTGAGGAGGTCTCTTATCATTTGCCACTCGAGGGGTGCATTTTTCTTCCCCCTCCCTTACTTTGCTCTATCCATGCTTTTCTTTCACCCCCCAATTCCCTCCCCACCTTCGGCTGCTTATTTTCACTTTCAGTTTTGGCCGCATTCCTGGGAGCTTGGTCTTGAGCTCCTGTGTTTATGTTTTTTTTCATTTTCTTAGTTTTTTTCCTTTGCAGTTAACCCTGTCCTAGTGAGGAATGGCTGCTCCTACACCTGGCAGCTGGCATGAGGATGTCTTTCAGGACCTCTTGCTGACTCATGGCCTGAGGGTTCATGCCCCATCCATGTGGGGCTTGAGGTTTGCATAGAGGCTCTAGCTGCGCTCCTGGGATGGCGTGCCATATGCTATGCGGGTTGTGTGAATACGGTCCCGATGATTTACTTGAGCACTCCCGCCTTGGTTGACAGGGTATGTGCGGAGAACCTAGACATTGCGGGCATCCACTACCCTGTCACATCCCTAGAGACTCAGGCAGTGAGGGTGGTGATCTCCAACGTCCCACCATATGTTTCTGACATATGGCCAGGGAACTTAAGGCCTATGGAGTTCCTATGAGTCTTTTTCGCCAATGGCCAAAGGGAAGCAGGGACCCTCAGCTGAGGCACATCCTGTCCTTTCAGAGGCAGGTCTTCGTGCTCCTCAAGGAGGGCCACCAGTCTTTGCCTCACTCCCTGAACCTCACGCTCAAGGGCCGGTTCATCATCTATTTGTCAGTGGGAGAGACCGCATGTTTCAAGTGCAGTGGCTCTTCCCACCTGGCTGCCCCATCCTCTCAGGGGAAGGTGGCCAGAGTATCGCTGCCTGTGGCAGCGCTGAAGGACAGCACGTAGACTTCTAGGGCATGTGTCCAACCCAGTGAGGCCAGGAGCTCTTCCTCCCAACTTCCTTCCCCCCCCTGTTCTGTCTCAGGGGACTGGGGTCTCTGGTGTGATACCACCATCCAGTGGAGGGGCTGGTGCTACCCAGGCCCCGCCACCACCTACCCCATCTGTGGTGCCCTTTACCCTCAATGCGGGAACCCCATTGGGTGGAGGGGTGGACACCTCCTTTTGCCCCCTGCCTATTCCATCCACCCTGGCTGAGATGGCTGGGGTGGCCAGGAACTGCAGCACCGGAGCCTTGTTGGATGATGGTGCTCAGGCCTCCTCCCAGCCACCTACCAATGTGGTGTTGCCTGAGGCAGCTGGCCCTGCTGGGGTGGGCCAGGAGAGGTCTTGCCCATCCCCAGCACAAGGGGAGCTGCCCACCACCACCAAGAAGAAGAAGAACAAAGGATGGAAGATGAAGGGGGCCTCTCAAGACACCCCAGTTGGCCAGTGCTGAGGGTCCCTCCACTAGAAAGCCTGACCCCACTCCAGCTGCCATACCACCTGCCCCATTGCATGTAGCCATCAATGGGACAGACATGGTGGGGAGGGGAGGGGGCTGTGGGGGTCCCCCCCACCATGTCCCCCAGCCTCCAGAATCAGGCAGCAGTAGGGATAGTGACAAATACCTCTCTTCTGTAGGCCTGGCCCTAGGGATAGCAGGAGAGTCTACTACTCCGTTGGTCATGCCCCAGCCTAGCTGATCAGATGGGGAAGTTAGTGAGATGGAGATCCAGCAATCTGGGTCTCACAAGAGATGTTGTGAGCAGGATGGCCTCTCCCTGCCCAAGAAGACGGAATAGCCTCATGGAGCTGGTCCTTGACTTGGACAATGAGAGGTGGCTGATGTGCTTAGACATCAAGGGTGTCAATGCTGCAGTTGAGGGTGAGCTCCCACTGGGGGTGTGGCCTTGCTGTTTTTCCATAGGCGACATGCACCCCAAGCTGGTGGAGACCCCCCTGGGTCCATCCTGACTATGGGGGGCTCCTGTCCTTGTTGAAGCTGACTAAGGGGCAGAAGAATGTAGCAGGATGCATCACTCAGTGGTGCACAGACCCCAAGCTGTTTGTCAAAGCTTCCAGGGCAGCAGCCAAGCTTATGAAGCAGGATCTGGGCACCCGGCAGATGGCCTACCATTTGGAGAAGCTTGTGCAGAGGGTGAGAGTTAAGTGGGGCCTGAGTGGGTCCGCCAAGTATAGTAGGGCACAGTAGGCCTTCCTTGACCTGTCTCTACTGCCTTGCTCTGCTCTTGGGTACTCACTCGTCCACCCATACTTTGCTTCACTTTTTCTCTCCCACACCCACATCCATGGCAGCCACAACCATTGGCACCTTTAACATCAATGGCTGTCGGGACTCAGTGAAGCGCGAGGCCATCCTGCAGCTCCTGCAACAGAAGAGGCTGGCTTTTGCTTTCCTTCAAGAGACACACTGATAGATTCAACCAGGAGGCCTGGAGGGCTGCCTGGTGAGGCCAGGTGTTCCTGAGCTATGGCACCAACCTCAGCACTGGGGTCGTGACTCTTATCACTGCACCTTGACACGGTGGTGGTGTGGGATGTAGTCCCCAGCCACCTGCGGACTGTCTGTGTCACCCTCGAACAGCACCGCCTGCTGCTTGTCAATGTCTATGCACCCTCCAATGGCCAGGAGAGGGCTGTTTTCTTTGAGACCTTGGCTGCCCTCCTGCATGATGCTAATGAGGATGATGACCTGCTTCTCCTCGGTGGGGATTTCAACTGCACCACTGCCCCCTGGCTGGACCACACAGGGTCTGAGCCCCACCTGCCCTCTGCTCTCAAGCTGCAATCTGCCTTGGAGGGGGCAGACCTCGTGGATGTCTGATGAGGTCTGCATCCTGATGTGCGCCAGTACCCCTGGGCCACGATGGGTGCTGGTAGCCTCACCATGGCTTGCCTTGACCGCCTTTATGTCACCAGGCACCTGCCACTCCTGCACCAGTGCCTTCCGCAAGCCGTCCTTCATCTACCTGTCGCTGAGGGGCCCAGGGTCTGGTTGACCTGGTGAGAAAGGTGGCAGCCATCTGCCTGCATGCCCTTCAGTGACTGCTTTACAGCGAGGAGCACCTGCCCTGGCAACAACTGGTGAGCTGCTTCCTGTAGAGGGTCGGCACTCTTGGCTTTGACCGGGAGCTCTTTCTGCTGAACCCCATGCTCCTGAACTGGGCAGTGCTTCCAGCTTTTTACTGCAACGTGGTACGAGCCTGGTAGGCCGCTTTCCACCTCCAGCTTCGAGCCCAAGCCCTGTGTTTCCCACAGCTGCTGAGGTAGCTTCTGTTGCACAACTCAGCCTTGTGGGGCTCCATGCCGAGCCTGGCCTCTGCCAGCCTCACGGCCTCCCTCATCCAGGTGCGTGTCCTCCACCTGCATCATCTCCTTGACCCCGCTCAGTCAGTCTGGCTCTTGTCTGAGGTGCTGGCCACACAGCTGGGCGTGCACTGCGTCCGCAGCATGGGCTATCTTCTACATGACCTCCATGCCACCTTCCCACCAGAGGCAGTGGTTGCCTTGGATGAACATCTCCAGGCATGTCAGATCCCCTGAGCCATGGATGCTGCAAGCAAGGCTTTCCTTCCATTGCCAATCACCTCGCCTGTGGCCGCGGAGTTGGCTGGTGGGCCAGGCACTCTGCAGCTCCCCATGCCTCCCAATAGTGATACAGGTTGTCTCTTTGCTTCTCTATCACGTAGAAGCATGTATGCCTGGCTGGTTTGCATCCGCCACACTCAGGTGTTGGCGGGCTGCCCTGATACACCGTGTCGATAGCGCCTGGAGCTACCAGCTTCCCCACTGGCCCACCTGGCGTGGCACACATTGTATAAGCTGCTGACCACCAAGAACACTGGCAACCTGCAGTGGTGGTTGCTGCATGGCATCCTAGCCACTGGCACGTTTGCGTCCCACATGAACCCAGCCACTTTGACGGCCTGCTCCTTCTGCCCTGGGGGCGTGGAGGAGGATCTCTTCCATGCCTTCCTGGACTGTCCCCACCTGTGGCTGCTCTTTGCCACTCTTGAGCTGCCGCTGCAGGTGCTGGGCAGGAGCCTTTTGGAAACCACCTACATGTGCTCCTACCCATACCGGATGGCCAAGCACCATCTGCCTGGCCAACTTCTCACTGGGCCAGGCCAAAATGGCCGTCCTCAAGAGATGCCACAACCAGCTTGCTGGCACCAGCTCAGATGATGCCCCACAGCTTTTCAGCCTCCTAGTGCAGGTACGCCTTTCACTTGAGTTTGAGCATGCTGTGCTCTGGCAGGGGGTACCCACCTTGAGGCACTTTGGGCCCTTGAGGGAGCGCTGTGACACATGGAGGACGGCCGTCTCAAATACGCACTCTAATGTTTTGACCAGTCTGGGAGACCGGGCTGGTGTGGTGGTGGACTATGACTTCTGGCTTGGGAAGTGCCCTGGGCCCTCACCAGGCTGCTTTTGTTTTTCTTGGGGTGAGATGCTGAAGGTTTTTGCACATGTGCTATGGGACATAGAAGGGTGGAACTGTTCATTTCTAGAGGACTATATGGCATGCTAGGCACGATGTGCGTTACTGCAAAGGTGTTTGTCATGGTGTGATGTTCTGAATGTACTGGAATGGTTTCTCTTTGGTGGGTTTGATGGATTTTTTTGCTTTCTGTACCTGACCTTCCCTGAAATAAAGTAGTTAAAAATAAAAAGTCTTTCTTTCTTTTCTGATTGCTTGTTGTGGGGATTTACCTTTTCCATTAGCTTGCCTTCTGAGGGGTGCTCTTAATTACCCAGCCAAAACATTGGTGACTACAGTAGCACTGACAGATGGCATGTCCACTTCTGGGATGCAGGCCCCACCCAGTGAGGCCAGGAGCTTTTCCCAGTCTCCTTCTACCCCTGTTCAATCTGAGAGGGCTGGAGTCTCTGGCATGAGATTGCCATCCAGTGGAGGGGCTGGGACTAGGCCCCAACCCTCCCCCTCATTCATTCCACCTACCATGCCCACCCCCACCAGTACAGAGACACCACCAGGTGGAGAGGCTGATGCCTCCACTTCCCCCCTGCCTGTCCTGACCGCCCCAATTAAGGTGGCTGGGGTGGCCAGCTATTGTGGCACCAAGGCCCTGTCAGATGGTGGGGCTCAGGCCTCCTCCCAGTTGCCTTCCACCGTGGCCTTGTCTGAGGTGGATGGCCCTGGGGAGTCAGGCCAGAAGCAGTCTGGTCCATCCTCTATGAAGGGTGCCTGCCATGAAGAAGAAGAACAACAACAAAGAGAAGAAAGTGAAAGGAACTACTCGGGACACCCCATCCCCACTGAGACCCTCAACTAGTGCTGGAGGGGCCCCTGCTGGAGACCCTGGCCCCACTCTGGCTGTCATGTCAATTTCCCTGTTGACCAGGGATGGGCACAGCTTGGAGTTGGAGAAGGTGAAGGAGGGGGTCACCAACCCCTCACCTGTCTCCCAGCTTCCAGAGGTGAGTGGCAGTAAAAGCTATGCACAATGCCTCTCTTCTGCTGATGTGACCCACGGGGCAGCAGAGGAGTCTGATGACCTCTTGGTCACATCCCAGGCTAATGAATTAGATGAGGAGGCTAGTGAGATGGAGATCCAGCTTTCTGAGTGTTGCAAACAACCTCGAGAGCAGGATGGCCTCTTTCCCCCCAAGGTGGGGATTGCTCTTTGAGAGTCAGTCCTTGACCTGGACTATCAGAGGAGGCTGATGGGTTTAGATGTTGAAGGTGTAGATGCTGCATTTGTGGATGAGATCCCAACTAGGGTGCAGTCTCTCTGTGCATCTGTCAGTAATGTGCAGCCCATGTTGGCAGCCCTACCCTTGGTCAGTCCCGAATATGGGGGACTCCTGACCTTTTTGAAACAGACTAAAGGACAGAAGAACATAGCAGGGTGCATCACCCCATGGTGCACAGATCCTAAAGTTTTTTATCAAGGCTGTCAAAGCTGTGGCCAAACTTATGCAACAAGATCTAGGTAGTCAGCAGATGGCTTACCATCTGGAGAAACTTACACAACAGTTGAGAGACAAGTGGAGCCTGGTGGGTTCCCTGCTATAGAGTAGGGCATGATAGGCCTTTTCTGACCTGTCTCTGTTTTTTGCTTTGCTCTTGGGGGGGGGGGGGCTCATTCTTCTATCTACATCTTACTTCACTCTTCCTCTAACAAGCCCACACCCATGGTAGCCACAACCATTGGTATTTTTAACATCAACAGCTGTCGAGATCCGGTGAAACAGGAGGCTGTCCTGGAGCTCCTGTGCCAGAAGTGGCTGGGTGTCACCTTCCTCCAGGAGACACATTGTGACAAGATCAACCAGTTGACTTGGCATGCTGCCTGGTGAGGCCACTTGTTCTTGAGTCATGGCACCAAACTTAGTGCCTGAGTTGCAATTCTCCTATCGTGACAACTACAGCATGATATGGTGGTGGTGCAGAAGATTGTCCCTGGTTGCCTGCTGACTGTCTGCATCACGCTAGTGTAACAGCACTTGTTACTCTTCAACATTTATGCACCTATTGATGGCTAGGGAAGGGTCACTTTCTTTGAGACCTTGGCCCCCCTTTTGCACAATGCTAATGAGGTTGATGACCTGCTCTTTGTAGGTGGGAACTTTAATTGCACCCTACTCGACCATACTGGGCCTGAGCCTTACCTGCCCTCAGCCCGCAAGCTGCAGTCCATTTTGGCGACTGTAGGCCTCGCTGACATCTGATGACCCCTGCACCCCAATGTGCACCAGTACACCTGGGCCAGGATGAGTGTCACTGGTCTAACTATGGCATGTCTCAACCACCTTTATGTCACCAGGCACCATCTGCCACTCTTACACAGTGGCAACATCATTCCCTCAGGCCTGTCAGATCATTGCCTGGCTTGCTGTGAATCAACCCTGCCAGGGAGAACCTGGACATTTGCACCCTATTGGCGCTTCACCATCAGCCTGCTTCAAGACTCTTAATTCTGGGACTGCCTTTCCAACTTTTGGCAGGGCTGGGAGGCCACAAAACTGAATTACTCATCCTGGAAGCTATGGTGGGATGTGGGCAAGGTACACATCTGGGCTTTTTGTCAGCAGGACACCCAGCTGGCCACAAATGAACTGCAACACTGTGTCAGAGAGCTGGAGGAAGATGTGGTAGAGCTTGAGGCTGCCCTGCTGGCTGCCAGCAGTTATGTGATGCTGTGCGAGAGCCTCTGGTTCTATAGGTAATAACTGACCTGGATGAAGTATGTGAGCACTCCATCACCTTCTATTGTTATGTGCATGTCTTCATGTGGGCCTGCCATGCCTCTGTGCCCTGGAGACAAGTGAGCTTGAACAGGAATTGTCTCTGGCAGAGCTGGTAGCTGCCACAGCTAGTCTCTTCTCTGGTAAACCCCCATGCCTCAGACCTGTTGAATTTTACAAGACTTTCTGGCCTCTTTTTAGCTCCTGTCTCCTGTCCATTTTCCAGGAGATTCTTGCTGACAAGGTCTTCCTGATCAGCTGACACTGTGCAGTGCTCCCACTGCTGCTCAAGAAAGGAGACCTTGGCTGCATTAAGAACTGGTGGCTGGTCTCTGTGCTTTGTGTGGATTACACGATTGAGGCCAAAGTGCTGGTGACACACTGTCATTGCCTCCATCACTGGGCCTGAGCAGAGTTACTGCATGCTGGGCAGAACCAGCCACAAGAACTTGTTTCTGCTGCATGACCTTCTCACAGTCAGTGAATTCTTCAGCCTGGATATTGGCCTCATCTCTCTGGATCAGGAGAAAGCCTTTGACCGGCTAGACCACACCTACGTCTTTCAGACTATGGAGGCCTTTGGCTTTGGGCCCCTTTTCACCGAACCCCTCTGGGTCTTGTATCAAGATACTCCCAATCTGCTCAAAGTGAACAGGGTGCTCTCTGCCCCATTCCCTGCATGCAGAGGCATCTGTCAGAGCTGCCCTGTCAGGCATGTTCTATTCCCTGGCCATTGGGCCACTGCTTTATTTGCTGTGGTGCCACCTGAGTGGTGTGGCCTTGTCATCAGCCATGGGCCTATCCATTGCCCCTCCACTCTGGTTATCAGCATATGCAGATGACGTGACCATCTTCCTTAACACCCAGGAAGACATGGAGGCCCTGACAGACTGCCAGCGAGTCTGTGAATGCACCTCTTCTGCCTGTGTCAAGAGTGAAACCCTGCTGCTTGGCATGTGAATAAGCACAACCCCCCCCCAGTTTGCCAGGGGGCTCACCTGGTACCGTGAGGGCCTTAAGGGTGTGTTCCTAGGGCCATTGACCTTCATGGTACACAACTGGTATGGCCTTAAGGAAGGGATAGAGGCCCACCTACAATGATGGCACTGGCGCCTACCCGGCCTCTCCTACTACAGATGAACAATCTGGCGGTGGTGACCTAGTGACATGAGTGTACCATACTCAATCCCCCAGAGACCTACTCAAGAGACTCCAGCACCTCCTGGTCAATTTTTTCTCAGATGGGTGCCACTGACTCCCACGAGCTGTCCTTTATGTACCTGTAGCTGAGGGGGGCCACAGTTTGGTTGATCTTGTAAGCAAGATGGCTGCCTTTTGCCTACAGGCCCTTCAGTGACTCCTGTATGGTGAGGAGCACCTACCTTGGTAACAACTAGTGTGCTGGTTTCTGCAGAGGATGTGAATGGTCGGCTTTGACTGGGAGCTCTCCCTATTGGACCTCACACTTTTGAACTGTGCAGTGCTTCCAACTTTCTACCATGACATGGTACAAGCCTGGCAGGCCACCTTCCACCTCCAGCCCCAGCCCCAGGCCAATCACCTGCATTTCCCACAGCTGTTGAAGGAGCCCTTGGTGCACCACCCAGCTCTGAGGCACTCTGTGCTGAGCCTGGCCTCTGCCAGCCTCACTACTGTTCTCATTCAGGCATGTGTCTCCAACCTGAGCCACCTCCTTGACCCCACTCAGTTGGCTTGGCTCTCACCTGAGGCCTTGACCACCCGCCTGGGCATACGGTTTATCCAAAGCATGGTCTGTCTCTTGTGTGATGTCAAGGCTGCTCTCCCATTGCAGTCAGCAGCCACCCTAGATAACCATCTCTGGCCAGGCCAGGTCCTGTGTGCCGCATATGTCCCGAGCATGGTTTTTCCTGCACTCCCAGTCACTCTGCCCATATTTGGCAAGGTGGCCAACGGAACTGGCATCCTGCTGATGCTACCTGTGCCTCCTGACAGTGACCCAAGTTCCCCCTTTGCTTTTCTGTGACATAGAAGCCTATATCCCGGGGTGGTTCACATCTGCCATGCCCAAGTGCTAGTGAGCCATCCTGATACAGTGCAATGACGGCACCCGTGGCTGCCAGATTCCCCACCGGCCCACCCAGAGCACAGCACATTGTTGTGAGAGCTGAAATTATGTCTGTGTGATACAGGTGCTTGCTGAAGGCCCTATAAAGATTACACCAAGTGTTTTTTCTATATTTGTTTAGATATTAAGCCGTATGTTGTTGCTAGGAGCCTAATTAAAGTTTAAGATGTAGTGAGGCCTTGTATAAAGTAAGACCTAGTAAATTTAGCAAAGCCTTGAAGTAGTAAGGCCCTGTGGCATAGTTA
>JAGPOW010002212.1:177411-189350 GCA_030014935.1 Caiman crocodilus | reverse complement strand
AAACCATTCAGAAGGAAGAGACATCTCTGTAAAATAATTAGTTAGCTGTTGCTTGGATCAGTGGGCCTGTGGACTTTGAAGAGCCCAAGAACTGCATCCTAGGGTCCTTTCTGGTACCCCTTTGGACAGTGTCATTTGGGGATGCGTGACTTCACTGAACTTTGAGGAAAAGAAGATTGCTGTGTATCAGGCATCAGAGGGGACTGCCAAGAAGCTGCCAATGCTAATTGTTTTTGACTGTCATTGATTGTTTTGTTACTACGCGTAGCTGTGTTTTTGTTAAGTCAATAAATCTTTCTTACCTTTCTACCCCCAACTATACTCTCAATCCCAAACCCTCCGCAGGCAGCTGGGACAATTGTATAAGCCATCAACCACTAAGAAGACTGTCAACCTGCAGTGGCAGTTGCTGCATGGCATCCTAGCCACTGGCATGGTTGCATCCCTCTTTTACCCAGCCACCTCAACGGTCTGCCCCTAGTGCCTGGTGGGTGTTGAGGAGACCCTCTCTCAGGCCTTCCTTGACTGCCCCTGGCTGCGGCCACTCTTTATCACCTTTAAGGTGCTGCTGAGACCGCTGGGCAGGAGCCTCTTGGAGATCACTATGTGTGCTCCAATCCATACCAGGTGCCTGGGAAGGTTCCTGTCTGCCTGGCTAACTTTTTACTGAGTCAGGCCAAAATGGCCACCCTCAAGAGCCACCAAAACCAGGTTGCTGGGACCAGCTCAGATGATGCCCTTGGGCTTTTCCAACTCCTAGTGCAGGCACGCCTCTTACTGGAGTTTGATTACGCTGTGCATCAGCGGGCAGTGCCCACCTTTGAGACACACTGGGAGTGCTTGCACCGTGCCATATGGAGCACAGCCTTCTCAAATCTGTGCTCTGATGTCATGACAGGTTTGGGCTACCTGGCAGACTAGGTGTCGGGCTATGACTTCCAGCTCATCCTGCACCCTAGGCCCTCCCCAGGATATTTTACTTTATTTTTGTTTGGGAAGTTGAACGTTTTGTCACATGTATGATTGGATAGAGTAGAGTGGGAATTGTTTATATATATGACCATGTGGTTGGTGTTCCTGATTGGTGGTTGGTGTTCCTGATATGATAGCATATAAGACAAGAAATGGAATGTGGCG
This sequence comes from Caiman crocodilus, assembly GCA_030014935.1. NCBI lineage: Eukaryota > Metazoa > Chordata > Crocodylia > Alligatoridae > Caiman > Caiman crocodilus. The sequence continues at coordinate 188,213 of JAGPOW010002212.1, read as the reverse complement.
AAGGTGTCTGTCACAGTGTGATGTGATGAATATAATGACATGGTGTCCTCGGTTTAATGGTAATTTGTTTGTCCCTGCTTCGTAAGGGGCCAACCTTTTTGTATCCCCAAGTCCCTGAATAAAGTACTTAAAAAGTAAAATAAGTCCTTCGTTCCTTCCTTCCATCCTTCTTCATTTGTAAAAGTCAGCTTACATGATTTTAGTATTTGTTTGTTAATATTTAAGTTAAGTAACATTATTATTTTTTTAAATACAATGCAAACTTCTATGTGCTTGTTGGAAGTGAAAAAAAATGCAAAGAGGTGTGGAAGAGGAGCAGAAAAATAGTTAAAGAGTAGTGGAATTAAATAGCAGTGGCTGAGACTGGCTGGCCAGTGGAGGTTTGGGGGGAAAAAAAGGTTGGGGTCTGGGTGGAAAGGGGCTGAGGCTGGCTGCTTAGCCTGCTCACTGTGATATGTACCAGCACAGTGGGGGTGCTGGATAGTGACACTGCTGCGGGGAACATAGGGGTAGGTTTCCCTCAACTCCAGGCAGGACCAGGGTAAAAATAAGCTTGGTTCTGAGTGGAAAGAGGCTGAGGTTGAGGCTGGTTGCCCAGCTGGATCACTGCGATAAGCGGCAGCACAGTGGGGATGTTGGAGAGTGGTACTGCTAGGGAGAACACAGGGGTGGGGCTGTGCCCAATTCCGGGCAGAAGCAGGGAAAAATAAGTTTTGGTTTCAGGTGGAAAGAGGCTGAGGTTGAGGCTAGCTTGCTGTGATTAGCAGCAGCACAACAGGAGTGCAGGATAGCAGCACTGCTGGCGGGAACATGGGAACAGGGGGTACCCCCAACTCCAGGTATGAGAAGGATAAAATTTGGGGGGGCTAGATGGAATGAGGCTGAGGCTAGCCAGATACGATAAGCAGTGGCACAGCAGGGAAAAGGACAGCCTGAAGCAAGGTGCATTTGAAAAGGCAGAACACTTTTTTTGGAAATTCCATTTTTCATTAATCTCAAACAATCAGTAAAAAATTGCAAGATTAGCAACTGGCATCCAGTTGGATCAGTGCAGGAGAAATGAGATATCCACAAATATCCATTGAAGTCTCCACAACTGAACTGAAGTGGCACCTAGTGGTGTAACAGTTGCAAAGCAGGGGGTGGGGGGAAATCACACTTTTGGGCATGTCAGAGTCACATTGCAAATTTAAAATGATAAAAATAACCCACATGGAAGAAATTCAGGAGCTAAAAATAAAGCATTTAGAAGGTGTTTAAAATTACCACAGGGAAAAAAAAAAGCAAACTAAAATGATAAAATGGGCTGATAATATGGATCTACAGATGTGATTTAGGCAGCTTAAAGGCAACTTTTGTCATGTGGATACAGGAAACATTTAACGTGGAAACAGGAGCATTGTAACATGTACAAGCACCCTATCATATTAGAAAGTAAATACAGAGATGTCTGTGATAGGAAGAGTCCTTACTCAAAACAGGGCTTTAGAAGGATTTAAGTAGGCAGTTGGGCTTTCAGAAGTTGTTCACAAACAGTCCAGAAACTGAAATATTTTTTTCTCATCTTCTACTATAGCTTTTCTCCAGAGACCTAACATTTCTTTCTGTGAGGCTTATGTAGCTCAGATGTTGTCAATCTTCATTCATGCTGGCTTCAATGCTTCCAATCCAGTTCTCAGGAACCCTCAGTTCTATTAATGTCACACATTTCCAGGACTGTTTCTTGGCACAAGGCTAAAGGGAATTTGGGAAAAATATGTATTCTTCTTAGCAATTCTGTTGTTTTTTTTTCTTTATATAAAAAAAAAAGGGTAATTAACCTTCATTTCCTTATGCAAGTTTCCTTGGATATATAATTTAAATGGCATCTTCAAAATGAAGCAAATTTAAAAACAAAGATCTTTGAACTGTAAGAAAAAAAGTGTATTAATAAACCAATATGCAAACTTTGTCTGGAAGCAGTTAGGGTTGCTCACACTACAACCCTGATGCAGGCTACCAAATAATAAAGAGACTAAAAGATGTGCATTGAACAGCCCATCTGTCATCTCTCCACTCACACCTGAATATAACTGCCATGATTACTATCCCTCTGAAGATACACATCACAACCTTAAGTTTTCCCTTTCATTCTGCACAGAACTCCTTACCATCACCAAGCCTAGTAGTTCTGTGCATTTTGAGCCAGTCACAATATGCTGCATGAATTGGAGGTAGGTTGGTAAAGGGGATAGTGGAAGGTTGTCTTTCTCATGAGGGTGGAGTTTAGGTTGCTCAAATGATGGTTTATGGACTTTTCTAAAGGAAGAGGAAGTTAATGAAAGATCTGGAAATAATATCCATTATTACTTATGCTCAGATCCATTTAGTAATCACAGAATAAGCCCTTCTCTTCAGTCTGTTTCCATATACACAGGGAACGAAGCATCTTTGGCTGAAAGTTTATTTTAAAATAAATAAAGACACCCAGAAATAAGTGTCTAAGAGACTGCACATAGCTAACCAGTTGCAGACAGTGTCAGCAGAACACTAAAGCTGGACTTCCCTTTGTGTATTTAAATAGCAGCTCTCTAGCAATATGTCAGTTTTTGACACTTCTAGGCTGGTAGCAATTCTACTTCTCCTACAGCAAGTGTAGGAAATTCAGCTGGCCCTGCAGTCTGGATGAGTGTCCCTGACTCAGTCTGGAGGCTGGACCAGGACTGACCCCTGTGGAGTGCCTGTGGTGCAAGGTCTCACCTGTGTGCTAAACGAAGCCTGAGGTCTGGTACATGGCTGGTAAAGAGTGTGTGATGCCTGTAGTGTGCTGGACATGGTGCCATGGGTGGCATAGAGGATCAGTCCAGGGTGCTGCATGTAGCCCACATCCTGGACTTCTTTTGCAATGTGCAGCATTGGGTCCAGCCTGCATGCTTTGGGCGGTGTTTGCCCATGTGCACAGCAAGCCCTGGGGACAGCACATGCTACACAGGACACCAGGGGCTGGTACAGGGCATGTGCTCCATGCAGCACCCTGCTAGTCCTTTAGCCAGAACAAGGACTGGTTGGCAGGCATTATATGCAACATGCACCCTGTGCTGGCCCTCTATGTTGCATGTGGTGTAGACAGTTGTTCTTCCAGCTAACCCCAAAGCTCACTGTATGCATGGGCTACATGCAGCCCCCCCCAACCACCCTCCTATGTTCCTTGCTGGATACACGGTACTGGGTCCAACCCATATACCTCATGCAGTGCATGGGGACCAGGGCTGGCCCAGCAACCTACAGGACAGATATGGCCCAGGGACAATATGTTTGACACCCCTGCCCTACAATGTAAACACGTGTAGACTGAGCATGCATGGTAGGTTACACACGAGCCAGGTAGGTACACATGCCCCTTCTAGATGCATACATGTGTCTAAGTCAACACAAATGAAGCCAGCTAGGTTTTTGTCCCAGTGCTCTAACAACCACACCCCAGGTTAGGCATTAATCAGTCCTCTCTCAAATATGATTTTTGAAACTCACCTTTGGCCAGCCAAGAGCTGGAGATGTGAGGTGTCAGAAAGGCAAAAGCAATCTGGTGGGGTATGTAGTTTAGTGACAGAGCTTCCGTTTTAGCCTTGCATTCTGGGCTAGGCTCTTGCTCTGAGCAGGCAGAAATTACTAAGCTATTCTGCAAGCATTTTATCCACTAAAAAGTAAACACTGCTTCCTTTCCCACCACCTGAATGTTTTGTAGAATTGTATGTACATAGCCATGCTTGGCAAGCACGTAGACCTACTGTGCTTGCTCAGTTAATGTGCACATTTTTACACATCCAGAGCATAAAAATACAGCCAACAAATGAGCAGGCATATGTCTATAAAGCTGCCATTTCGATGCATGAAAGGAAATAGAATTCCACTTCACCGCAAATCATGAAATAATGCCCATGCTCAGTATGAGTAGCATCTCATTTGCATACAGGCTTCTCTTGCCAACTCCTGGGATTAGGTTCCTGAAAGTTCCTGTGGTTGGCAAAATTGTGGTTGGCAAGACAAAAAGCTTATGGGAAAAATGGGAGGTGGCAGGCTGCAGAAAAATATGGTTACTCAAAAGTATACACCTTCGTAGCCAAAATGGTATATATAATATTAAGTGTGGATACCCAAAACCATGGTTGGCAAGGAAAACCTGTAGTTATATCACAATCCCCAAACATCATCCCTGAGTTTTTGTCCCCCAGTAACTGTTCTAAACCAAAAGACCTATATGTAGGGAGCCATTCCATTGCTTATCTCTTGACATCATTCAATGAAATCATAATACTGTTTGCTTTTTCCTGTCATTATACTTGCTGGACTCAGCTGTCAGCGTACCTGCTGAGTGACATGTATGTTATGAGTGTTAAGTCATAACCTGTTCTGAACTCTTATTCTGCTGGGGATGAGTGTGATAAAAACTATCTGTGAAGGACACAAAGCATTGCAGGAAACAGAATAAAACCAATACAACCTATTTTTGCTTTTCTTGAAGTCAATAAAGTTTAACTACCTCTTTCAGTGAGAAGTCCTTGAGTGATAAAGTAAAGTTCATTGTTACTCTTGTTAATAGAACTGGAGATGCGGACACACCATTTTCCTGTACAACATTCAGTTTCCCCATTGGCATGAACTTCTTGTTGAACCTTATAATTTATCTGTACATGAGTGGAAACTAGTTTGAAACTATTTTCTCCTAATAGTGCTATTAAAATGAGGCTTTTCCAATATTTTATTTTCTGTGTCTCATTGAAACAAACAAACAAACAAACAAACCTAGTGCGACTCCTCTTTGACTCGATAGACATGATATTACTTGCAATTAGTGGGAGTAAAATATTAAGATGGTCTTACAGTACAATTCAATCAACTTTAATTCAACCCCTCCCTGCACAGCCTCTCGCTTTCAGCTCCTTACATTGTTCACCACACTGCCCAGCACCCTCAGAGTTGAGACAGGAAGCAGCAGCTGGAGGACGGAGGAAGAATCCAGAGACTCTAACAGTTGTTGCAGCCAGAGCAATGAGGAAACTGCGGGGAGTGACAGCCAGGCAGGAGCTTAGAGGCCATAATTTAGCCTCTTGAGGACCACATGTGGCCCCACATGTCACTAGTTGGTCTGTTTAATCAAACATGCTCACACAGCAGTCAGTACTCAAGATTTCAGAGAAAAATGCAAGCAAGTCCATAATGAACAGTTTTAGAATAACTTGCTCACAGGGGAAGTTTGTTTTAAACTCCAGTCACTTATCTTGTCATCTGAAATGGTAGATTTACTATCTATCCTATATTTCTGCCCATTGAGTATAATTTTGGAAGTTTTCATTATCCACACAAATGTTAGGACTTATTTTGAATGCTGCTAAGTTCTCATGCTTATTGCCATCTTGTGCCAGTGACTTTCACAACATAAATGTATTCTGTATAAATATGGATTTTTCTATATAAATTTATTGCTTTCAGTTTTAATTGATTGTATCCTTTTTCTCAATACTTATTTAATAGTAATAATATTTAGTATTACATATATTTTATATAAATATTATATATATATATACTATAATGCTATATTATAATAAAATATATAATAATACATTATAGATTATATATTAAATATATGATATATTGTTATTATATATTACATGTAGATTAATATATTAGTACATTATATATATTTTCATAAAATATTACTAGATTTATTTTTTATATTTATTATGATACAATTTATTTTTTTAATAGTAATAATATTTATTAATACTTATTTAATAGAAGAAATTCAGGCGAAATCAGTAGTCTCTCTTATTCCAGTAGAAACATTTATCTGAGTCTTTTATACCAAAATGCATTAGGTATGTAACTGCAGTACAGAGGAGGAAAAAGATAGAAGTGGTGTAGCGCACACAGCAGCAGAAACTAGAGCCTGCCCTACCCAGGACAATTTGCTCCTCACCAACCCCACGTGCAGAAGCATACACATCAGCAAAAAACAGTGGGACAAATTTGTGCTGTTGCTGTTTTTGCTGTAGAAACCATGCACTCTTGAATGTGGGGCTGTGGCCAGTATGGGGCGGGGGGTGACTTTTTAAATTCACCTGAAGTCTTTTAACATTAGTTTTGAATGAAAGTATAAGAAAGGGGGGTTATTTTAAAAAACTTTTTCTCCATTATTCTGTACCTGTTCTTTAGCATGAATTCTAAGGGATCTCCATATGATTTCATTTTGACCTCTATTGTGTTTTCATAGGATCATCTGTGAAAAGTGGTTTGTAAATTCCCCTTGAGAAATCAGTCCAGAGAGATCGGACACAGGTGGTGTTCTGTTCTTGTTTTTGATATTTGGTGTGCACACATTTTGATGAGCAGTTTTTGCTCATCAAAATGTGGTATCTCTGTTGTGTCTTATTGCGTTTTCCTTGTACTGTCCCTTTAAGGCCAAAGCCCTCACATTCGGTATTGAGGGTTCACTTTACTTTGTGGCAGTTTTTGCAGCACTGGGACTCCATGTTCTCTGCCATGAAGAACCATAGGCGTTCTTGATTCCTCTTCCTCCACAGGACTGGACTGGGTCAAGTCAGAGGTAGAGCAGTTCAACACAGGAGTGTCCAGAGTGTGTTGCTGAACTTGCAACATATCATCTGGCGATGAGGATGAGATCCTTTCCCAAGAAGCCACTCCTAGAATGTGGTACACCATTCTGGGACCAGGCTGTGTTTGTGATCAGAGAAAAGTTTTGGTTTTTTCTTTTTCTTCTTTTCTCTTCAATATGGCTGAAGTTAGTTAAAAGGGCCACATTGGGTCACACAGAAGAATCTGATGCGGGACTCTTATACAGAAAGGCTATCCTCTTACGCAGAAGCCAACAAAGTGGACAACCTAGAACAGAAGCGATCGTCCTGACAGTCTGTGGTGCAAAAACATTTGCCATTGTTCATTCCCTTGCAGCACCTGCCTTACCAAACACTAAGTCTTATGCTGAAATAATTGCCCGGCTTAAGGCACATTTTTTTCCCCCGAGGCCATCTGTTACCCTGCAGAGTTTTCCTTTTTTTTTTTTTTAAATGGAACCAAAAGGCCAATGAAGGCAGATTAGATTACCTTGATGAACTCCATCACCTTGCCAAATTTTGTGAGTTTGGGGATCTCCTGGGTGGTCTGCTTCACAACCATATTATCTGTGAGGTTCAAGATGAAGCAATCCAATTTTGTCTGCTCTATGAACCAAATTTTACCTTGGCTACTTGCACAAGAAAAAGCTTTGGCACCTAAAGCAGCATCCCATAATGTGAGAGAAATTCACCAATCAGTCATTCTCCAGCAATGTCTACTTACTCCAAAAAGATCAAGAATCAAATCGTCACCAGAAAATTTGGCAGATTATACCCTCACCAACAGCACCACCTAAAGCAATTAATTCACAGACATGTCTGAGTTGTGGCAGACAACATAGATGAAGAAATGAGGAGTAACATGCCTGCAAGAAGAAGGGCCACATAGACAGGGTTTGCCACTCAAAGGCCAGTTTTGGGAGACAAAATAACCGTGGCATATGTATTCACTCCCAATCCACTCACAGATTAGAGTTCTCCCCAGAACATGAGATACAAAACCCATATTTGATTCAAAATATTGGCGTTGTTGAAACTCAAGGTTCTGAGATGACTGCAACTGTAGTAATAAATGGAAATAAGTGCAAAATGAAAGTGGATTTGGATTTGTGTCCTCTATGAGAGAGACTCCCATTCTTCCAGTTGTTTCAGCATCCTCTCCCCAAGTAAAGTGAACCCTGCATTGCTGAACCTGTGGGCTTTGACCTTACAGGGATAGTACAAAGAAAAGACAATTAGACACAACACCGCTTCCTCCTAGATAGACTAGTCAGCCAACCATTTGGGAGGACTCCACTTTTTCTGTGGTCTTCCCATAGAACCAGACTTAGGGAGGGGTTCAGCAGATGATGGCCCTGTCAGCCTATCTCCAGGTATTTTCCATCAGGGCACCAAGTGCTGTATTGTATTGTGAAGATACCTCCATACTGGAGATATTGTTGGCAGGTTTTGAGTCTCTGGTCACGGTATGGCCTGGATTCGTTCAGTATGTTTTGGGCTGTAGGAAGTTGGGTTCTAGTGATAAGGTTAGTGAGGTTCAGTCCTTGTTTGAATTTACAAACCATTTTTCACAGACAAGCTTATGAATTAGACTTCAACCTCCTAGGTACAGAACATCATGGACTCAATATAGACATTGGAATTCTTATGCACTACAGCCTGCTGGACATCTGACTCCCCAGGTACCTCGCCACTTTTACTTGTGCTGCTACATCCCCCTTCTCTCCCATCCCAGCCTGCCCCTCACCCCCTGACACCTCCATTTTCATTTTCACTGATTGACTTTCTTGCCTGCATTGCATGTCAGCCTCTGGCTTCTTTACTTGTTGTTCCCTCCAGGAACAGCACATACACACCCCAGACTTGCAGGTGCTTCCTCAGCTTGATGAAGGTTTTTTCAACTTGAAAGCTGGCTAAGATACATTTCTTTAACTACTCAGTTGGTCTGCTAAAAGATACTGGATTAGATTGACCCAAATGAAAGGACCTTGTCTGCCAGTGCCATGTCCTTAGACCAACACCCCTAGCACCTGATCAGGAGGACACAGGGCCCTGGGCACATCTAAGTCCCAGGGCTGGGGCTGGCAGGGATGGTTCTCTGGCAGCTCCTGGAGAAGAAGCTCCTGCAGGAAGAAAAAGAGGCCCTGTCACAGTTTGGCTGCCTGAGATGATGATGGTGCTACTGCACCACTGCTCATTAAGTGATTATTTTACCTGTTGTCATTTAAAGTGCAGGACCAGGATGGGGCTGTAGGGGAGGAGGAGACCTCTTTGGGGAACACTACCATGTTGTTTAGAGGCCCCAAAGCCAATGAGGGTGCACCTTAATACACACAGTTTCACCCTTGTCATGAGTTTTGCTTGTCAGCAGCCTAAGGTGCAGTTTCACAGAAACTCTTAAATCCATCTCCTTCAAACTTGGCAGGCTTTGTGGCCTCAGCTGGGGCTACAATTCCTGAAGTTTTCACCCCATGGTTCCTTAAAACACACACATGATACGAGTTTGCTTGTCAGCAGCCTGAGGTGTAGCTTCCCAGAAACCCTATTACCTATCTCCTCTAAGCTTGGAAGGCTTCATGGCCTTAGAAGGGGCTGCCAGTCCTCCAATTTTCATCTGAATTAGGCAACAAATGACAAAGTTATAGGCAGTTTCATGCTTCCCCACTCTAGCATATGGTGAAATGTTGAAACAGCAAAACAATTTTGATTAAAAGAAATGAAACAGTGGTTTCAAAGTGAAACAAAACTCAAAATGAAACTCTCCCCCATTGAAATGGAAGTCAAAACAAAATGGTGCTGTTTTGCACTGCTCTGTGTCTCAGGGCCTGCTTGTTTTATACTAGATGTCTACAATTCAACACTGAATGAGCAATTAAACAATAAAGGAATGAACTGGAAAAAAGTGACAGTACTGAAAGATTTCATACATAATACTCATTCTGAGAAGGAAAAGTGCATGGTAAATTGAAAAATATTCTGGGTGAAAATGAGATCTGGGTGAATAAGTCACAGCCAAGAATTCATCTTTAAAGTGTATTCAATTTCCACTCAGGTCACTACAGTTATCATAGGTTTTTTCAACTTTTTTTCTGACAAACCTCTTTACTGTTCTCTATTTTGCTCATAGTTCTCCTACAGATGTGTAAGGAGCCAGCTCTGATGTGCTGGAAATCCTGTGCATCAGAGAAGACTTGATTAATTCAGTCTGTTGGACTACAGAAATGGACATGCACTGGCAGCCTTCTGCATTACGTATATCAGTGTCCCCATGCATCTCCACACTAAAAAAAATAGTGGTGAGGTGCTTTGAAATAAGACATGTTCAATGAGCTTTAGTTCAAAATACCATGCTGCTATTTTTTCAGCCTGGAGATGCATGGGGATGCTGATACAGATGACGTGCAGGCACTTCCAATTAGAGCAGTTCGCTAATTAAAGATCCCAGTACCGTGTCCCAAAGCACTTATATTTTTATATAAATGTCTATAGTGATTTTTTTCAACTCAAGCTTCATTATTTAGTTATCTAGGCTATGTGTTATTGTTTTGGTTTCTTGTCTGGATCCCTCTATAAGCATTTCCCTAATACAATTTGTTTTTTGGTGTAAAGCTTCTCAGGTTTTGCTTTGTTTACTTGCATCTTTGACACCCCTCCTCCATTTCTTGTGTGTCAGGGAAGAGAGAAACAGCTTTAGGAGACCAAATTATTGCCTGCAGGGGGAATTCCCTACTATCCTTCTCCAGTCACTTTTCTGAAGTAAGCACACCAGAAGGAAAATATTCTTCAACTCCTTAAATAGTAATTTTAAAAGTGAACTCTCATCTTGTTCTCAGCTAGAGCATCCTGTCAAGTTCCTGGTCTCTATATTAAGATACTATGTCAGTGCCTGTCTTCTGCCATTTTTTCTTTACTGACCTGTAGCAGACACATGGCCACAGGGGAGGCCATGATGCCCCCTGGTGGCCATACAGCCCCTGCCAGGCTCAGGCTCTAACATAGAAAGGAAGGATGTCTATAACATCTTTGGAAGGAGGGAGCAGCCTCCAAAAAGGAGTACTCTTCTTGTGCTCAGGCGTGTCGGAGGGCTGTTAAGAAAGCCAAGGCGGGAGTGGAGCTTCGCCTGGTGACTAAGATCAAGGACAACAGGAAGTCCTTTTTCAAGTATGTGGGGAGCAAGAAGAGAGCCCTGGG
>JAGPOW010002212.1:127368-170453 GCA_030014935.1 Caiman crocodilus | reverse complement strand
GAGAGAGAGAGAGAGAGAGAGAGAGAGAGAGAGAGAGAGAGAGAGAGAGAGAGAGAGAGAGAGAATGATAGCGACAGAGCTAGAGTGAGCTAATGAGAGAGCAAGAGTGAGAGAGAATGCATGAGAACAAATAAGAGAGCAAGGCCAAGAGCATGAGAGCTCACAAGCAAGCATTCGAACTCACGAGTTAGAGAGCAAGGGAGAAATACAAAGACTGCTAGGGCTAGAGAGATAACTAGAGCTACAGAGACAGGTAAAGAGAGAGCGAGCAAGTGAGCATGACAGAGAGTGAGCTAGAGTGAGAAAGCAAGAGAGAAAGAAACCAAGCAAGAGAGTGAGAGCCTGAGAAGGTAAGAGGACAAACTATAGTGTGAGAATGAGAGGGAGAGTGAGTGAGACCACAAAATAGCAAGAAAGCTAGAGAGGGGGCAAATGAGAGAGCAAGAGTGAGTGAGTGCAAGCAAGTGAGCAAGAGGGTGAACAAGAAAGTGCAAGCATGAGAGAATGAAAGAGCAAGAGAACCAGAGTTAGAGCAAAAGCAAGGGAGTGAGAGGGTGAACAAGATAGTGCAAGAGCAGGAGAGAAAGCACACAAGAGCAAAAAAGAGGAAGAGAGCAATGGAGAGAGCTAGAGAAAGCAAGTGAGCACAAGAGTGAGCTAGAGTGAGAGAGCAAGAGCACAGGACAGTGTGAGAGCTTAAGAGTAACCAAGTGAGACCAAGTGAGGGTGAGAGCAATAATGAATGAGAGAGCAAGCGAGAGAATGAAAGAGCAAGAAAGAAAGAGAGGGTGAATGAGAAAGTGAGCTAGAGAGCACAAAAGAGAGCTAAAAGCTAGAGAGTGAAAGAGCAAGAGAATGAGTGAGAGAGCAAGCTAACTAGAACTAGAAAGTAAGCAAGAGAATGAAGGAGTGAACAAGAGAGATAGTAAGTGAGAGAGCAAGAGAACTAGAAAGTAAGAGTTAGAGCTAGCAAAAGTGAAAGCAAAAGCTAGTGAGAGAGTGAGAGCTAAAGAGTGAGCTAGCAAGCACAAGGGTGAGCAAGCATGAGAGCACTAGTCAACTAGATTGAGAGCAAGAGGAAGAGGGCAAGAGTGAATGAGAGAGCATAACAATGAGCTACAAAGAGAACAAGCTAGAGAGAGACCAAGCACAATAGAGTGACTTAGAGTGAGAGAGCAAGTGCAACTTAGAGCATGAGAGAGATCTAGAGTGCTAGGGAGCTAGAGAAAGAGAGAATGAGTGCATGAATGAGCGAGCAAGAGCCAGAGCAAGAGCTATAGTGAGAGCCAGAGAGTGAGCTAGAGAGAGAGTGAGCACAGGAGAGTGTGAGAGCGTGAGTATGAGAGAGCAAGTGAGCCAGAACAAGAGCAAAACAGCGAAAGTGAGAGCTAGAAAGCAAGAGTGAATGAGAGAGTGTGAGAGCTAGAGCAAGCAAGAGGTAGAGAACAAGGAAGAGCAAGAGAATGCAAGTGACAGTGTGAAAGCACAAGCACAAGAGCAAGCGAGAGCACAAGAGAGTGAGCAAGAGCATGAGCAAGCATGCTAAGGAGCTAGAGAGTGAGAGAGAGTATTAGGGAGCAAGTAAGCAAGAGCTTTATAGTGAGTGAGAGCACGAGAGAGCGCTAGATTGTGAGCTAGAGATGCAAGCAAGCTAGAGCAAGAGAGTAAGAGAACAAGAGAGAAAGCAGGCAAGAGGCTGAGAGGAAGAGGCCAAATGAGAGAGCAAGAGTGAGAGTGAGTGAGAGATTGAAAGAGTGAGACAGAGGGCAAACAAAAAGTGAGAGTGAGTGTGACAGGTGGTCACTTCTGGGCCACCCTTAATGTGGCTCACCCACCTGTCTCTGGGGCAACCGCCTGCCTACTTTCCTACCATGCCTTGTTGGCAATTAATTAGAATTAATTAGCAGGAGGCTGTCCTTATTGTCCTGCCACTAGGGGGCACTATCTTCAGCTCCATTTCCTCCTCCTATACTGCAGTCCATACCTCACTGATGAAATAGATGTTATGTCTCAATCTATGCACTGGTCCCCTTTTTTGCTCTCTCAGGGCCTTCCCCAGTAGTGATGCCCTCTCTCCAGGGCTCACCACACCTGCACTGTGGCTTCTCTGCAACTGCCCCCTTTCTCTGGGGCTTTTGCTCCCTCACCAGGCATTCTGCCCCGTCTCAGGGCCTTCCCTGTCACCTGTCCCCTTTCCAGGGCTCACCAGCAGCACTGCCCCTTTTCCAGGGCTCACCACACCCACCTTGTGGCTTCTCTGTAACAGCACCTCTCTGGAGCTGGGGGTCTATGTACACCCTATGCTGTGCCCACACTGCCACTGGGGTCCTCACACTCCACTGTGGGTTCCACTGGAGTACACTGCACCCTCACTGGCACCAGGGCCCCCACACCACTGTATATCCCTTTATGAGGCCTCCTCCAACCCCTCACCCAAACCACCAGCATAACAACATGACAACAACACAAAACAAGCCCCTGGGCTATAACTTAACATCATTGCTTAAGCCACCAGAGCTGCTTCCCTTACTCTGCTTGAAGAGTCCCTGCAGTGCTTGCCTCTTAACTACAAGAGCCCAAACCCCTCTAGCTACTGGCAGAGAACTGCTTCTAGCCCTAGCCCCTAGGGTTTATAAGGGCCAGGCCCTGCCCCTTCTAGTCAGCTGACTTTCCCTGGTTGCCCCAGCAACCCACAGTTGGGCTTATTTCCTGCTAGGGCTTCCTCCCCAGCAGTTTTCCCCTCTTTGGGAGCAGGGCACCTCAGTGCTCTGTGACAGTGCAAGCAAGTGAGGGAGTAAGCAAGAGTATGAGAGTGAGAAAGTGAGCTGGAGAGCAAGGTAAAGAGCTAAAGAAAGCTAGAAAGAAAGAGCTAAAACACAAGAGAACACAAGAGAGAGCTAGAGCTAGATAGTGAGGGAGAGCGAAAGTGACGAAGCAGGACAGTGCGAGCTAGAGAGCCAAAGCAACAGCAAAACAACAAGAGGATGATAGGGCAAGAAGGTGAATGAGAAAGTGAGAGAGCATGAGAGAGCAAGTGGGAGAGAAAGAGTGTGAGAGCTAGAGCATGAGAGAGCAAGCTAGTAAGAGCTAGAGAGCGAGCAAGCAAGGGAGTGTGTGAGAAAGCAAGAGAGCAAAAGAGTGAATGAGAGAGAGAGAGAACTAGAAAAAGAGCTAGAGGGCAAGAAAGCTACAAAGCTAGAGAGAGCTGGGGGTAGAGAGAGAGCTAGTGAGAAGAGAAAGAGAGTGAGAGTAAGCGAACATGAGAGCATGAGCAAACTAGAGTGAGAGCAAGAGAACGAGAGCAAGAGGACAAGAGCGAATAAGACAGCATGAGAACTAGAGAGCGAGCATGCAAGAGCAAGCTAGAGTGAGAAAATGAGCTAGGTTTTTGAGAGTAAGAGTTAGAACATGAGGAAGGGTGAGAGCATGAGCACGAGTGAGAGCAAGAGTGATCAAGGGAGCTAGCGAGCTATAGAGAGAGAACGAGCACAAGCACAGGAGGGAGCATGAGCTACAGTGAGAGATCAAGAGAGTGAGAGTGAGAAAGTGGGCAAGCACGAGAGTGAGCGAACAGGAGTGGGTAAGAGACCAAGAGGGCAAGTGGGCAAATGAAAGAGCAAGAGCACGAAAGTGAGAAAGCAAGAGGGTGAATGAGAGAGTGAGCAAGGGTGTGAGAATGAGAGAGCTAGAGAGTGAACTAGAGCATGGGAGAGATCTAGAGAGTGAATGTGCAAGCATGAAAAAGAGCTAGAGAGAGAGCTAGTTAGTGAGGGGAGAGCAAGAACATGAGAGAGCAAGCTAGCAAAAGCTACAGCATGAGAGAACAAGCTAGGAAGAGCTAGGAAGAGCTAGAGAGCAAGCATGTGAGAGAGCAAGAGTGAGGGAGAGAGAGAGTGAGGGAGAGAGCAAGGGAGCTAGAGTTTGAGACCACAAGAGAACTAGAAAGAGAGTTAGAGAGCAAGAAATCTACAAAGCTAGAGAGAGGAAAAGAAAGAGAGACAGAGAGAACTGGAGCGAGAAAGAACTAGAGAGCATGAGAGTGAGCTCTAGAGAGCAAAAGGGTAAGAGGGCACAAGAGCAAATGAGAGAGCAAGCTAGAGAAGTAGCTGGAGAGAGAGTGAGTGTGAGAATGAGAGAGAGGATGAATGAGATTGCGAGACCAAGCAGGAGGATGAGAGCGTGCTAGAGCAAGTTTTTCCCTGTGAAAGAGTTTTCCTCTCGCGCTCGCACTCACTCGCTCTCTCTAGCCTGAATCTACTCTCAGTCAACTTTTGGCTGTTGTTCCTTGTTACCCCTGGTAGTAGCTCTCCCATTGCCTGATGGTCTCCCTTGGCAAGTTTATTGATGGTCACCAGATCCCCTCTCAGCCTTCTTTTGTGGAGGCTGAACAGGTTCAGGTCCTGTAGCCTCTCCTCATAGGGCCTGCCCTACTGCCCCCTAATCATGTGAGTGGCCCTCCTCTGGACCCTCTCAATTCTGTTCACATGCCTTCTGAAGTGCGGTGCCCAGAACTGGATGCAGAACTCCAACTGTGGCCAGACCAATGTTGCATAGAGGGGGAGGATCACCTCTGTGGACCTGCTCATTATGCATCTATAGATGCATGACCTTCCTGACTGCATCTCCACATTGGTGGCCCATGTTCATCTTGTAATCAATAGAAATTCCAAGATCTTTCTCTGCCTCTGTGCTGATGAGAAGGGAGTTCCCCAGCCTGTAGGTATGCTGCTGGTTTTTCCTCCCCAGGTGCAATACCTTGCATTTGTCAGTATTGAAACCCACCCTATTCTCATCCACTCACCTCTGTAACTTGTCCAGATCTAGTTGTAGCCTGTCCCTCTCTTCTAGCATGTTCACTTCTCCCCACATCTTAGTGTCATCTGTGAGCTTGAACAAGGTGCTTTTCATCACCCACCGTCCAAATCGCCGATGAAGACATTGAACAGTGCGGGCCTAAGGACCAAGCCCTGGGGAATCCCACTGCCCACATCTCTCCAGGATGAAAATAACCCATCCATCACCATTCTCTGGGTGTAGCCCTCCTACCAATTTGTGATCCATATGACTCTGTAGACATCAACACCACAGTTGCCTAATTTTTTAATGAGGGTGAGGTGAGAGACAGTGTTGAAAGCCTCCTTAAAGTCCAGAAAGACTATGTCCACCATGACACCTCCATCCAAGGCTTTTGTGACCTGGTTGTAGAAGGCAACCAGGTTGGTCTGACAGAATCTGTTTCTAGTGAACCTGTGTTGATTGCCTCTGAGTATAAACTCCCCTGCTGGGCCTTCGCAGATGTGCTCCTGGATAATAATGGTAGACAGGAACATAGAGGCAGTGCATGGATTTTTTCCCCCCTAAACTAGGATGGGCAGGGCATCCCTGAGGGGCCTGGGACAGTGAAGGAAGGGGTTGGGGGACTTGTGCAGAACCCCTCATGGAACATGGGGCAGTGTGGGCCAGCAGAGATTGCTGCCCCCCTCCCATTTGGTACTATCCAATGAGTGGGGGCTTTTTTTTTTCAAAGGGCTGGGAGCTGGGGCAGGGGCAGGAGGTGGGGGCAGCCATTGCTGGGGCTGAAAGAGCAGGTGGGGAATGGGCCTGTGTGATTCAAAGATTTGGCAGACTTTATTGCATCCCAAGGTGTAGATGGCAGCTGGGGCATAGGAGTGCTACAGTGGGGGAGCTGCTTGCCAGCTAGCCTGCCACTGTAGCATCCTCATGCCCCAGCCAGCCATTCTGAAGCGTGTTAAGCCAGGTAGGAGCATCCATGAGCTAGTAGGCTGACTCCCTTGTATTTCTTGCCAGCTGGGACTCTGCTACCCTCGCTAAACATGCTATGGTTCCAGACACACATGTAAATGTCCAGAGCAATATATTCCAGCTTCCAGTTTATTATATTGTATTAATATTCTTTTGTAGATGCGTTTACAGAGTCACAGCAATCCATCTACCTTTGATACTATGAAAAGTGGCCTCCTCCATTGCCTATGGGACTCCATTATGATGTCGATCTTGGCTTTAATCAGTTCATGCTGTTTTTAAGGAATTCTCCTCCAACTCTTTTACCACCATCCCTGCTGAAGTCTCAGTGTAATGTGCAACCTGCATGGCTATTTCAGGATCTGTGAAAAACACTTCTTTAAAATTCTCTCACCAGCTACTGGATATGTTCCTTCTAGGCCTCATTGGAGTTGGGGTTCTACCTCTGGGGTTTGTGTGTTGGGGCCTTCTTCCCCTGCTGGTCTCAATTCCATCCCATTTGAGTATGGAGTTACCATTGTGGTAATAAAGAGTGACGAAATGCCAGCAGAATTGTGCTCACTGCAAGGGGAAGCAGTGGGTGCAGCCCAATCAGCCATGCAAAGCATACATGCTTCAAAATCCCCGGCTCATGCTGCTTGAAAAGCACACGAACCTAAGACCTGAGCTGATTGGATAATGGGGCAGTATAAAAGGCAAAGCCTGGGAAAGGAAAGGTGGGACCACACACAGCATGGGGAGGACTGATCACCCTAACTGAGGTCCTGCGCCCATGGTTTCCTTCTTCCCTTGGGTGCTCCCATCGGATAGTCTGCAAGCAGATATGAATAAAGAGCTCTCGAGTTCTCACAGTTAAAGACTTTTGGGTTGCGACGTTAGCTGCAAAATTTAAGGGAACTGCCGGCACAGAGTGAGGTACACAGTGCTGAAGTACCTAACGGTGGAGCGGGGCATTTAGGTGCCTCGTGGTGTGACTTCACACAGTTTATTTATGGTATGTTTTGAGTCTGTGAGTAAAATATTTATTTTCTATATTGGCTCGGAGTCTTTCATGTGGGACGGGAAAAAGTAAAAGACAGGGCAAAATGTTCCTAAACCCTTCATCCCCAGCCTGTCTGGCTTGGGGGTCAAACCCCCTCCCAATTCCTGCTCACATGGTGTCACGGACAGGATGCTCAGGAAAAACGGGGAGAGAAGGAGACTCTGATGAATTGGTTAGGCACTGCCCATGGGGAAACCATCATCGGCCCCCGACTACAGATGCAAGTACCCTGCAGGCTCATGTGGCATACCATCAGAGAGGGCGAGGCAGAAATATGAGGGGCTATGTGTCCATTTGCCCAACTGAAGACAGCAAGGAACTGCTAAAGGAGTGGGTCGTGTCTGATCTCACTCCTGCAGCTTTGGGATGCATTCTCTCTAGTCCCGTGGTTCTTTACCACCTTCCTGAAATAAGGTCTGAAACATTGCTCAGACGTGTCAAGCCCAAGGGTACAAGTGAATATGACTCTGAAAAAAAATATGACAAGTGACTACAATACTTAAAGGAAGGGACCAACTGTGAGATAATCCCTGATAAGTTTAGATGCCATGATCTTGAGCCAGGAGGTGTAGAAAATGAGATCTTGATATCCCTCCGTGAGAGTCTCGAAGCCAACGGACGAGATGTGATGCGGTGGACAGGGAAAAAATGGAATAAAGGGAAAATGATTAATGTTTTATTCCAGTCAGTAACTACTCTACTGTGGCACACGGCGAACCAAGCCAATGTAATAGATACTCTGACTTGGGGAACCGCGCAGCAGAGTGTTTTGCAGATCAAGCAGCCACTCGAAGATGGCGCTGTGGAAGAAGAAAGGGGAGTGGCCAAGAAGCCGTGGGGAGGAAGCTCTGATGTTGGCAAAGCCCCGTCAGCTCCATTTGAGGAGCCGCCTCCATACAGTACCCCACCGGGGCCATATTCAGCTTCATCTGTTGACTTGGATGCGCCCATTCTGCATGCAAACCCCGTAGCCATAGTGAAGACAGTCACTGATGGCAGGGGAACTCACACCCTTACTACTCTTTATACCCGTACTAGGGGAGAACTACAGGAATTAACAAAGGATACCCAACTGGTACTGGATGAAACATTAGTAATGTGGCTAGGGTGATTAATACTGGAACATGGGTCAGAGTTAGTGGACCCCAAAGAGTGTACTATGCTGATACGCCAACCCGCATGTGGGGGAGGAGCGTGTAGTGACACGACTCAAATAATACGCAACAAAATCTGGCCAATTCCCCTGTGTGCTGCTGTGATTCCAGCACTTTTGACCCTAGCCCATGCTTGGCATGCAGATCCACCTAATGATGCATCACCTGCACAGCTTCTATATGCGATAGCAGGAGCAAGTTATCTGACCTAGGATACAGGGTGTTTCCCATTAAATTTAACTTTACAATAGGTAAACAGCATTTGGCTGCACTGATGGTGCAATGTCCCTGTGTCAGCAACGGCAGTAGAAGCCTGTGTAGAGGTCTAGGGAGGTATTAACACACCTATGTTTCATTTACTGTTGTATCCATTGACAGATAGACTGATAGGAAATGTCCTGAGTAGTTTGGGGAAACTTACTACAGCCCAAAGGACGGAGCCTACACTTACTCCACCAGCAGCAGTGCAAGCGGTTGGGATGTGGAGAGCCGCGCCTGATAAGCCTCAAGCTGATTACTGGCTACGCGGACGACCACCAGATCGTACGGTTGAGGAGCGCGCCATGTTTGCATTTCTACTGAGGAAAAGTGGCCTGATGAAAAATCAACTCCATAGGCTGGAAAGTGAGAGACAGAAGAGATTGGCACAAAGTTTGGGCTTCAAACCTGAACAAGAACTTGACAACAAAAAAAACAAGTAGTGGCCGTTGGTGCAGGTGACGACGGCCAGCATATTGATGATGAACGTCCATACGGAACCTATGACATAAGTGGTACCACTTTTTATTAGACACAGGACCCCAAATAAATGCAATAAGACCTGAGACACCCCATGTCAAAACATCTAGGGTTATTTTTGTACAAGAGCTAAATGCGATGACATCCACACCCATAGTCAAGTTTTGGATTAATAGAAAGGCCCTGCATGGAGTCTTAGGGGGCATAAACATTTTGAGTATCCCGCAATCACAGCATTGGCTTTGAAGGATGTTATATATTCAGCACTTCCATTGACTGTTACACCAAATGTAAAACATCAGCCAATGCTGATAAATCCTATACCCTGGCGGTACCAGCCAATTCCAACGCGTACAGATCTACAGCCCCAAATCCAGGATCTTTTAGCTGACTTGTGTAGATGGGAGTGGATCCAGCCTGTAGAAACCTCTATTTATTTGTTGGCTGGATGGGGTATCCCAAAACCGGGAAAACCCACGGAGGCACGTCTGGTAGTAGACTACCGAAAGGCAAATCAACATTGCAGACCCCTCCAATTACCTGCTGCACAAACTGTCACAGATATTCTTGACGCCATAACTGAGATGCAGAGACATGGAAAATGGTTTGCCACTATGTTAGATTTAAAGGACATGTTCTATTCAATTCCTATACATGACCCTCACGGTATTCTCAATATGTGTGTGGGCGGACAAATGTTCTCTTGGAAAGTTTGCCCACAGGGTTATCGCAATGCACCAGCATTAGCAACTGCGGTGATGAATGAGACAATTGAGGGATTCACTCGCCTCCACCCTGAAGTTACAGATGTTTGAATCTGGACTTATGTTGATGACATCGTCATTGTGGGGCATAATGACTCTATGGTCCATGCTGTCACAACAAACCTAAAAACCTACTTGAGCAACCAGGGATGGACAGTAAGTTCGACTCAATCCATGAGTGAGCCATCCTCGGACATAAAGTTCTTGGGGACGAGATTCACGGGACATTGGGGTGACAGGCAGGCTCCCCAGGGTTGCCTGCTGACGCCCAAGACAGGACCACACAGTAACCTGTTACCTCACAATGTACCCCAGACACATAGAAGTGGTCCAGCAACAACACTTTAGTTTGGTCTTGGCCAAAATGCCCAGAATGCCCCTACCATAGGCAGTTTGTGTGCCAGTCATACCAAAGTTCCCCAGTAATGTTTTAGGCCCAACTATTGGGCCAATTCTTCCCCATCTACTTTTCCCCATTCTATCCAATAAAACAAGTCAGCCCTTACTTCAAAATGAGGCCAGGTGTTTGCTAATTCAGGACACAGGACAGCCTTATTTCACCTCACTTATCCCTCATGGTATGCACATTGGAAGCTATCATCTTGGGACAATTTCAGTTGTAACAGGCCCATTCTTCAGAGAAGATTTGCACTGTTTTTTTGCCTTGCGGATCCTTTACTTTTCCTAGGACTGTTGCCAGCATTTCCTCAAAGAATAGCTAGTCCCTGCCGAGGACCACTGACCAGCACATTCTAGAAATGATACACATGGGTACATACTGCAGTCACCCTAAGATGGTAAGCCAGACTGCTTGGTGTACATAGGTATAGGATTCCCCGTGTATGCAAACCATGGTCTTTGGCTACAAAGCATCATTACTCTGCTGTGGCATTAGTTTTACATACAATGTTGTTTGGTCAAATCCAGAAAGAAGTGCAGTTTTCCCCTCTAACTCCACTTCAACTATGGATTGGTGGTAAACTCTTTTGTACCTCTTTTGTACCTGGTACTCATCCTCCCATTTCTTTCCTTAGGACTAAAAGATTCTTGAACAGGGTGATGCCTTCTCCCTCTGAGGAAACAAGCCCATGTATGCTGACCAGTCTTCCCACACTGATTCCAGGCATCCTCCCATGGCTTCACTGTTCTGCCCCTTTTTTGGGTTTTCTTCTCAGTGTCTACACCCCCCACAGGTTGACCTGGCATGCTACTCAGCATTAATTCCCTTACCAGCCCTTCCTCTGACTGCAAATGCTTCTGCCAGTTTGAGAGCCTCGTCTAGGGTGCGATGTATTTTTACCAATCTTTGGGTGTTCATCTCCAAATCTTCCAGGAACTGTTCCAGCACTATCTTCTCCATTAGCATTTCTTCAGTTTTATTATTTGGTCAGAACCACTTGTATGCCAATTCTCTCAAGATTTGGGCCAGCAAGTGAGGCTTCCTCCCATCCTTTGATTTCTTGCCCCTGAACTTCTGTTGGTAGTGGTCCTTAGATTTTGAAAATTGCTAAAGAATGGTCTCTTTCATCCTCTTATAATTGAAGGCCTTTTGGTGTGACAGCCCATGGTATGGCGCATAAGTTTCTCCTGGCAATAACATTCCCAGCTGTGTTACCCATGCAGCTGGTTCCCATTGAGATACCACCCTCTCAAAAGTCTCAAGGAAGGCCCTGGGATCATCATCTTGCATCATCTGCATCAGTGAGGTTTGCACCCTAGTCCTTTCCAACCTTATTTGCTGATCTATTTTCTCACATAGGGTCTGTTGGTGAGCAAACAACGTGTGTAGTCTCACTGCCTGTTGTGTTTGGACCTGGAACATTTCCTCAATCTGTCTCTGCTTCTCCTGCAATAGCTGGATAAGCAAGTTTGAGCTAGATGACTGCTCCCCCAGCCCTGGTCCATGAGGTTCTGCACTGCCACCTTCCTCCATCCTATAACCTTCAGGTCCCTTTGTTCTCTGCCATCAGGTGTTAAACCTCTTATGTTGTGTCCCAGCCAGTGCGCCAATGCAGCAGAACTGGGAACCGAGGATGGCAGGATCTTTTCCTGGTGACCTCTCAGTCTCTGCATCTGTATCTTGGGTCTATCCCTTTTACTTCCATGTCATGTCTTTTATAGTACTTTAAGAAAGCAGAAAGAAAGGGGAGTTGGGAGTCTACCCACATCCCAGGGCCTTGCTGGTCTGACTTCCCCATCCACCCACAATGTCTGTGTTCACCTTAAGTCCTATTCGTTATCCATGGCCTTTGCTGTAGTCACATCAGTGCCCCACAGATATTAACAAACAATCAGTTCTGTAGGCCTTTGGCCCCTTTTTCTCAATCCTTGTAAGGCATATCCATCTGTGTCCCTCCCAGGGCCATGGGCCCTCAATCCTTATCTTACCCATCTGGGCCCTAGCTTTCACCCCACCCAGACAATGGTTCTGCCCTTATGGACTTCAGGCTCCCGAGCCTGGTTCTCACTCCTCTTTGGTAAGGCTAGGCTCCCTGGCCCTTGTCTTTATCCTGCTAGAACTTTAGGCCCTCTGGTCTGGTCAGTTCCTTGAATCTGAGTCCTAGCACAGGTCAAGACAGATATGTGCCTCTCAGGCACTAATAGAACCTCTCTCATCCCAACCTGGTCCACCAGTATGAATAACAACAAGAGTTCAGCCCTCCAGTTAGAACCGAAACCAAAAATAAAAACAAAAAATCAAGCCTCCTGGTTGCAGAAGGAAGTCCAGATCACAGGCAACCCACAGTTCCTTATTAGTAACCTACTGGGTGTTAGCCCTCCAGTAGTCTAACAGCCTTGGTGTAATACCTCTTTCATGGTAGCATAGTAGCTAGGATTCCTTAGGACATCTTTTTACCATAGTTTTTACTAATAATCCTTCCCCTCTAGCAGCCTGAAAAGACAGCACTGCCTTCTAGCCTTTAAGGCATGTGCTTATGTAGGACTTAGGTCCCACCCCTCTAGGTCCTGTGGTTTCCTAGCCACCTTAGGTACCTTTCTTAGGCTAACTAGCTGGTCTTGAAAGTCACTCCCAGCTGTGAGTGATAGTATCTAAATGTCCTGCTTCTCTGTTCTACTGCAATACAGCTAGTCTTGCAGTATCCTCTGTGCTCACCCTTCTCTGTCCTATCAAACTATTCTAATGATACTCCCTCAGAAATAAGAATCTCTCCAGCCCAGTATATCCAGGTAGTCTGTCCTTCTGCTACTCTTTAGCAGGCAGCCTAGTCTACCTGAATTCCTCCCTGCTGCCAGCTCCTTCTCCCTAGTAACAGGGAGTTCCTGGGTGCCTGTTACACCAACCAACTTGAGTCTGGTTTGCCTATACAGCAACATTAAGATGCAGTTATAGTAATATAGATATACACATTCTAGTGTATATAACAAGAGTAGTGAAAACACTGTGGCAAAGAACATGAGAATGGGCTAGCAATCCCATAGCCTCCAGTGGGTTTGTATCCTGACTGATAGGTCTCAATGAAGCCCATGGCATTATTTCTAGTGTTACTGCATTTAGCTAAATCAAGGCTGTCTAATTTGCAGCCAGCAAGCTCCTGGCAGGCTACCACTCCTGCTGCTACTCACATGCATGCTCATATTCATGTATCAGCACTAGCTGACCATGATGGCAAGGGCTGTGTCTGCAGAACCCTATGCTGCCTTGAACACAGGTATGTGACTGGGCAGAGGGCTGTGCAGGTAGGAAGGTTCCTGGAGTCCCCCCAGAGCAAAGTGATGTCACGGAAGAATAGACCATCCTGGAGCTCCAGTCAAAGCAGCAGTGAAGAAGTACTTCATATTCTGAAGGTGAAAGCTGCCCTGCTCTCCCCTTCTCCCAGGAAGGGGGCAGGAGTTTCAGAGATCCCAGCAGGAAAGCCAGCCAGTAGGTGTGTGAAAAACAGACCATATTCAATGTGGATTCAGATTCATCCTGAATTGGGGACAGTGATTTGATTCAAGCTGCCTAATACCTTGAGGTGTGTAGAAGAAACATTTAAAGCTGTCTGTCTCCAAATCTTTTAAATCTCTCTGATTTGATTCAGAGGATTCTAATTTGATTCAGAGAGATTAAAGGGTCTCCTGATTTGATTCAGATTCAGAGATGTTTCCACCAAATTGGGCCAAATCTCCACTGAATCAAATCAGGGACTGAAGCTTCACACAGCCCTACAAACCAGGACTATTTCCTTTGGCAGCCACACCTGCCTTGGGTCCTTGCCTGAAAAACTGTCTGGCTTTCTCACTGGTTGCTGTGAACTTGGTCTCCCCATTTATTTCCACCTGTGGCAGCAGCAGCTTCCCAGCTAGACAGCAGTTCTAACCTAGTCTGCTATAGTAGACTCCTGGTTTCTGATCCTGGTTGTGGTTTGTTCATGAATTTTGGCCTTGGAATTCCCAGTGAGTCTGTTTTCTGGATCCTGAGCTCAGTTCAGCTCTGTTCTCAGACTTCACCCTGTGGATTGCCCCTTGGATTTGGTAGTTTAGCAGTGGAACCCTGATTGGTGAGTAAAGAGAATCCCAAGTCCTCCAATCTTTGAAAGGTCTTTGGCCTTTCAAAACATCTGGGCTAAGTCACTGCCAGCTAGCTCATCACACCTCTATGTGGCATTGGTCAGGCCACAGTTGAAGTACTGCCTCCAGTTCTGAACACTGCACTTCAGGAAGGATGTAGCTAGCATTGAGAGTGTCCAGAGGAGGGCCACTCGCATGGTCAAGGGGCAGCAGGTCAGACCATACAAAGAGAGGCTAAAGGCCCGGTATGGTTGAGCAGGGTGTCAGTGGTACAATTAAAGCTCCCACCTACAAAGAGCAGGTCATCAACCTCACTAGCATTGTGCAAAAGGGTTGCCAAGGTCTCAAAGAATTGAGCCTCTCCTGGCAATCAGTACATGCATAAATGTTGAGGAGTAGCAGGTAGTGTTGTGCTAGGGTGATGCAGACAGTCAGCAGGTGGTCGGGCACAATCTTCCATACCACCATCATGTCATGCTGTAGTTGTGACAATAGAAGAGTTGCAACACCAGTGTTAAGGTTTGTGCCATGATTCAAGAACAAGTTTCCTCACCTGGCAGAGTGCCAAGCCAACTGGTTGAGCCTGTCACAATGTGTCTCCTGGAGGAAGGTGACAGCAGCCACTTCTGGTGCAGGAGCTCCAAGACGGCCTGCCATTTCACCGGATCTCAACAGCCATTGATGTTAAAAGTGCCAATGGGTGTGGCTGCCATGGATATGGGTATAGGAGAGGAAGAGTGAGGTAAAGTGTAGGTAGAAGAGCAAGCCCCTAAGAGCAGAGGAAAAAGCAGAGAAAAGTTCTAAAAAGTCCTATCATGCTCTACTGTACTCCAGGGGCCCCACTAGGCCCCACTTGTCTCTCACCAGCTGTGCGAGCTTCTCCATATGATAAGCCGTCTGCCAAGTGCCTAGATCTTTTTACATAAGTTTGGGTACAGCTCTGGCAGCCTTGACAAAACCGTTAGGATCTGTGCACCATTGGATAATGCACCCCACTATGTTCTTCTGTCCTTTGGTCTGTTTTAATAAGGTTAGGAGACCCCCATAGTCAGGACCGACTCAGGCGAGGTCTGCCAACACGGACTGGGCATTTCTGACAGATGCACAGCAAAGCTGCATCTTAGCTGGGAATTCACCCACATTTCCGTATCTACACCCTCAATATCTAGACACATCATCCAAGTAAAGGACTGGCTCTAGAAGAGCAATCCTTGCCTTCTTGTGGGGAGAGAGGTCATCCTGCTCTCGAGGTTGCTTGTGACACTCAGAAAGCTCGATCTCCATCTCACTAACCTCCTCATCTAATTCAGTAATCTGGGGTGTGACCAAGAGGTCAGCAGACTCTTCTGCTGTCCCCTGGGTCAGATCTGCAAAAGAGAGGCATTGTGCATAGCTTCTTCTACCACCTGACTCTGGAAGTTGGGAGGCAGGTGAGGGGATGGTGACCCATGCCTTTTTCTCCCCCACCTCCAAACAACCCCATCCTTGGTCAACAGGGCCATGGACATGATAGCCAGAGCAGGGCCAGGCTCTCCAGCAGAGGCCCCCCCAGCACCAGCTGAGGAGGGTGCCAGCAGGGATGGGGTATCCTGCAAGGTCCCCTTTACTTTTTTCACTTTCTTTTTCTTCTTCTTCTTCATGGCAGGTGGCCCACCTTTTGCTCAGGTAATCATTTGGACCTTGTTAACACATCCTGCATAATGTATGTTATGCTGTCCCAGGACACTAGGTAAGGCATCTATGCATACCTCGACCCCGCTGTAGGGTGGGGTGTGAACCCTCAAGCCATGGGTAATGGGGAGGTTCTGAGAGGCATCTTTACGCCAGCTGCTGGTTGTAGGAGTAGCCATTCCTGCTAGGACAGGGTTAATGTCGAGCTGTGACTGACAACCCCCCCCCAAATGTTCTACTAACTAAAAATATAAGTGTATGGGAATGCAGCCATAAAAATCTAAATGGAAGGAGGGGAAGGGGTGGAGGGAAAAAAGCTGGGGGGTGGGGAAGAAGAGGTGTGCTACAAGGGTTACGAAAAAAAACAGAGACAGAGAAAAGGAGAAAAGGGGAGGGGGGAATTAAAAGTACCCCTCGGAAGGCAAGATGCTGGAAAAGAGAACTCCCCACAACAAGCAAACAGAAAAGAAAATAAGAAAGGAAAAGAGACAGTAAGAAAAAAAAAGCTATAAAGAAGCAACTCAGAGACAAAGAGACTGGAAGTACAGGGGAGGGGACAAAGAACAGAGAGAAAGAAGAAAAACACTGTGAAAATGCAAGAAAAATATCAGAAAGTGAGATAAACAGAAACAAGAGACTTTTAGACAGGTGGGAATCAGAAAAGAAAGAGATACGAAGCTGGGGAATCTTATGCTTAGGATCATCCCATGCAGCTCCAAGTAATCCTGGTCCAATGCTTCCAAAGCTGAAGGAAGGAAGGACTTTTTAGCTACTTTATTCAGGTGTTTGGGGATACAAAAAGGTTGGCCACTTATGAAGCAGAGACAAACAAATTACCATCAAACCAAGAACACCATGTCATTGCATTCATCACATCACACCATGACAGATACTTTAGCTATATTCCATGTCATGCCTTACATGCCATTCTGTGGTCAGAACTCCGGCCACATGGTTATATCTATAAATAAATGATTCCTACTCTGCTCTATCCAATCATTCACATGCCAACACCTACAGCTTCCCACACAAAAAAGAAAGCAAAAAAGCAGCCTGGTGAGGGCCTAGGGCGTGGCACAAGCTGGAAGTCGTAGTCCAACACCAAGCCTGCCCACTGCCCAGAGCAGTCATGACATCAGAGCATGTATTCGAGACAGCCATCCTTTACATGCACTCCCTCAAGGGCCCAGCATGTCTCAAAAGTGGACATCACCCGCTGAAGCACAGTGTACTCAAACTCCAGCAAGAGGCACACCTGCAGTAGGAGGTGAAAAGCTGCAGGGCATCAGTTAAGCCGGTCCCAGCAAGTCAGTTTCAGTGGCTCTTGATGACAGACAGCTTGGCCTGACCCAGTAAAAAGTTGGCTAGGCAGATGGAGCCCTTTTCAGCCACCCGGTATGGGTAGGAGCACACATAGGTGGTCTCCGAGAAGCTCCTACCCAGGGCTTGCAGCAGCAGCTCAAGGGTGGCAAAGAATGGCTACA
Organism: Caiman crocodilus; assembly: GCA_030014935.1. Lineage (NCBI taxonomy): Eukaryota > Metazoa > Chordata > Crocodylia > Alligatoridae > Caiman > Caiman crocodilus. The sequence goes on along the minus strand of JAGPOW010002212.1, from coordinate 153,325 downwards.
GGTTGAGACAGCCAAGGAAGGCATGAAAGAGGGTCTCCTAAACACCCCCCAGGCAGATGTCATTCTCATAGTTCGGGAAAGAAAGATCCCAGCCCACCGAGTTGTTCAGCCAGTCACTTTTTTAACTTGATGTTTGCTAGTAAGTCTTTTCAAAATTGGTTTATTTTAACTTTTTCAGTCTATAAAAATCAGTCTTTCTTACTTTCTCCCAAGGCTTATGTCAAGAGGTGGCTTGGCTTGTTTGTTTAATCATAACAAAAATGAATTTTACACCCCTGAATTGGACAGGGGGTGTAAAAAGCACCCTGTTCAAATTTGAAGACAAAACTAAGATCTGGGGAGAAGTGGACACACTAGAAGGGGGAATAGGCTGCAATCATACCTAGACAGTATTAGAGGGTGGATAGATTAGAATAGGATGGGTTTCAACACTGACAAGTTCAGAGTAATGCACCTGGGGAGGAAGAACCAGCAGCAGACCTACAGTCTGGAGAACTCCCTTCTTGTCAGTGCAGAGGCAGAAAAGGATGTTGGAGTCATTATTGATGCCAAAACAAATATGGGCCGACAGTGTGGGGACACAGTCAGGAAGGCCAACCACACCTTTTCATGCATTCATAGATGCATCTCAAGCAGGTCCAAGGAGGTGATCCTCCCTCTCTATGTGACACTGGTCAGGCCGCATTTGAAGTACTGCGTCCAGTTCTGGGCACCACATTTCAGGAGGGATGTGGATAACATGGAGAGGGTCCAGAGGAGGGCCATCCGCATGGCCACGGGTCAGCAGGGCAGGCCCTACGAGGAGTGGCTAAGGAATCTGAACCTGTTCAGCCTCCACAAGAGAAGGCCATTTACAAACTTGTCAGGGGGGTCCAGCAGGCATTGGGGGAGTGACTGTTCCACCGAGCACTACCAGGAGTGACAAGAAATAATGGTCATAAACTGGCAGAGGGTAGATTCAAACTAAACATCAGGAGGCACTACTTCACAGTTAGGGTAGCTAGGATCTGGAACTGACTTCCAAGAGAAGTGGTGCTGGCTGCTACCCTGGGGTCTTTAAGAGGAGGCTGGATGAACACCTCGCTAGGGTCATTTGACCTCAGTACTCTTTCCTGCCATGGCAGGGGGTTGGACTTGATGATCTGCTCAGGTCCCTTCTGACCCTACCAACTATGCAATTATGAAACTATAAGAAGGGGCAGGCTGTTGAGGTGGCTGGGTCAAAGTGGAATGCAAATGTGCCAGTGGCTAGGATGCCGTGCAGCAACTGCCACTGCAGCTCACCTGTCTTCTTGGCAGTAGTTGGCTTATACAATGTGCACCAAGCTGGGTGGGCCAGTGGGGAATCTGGTGGCTCCAGGCAGCATCTCCACAGTGTATCGGGGCATCCCACCAGCACCTGGGCATGACAGATGTGAACCACCCAGGCTTTTACGTGACAGAAAAGCAAAGGTGCAACCTATATCACTGTCAGGAGGCACAGGGAGGGTCAGTAGGGTTCCAGGTCCATCAGCCAGCTTGCCAGTCACACTGGCTGACTGGCAGCACAGGAAAAACCTCACTCGAGGCATCTGCAGCATGGGACATGGTCCGTCTGGAGATGGTCATTCAGGGTGGATGCTGCCTCTAATGGAGACACAGCCTGGATGTCACAGAGGAGATTGCCCATGCTGCAGAAAGAGTGCATGCCCAGCCAGGTGGTCAAGGCCTTGGGCAAGAGCCAGGCTGACCGAGCGAGGTCAAGGAGATGGCTCAGGTGGAAAACATGTGCCTGGATGATAAAAGCTGTGAGGCTGGCAGAGGCCAGGCTTGACATGGGACTCCTCAGAGCTGGGTTGTGTACCAGGGGTTTCCTCAGCAGTGGTGGGAACTGCAGGTGATGGGCCTGGTGCTGGAGGTAGAAGGTGACCTACCAGGCTTGTACCATACCATGGTAAAAAGGCCAGAAGCAGCACCCTGCTTAGGAGCATGAGGTCCAAAAGAAAGATCTCCCAGTGAAAGCTGGGGGCTCCCAACCTCTTCAGGAACTGGCACACCATTTCTTGCCAGAGTAGGCACTCCTCGCCATACACGAGTCATTGAAGGGCCTGCAGGTGGAAGGCAACCACCTTGCTCACAAGGTCAACCAAACTCTGGCCCCTCCTCAGCTACAGGTATTTAAAGGAAAGTTCATGTGAGCCAGTGGATCCCATCCCAGAAAAAAATGACCAGGAGGCGCTGAAGTCTCTCAAATAGGTCCAGTGGCAGTTTGAGTACAGTGCACTGGTGCCACAAAAACACATATCACAGACAATGACCAAGGAGCAAAGATCCACACAGGAGATTATATTTTGGTGCTCATCACTCCCACAGTGCATAACACAAAGCAGTTGACTGTGGGTTTACATCACTCAGATCATATAAAAGTGAATTTACCTCACATATAATTAATTCTTGGTATAAAAAGGGTCATGAGATCCATGAGTAGAGCGAAGGATGTGGCTCACTTTAAGACCCTGGGGCTGCCTACCTTTACAAATTGAATTAATAAGATCAAGAAGTGTCAGGCAAGAGCAATGGGAGGGACCTTAGAGTTAGAGCTAAGCAGGAGCTGAGTCACCATAAGGGCGGTCCCTGGGGCTTCAGTCTTGCAACATGTGCCTGTCCCTGCTACAAATATGCTTTTGGTTTGTATTTTTTTCATGTAGACAAAACCCCAAATCTTCTCTTTAAAATGCATCCAGCTTCTGCATTTTACATAGGTACATGCATATGACATATGCACATAACTGACTGTTTTTGTTTCCTGAATGAATTATGATTTCCTACATTCCCATAATTTCTACAAAATTGGTCCATGACTATATTAGGGTGGCTGGGGACATATTTTCAAATATATTGAGGTACAGATAGACTCGTAAGTGAAATATTCCAAAGTCCATACCTAGTCCTGAGGCAGTTAATCTGTTTATACTTTTAAAAAGTCCATTGAGCAAATAACTGCACTTTTTAGGTACTGAAGTATCTTTAAAAATTGGCCTTTAGGATTTGAGCCAAAAAAACCCCATATTTAATTTGCCATGTAATTTGGCATGCACTAAATCTGAGTTTACAGTTCAGATGCCAGGTAAAACCTTGGTTTATACTTCATTAATAAATAAAATATGGAAATAAGGGTTAAGGATTCAAAACCAGGTTATGCACATGTCCCTTCAGCTGACTTTTTTCTTTATACATAAAAAAATTAGAACTATTTTGCATGCACAAACAGCTGTATATAGGCATCTGTCTGGCAACTAGATCTCATTGGTTTTATGTAGTTGTGTAACCAGAATTTTTTTTTTTTAAGAGAAGAGTGTAAAGAAGATGCCAGCTCAAGACTGCCTGAAAATGTAGTTTGGATAAACCCATTTGGGGAAAAAAAATAAACATCATGAGATTATTGGAATGAACCCTTTGGTAGGTCAGCATTTCTTTGTGCTGCCCATTATGCAGCTCAGAATGAGACAAATAGCACATTTTGAATAGGTGTTTGAAAAGCACTGCATACAGAAATACAGGTTTTCCTCACTTCATGTGAGTTCTGCATGTGTGAATTCACTCTTAGGTTATGACCCTTTTTATACTAAAAATTCAGTATTTGTGAGGTAAATTCACTCTTATGTAATCTGTGTGGTGTAAACCCACAGTCAACTTCTTTGTGTAGTGCATTGTGGGAGTGATGAGCACCAAAAATATAGTTTCTTGTATGGATCTGTGCTCCTTGCTCATTGTCTGTGACATGTTTCCTTCCCCATTATGATAATGCCCTGTGCTTGTGTGTACTGTCTGGTGTTGGAAAGTATCAAAATTATCTTGTAAAAGTGGTAAAAATGGGTCTGGGGGTCAGTACAGTCAAGGTTTTGGAACATATCCCTATTTGTTATATTGTAAACTGGGTTCTCTTTATACAAATTTGAGTTATATGACATTTTACAGGAACACATGCACAGTATAAAGCAAGGGAAACCTGTCTCCTATTTCAAAAAACAATTGCAGAATCCCTAAATTAAAAAACCCTGATATGATGAACTCTATAAAAACATAGAGTTCAGTAACACTCAAATTTTCTCATTACTCATCTGTTATGGAGCTGTCCTTGACCCAGGCTGGTCAGTACAACATTCAAAATCATTAGTTAGAGCACTTTAAAAAAATACAGAACAAAACTTGTTTTTTAGGTTGTGAATCTTCCCTAGTACAATTTTGTTTTAGTTATAAGTCAACATGTGTATAATTAAAGAGCTTGAACAAATCACTCCTGGGGTTAGAACTCCATATGCTTGGACTTTAATGAAAGATGAAAAGAGTTACAAGTACTTGAGAAAGGGAGGTTGAAATGCAAGTAAGGGCTTATCCTTAACTATAACTGGTCTTGTTTTTCAGTATACCACATCAGCATTTTATTGAATCACTGGTGTAATTTGAGTGTGGAGTAGAAACTGAATCCCTGGTCTGAGAGAAATGTGCCAGGATGGCCAGCAAATGCACCACTGGGCAAAGGTAGGATTTCCAAAAATACATTATAACATGGGTAGCAAAAAGGCTTTAATAACAATACCACAAGCACACTATAAAACTAGACAACAGAACAAGACTCATTCTCAGAATAAAATGAGCTAGTCCAAAAAGTCTGAGTGCATATTTAACAGCAATAGTGTTTTCTCACCAATGCAGTCAGAGGAAGCTGGTCCAGACTTGCAATGTAACAGTGCAATGCAAAAGTGTTATGCTCCCAGTGCTGCTACCACCAGCGTCCCAGTGCAGCCCCAGGTCTTCCTGGCACACGGGTGGAGGCATGACATTGAGCTGGGGCTGCATTGGGTGGCTGGTGGTAGCAGCACTGGGAGCAGACCTGTAGTGAAATTAGGGGTGGTTGTATTCCCTTCCCAGTGCTGCCGGCACCCGCTCCAAGCCTAGCACCCGGCAAGAAGAGCCCCGCACAGCTGCAATTGTAGCCTGCCCATTCTGTGCAAGCAGTGGTGGGAGCCACCACCCCCGACAACAGATGGCTCCATCCCATGCCCATCCCTCCCTGTCCCACCACACCCTGGCTGGGCAGCACCTGCTCCACCCCCCTCCCTCACCACAGAAGGTGTTAATCTGCCCCCTCCACACCCCTTCCCTCCCTCCTCCTCTTCCATCACATGGACTTACCAACTGGAGGCAGCTGTATTGGAAATCAAATCAGTATCAGTCCAGATGCCTCCTTAAATAGGTTCATAGATTGTAAGGCCAGAAGGGACCTCAGAAGATCATTGGGTCCAGCCCCCTGCACCAAGCAGGAAAGATAACTGGTGGTCAGGTGACCACAGAAAGGTGGATGCCTAGTCTTCTCTTGAAGATTTCCAGGGTAGGTGATTGCACCACCTCTGGAGGGAGCTTATTCCACAGTCTGGACACCCTGACAGTGAAGTTGTTTTTCCTAATGCAGGAATCCCCTGCTGTTCTGTCACATGTGGTGGCACAAGTGGGATATGAACAACCTGCTGCATTGAAGGCATAACTTGGGGAAGGGAATAGACTCATTGAAAATCCTTGAGAAAACAATCTCTAATTTGGCATTGGGTCAACTGGACAGTGTAGATAGTTAGAATGGCTGATGAGTATGACAACATGATGGTGGCCAACTTGAGAAAGCCCATGGAAGAGAGAGGCCTTTCAGTGAGGAAGAAACAAAACAGAGAAGACCAGATTAAGATCCTGTGCAATAATGACCAGGCCACAAGATCACCTCCATGTGTCCATACAGAACCCACTGGGGGCCCTGAGAGTGGGCACTTCCTCTGAGTGGAACTTCTGGAAATTCCAGCTGCAGCTAGAAGCTGAGGAGGGAGAATGCAAATTCAAGTATAAGCTAGAGCTGAAGCAGATGGAGATGATGGAGAAGGAGTCCCAGCATCGGCACAAGAAGGAACAGTGCCAGCATGAGAAGGAACAGCATGAGCAGGAAGCTAGAGAGGCCCAGCGCTATTGAGAGCATGAGCTCACAGTACTTCAGAGGCAGTCAGATGCTGGAACTGTGGGCTCCCAGCTGGCACCAGCTGTACCCCACCAGACTGAACACCCCAGTCTTCTCTCACTACAAAGATGGGGATGATCAAGAAGTGTCTCTAAGCAACTTCAAAAACCAGGCACGCTGATGGAAGTAGCTAAAGGAAGAGTTCATGAAACACATGGCTTCTCTGGTTGAGGATGACATGTCCATTGTCTTGAACAGCCTGCCCTCATAATCAGTAGATAACTATGGTGCCTTTTAAAATGCTGTGTGTTCAAGGTTCAGGTTAGGACTGAATTATTTTCAAAACAAATTCTGGAATGTCACCCCCACAACCGGGACATTTATGGTTGAGTTTGCAGCCCAGTTGTGGGACTCACTCCTTAAATGGATAGACATAGCCAAAGCTGACAATATAGAGAAGTTGCTAAAACTCATTGTCCTGAACCAATTTATATCACTGCTGTCCAAAGGAGATTAAAACTCTAGTCAAAGACAGAGCCCCCCAAAACATTCAAGAGGCAACTGAAATTACAGACCAGCTGTTGGTAAATCATGAGGGACTGGACAAGAAGCCTCCCTACTTTGGGAAGGAACAGAAAGGGTTCCAAAAAGTGGGGAAGGGAAGGCCAGACCCAAAAGGGGAAAGAGGGTCATCTCCTGCTGAGCACAAGGTGGCCCCAGATTTGGAAAAAACATCCAATTCAGAAAGGAGGGGTCGCTATAACTGCAGAGAGCTGGGCCACATCAGGCTCAACTGCCCAAAGCTAAGCAACAAACCCAAGCCAATCAGACATGTAACAGCTGTAAGCAGTGAGGAGGGGGACTCGAGCCCACTCTCAGGGGTGTACCCATTGCTACAGGGTTACAAACCCAGAGGAGGTGGCGGACACCCACTGGACTAAGATAATGGTAAATGGGAGATCTCTTTTTGGGGAACTGAACACAGGGGGCAGTGTGTCATTAATCAATGCCAACCTTGTTTCACCCACAGATATAGTTCTGGAGAAGACCCTTACCATACAAGTGGTGAGATCCTAACCATTTGAGGTACTGGTAACCCATCTCTCCATTGAGTGGAGAGGCTGCAGGATGTGCATAGAAGTGGGAGTGCTGGAAGGGGCTCCTTCTCCCATTCTGGTGGGACATGATGTTTTGGAGCTAGAATACCTGCAAAGGGAGGAGGCCCACCTCTTAGAACCCTACCGTGTTAATGTGGTGACTCATCAAAGGCTAAGGTGGGAGGAGTGGAAACTTCCCAGCACCTGGTCATCCAATTGGCTACTGAGGCAGAGGGAAAAGGGAGAGACTAAGAATCCATGTGACTGCAACCAACCACCAGCTACTGGGGAAACTAGTGACCTCAATGTTGGGTTGACAGCCCCAGGGAGGAGTCTGGTCAGTCAGTGGCAGAAGAAACTGAGGATCTTGGAGAGAAGTTAGAGCAAGATGGGTCCCTGAGTAGTGAGATGGTGGAGGGCGGAGGAGTTATTATCACTCCCTCCAGGTCCATATTGGGAATACCATGCAGTCCTTGTGTCATCGGGGTACTAGGCTAGAGTTCCTAAAGACCTGAATATAATGGACTTTTCCCAAGCACCTGGTAATAACATGGATGAACTCTATCTGGTGATCCATGATGCCCTGTAGTTGATGGAGAAATAGTACGTACCATGGCTCAGAGTACAATTGTGTGCTGGGCACAGGATAGAAACCTTGGTGCCAATGATTCCTCTGATGAAATTCAGAAGGCATGTGTGGGCACTTCTATCTATGACCTCCTATGAATTGGAGAAGAAGAGAAAACATAGTGCCAGTGCATTCTGGATGGTGAAGTGTACCTCTTCAACTTATTTTGCCGCAGATGTGCCCCAACCAAAGTAGTTAACTACAGACCAGATGCTATTTGGAGTTGCCAGTTTCCAGTGGTGATTACTACCCACTTCTCTGTGGATCTGGGCACTCTTGTGTTGTTGTGATGGAGCCAGCTTGGCAAAGCACTCCATGAAGGTGCCTCCTGCTTACCGTGAAATCTTGCCCCGACTGCTCATCTTCTCAGGTTCCTCCGGGGTGTCCACTTCCATCAGTTGATGCTCACATTTCTGGCTTCAAAGCAGTGCCTATAGGTTGTGAAATAACTATTCACGGCAGGTATTGCTCTGTAGCATCCAGGTCCCAGGAATGCTGTCCTCCATGGTATCCTATATTTCTTCCTTTTGGGGCATGTTTCATGTGGACTTACAGATAATGTAGCATAGACTAGATCCTGATGCTGTGAGCTACAAAGCTATAGCCTACCAATTGGCAGTGATCTGGAAGAAGGAATATGACATGGCCAGGTAGGTGAGCAGGAGAGTTGGTACTTAATGTTACTAGTCAGCCAAAGCTGTAGGGAAAGGAAATGGTAAGTGTTCATTTTCTGCTCCCTCTGGGACTGTGCCACACATGTGGATGAGCCCTCTAGAGGTGAAACTGTTGAATCCTTCCAAGGTGAATTTGATGGCTCTGGAGTGACATGAGCTGAACTCTCCAGAGACTTGTGAATGAAAGAAATGCTGGTTTTCCTACAACCAGCCCCCTCCCCTATATGGAGTGCTTCAGTTGGGAGGAGCCTATACATCTATTCAATGTTGAAATGTTCTAAATGAGAATCACTTTCAAACAGGGACATTCTATTACCGGTTCATGGACTAAGTTCTATTTACATTTGGCCATCTAGATTGGGTGTGTGAAAGATATGGTCCATGGAGCTGTTTTATATGGCTTGTGGAGCTCCTGGGAATTTTATGGTGGGAAAAGAATGAGCATGATTCTAGGGTATGGAGTCTCATTGGGAACACAAAAACATACCAAGTACCATACTGGGTGAGATCATACCAAGTTCCATACTGGGTGAGATCATCTAGTCCACTGTCCTGTCTCCAAAAGTGGCAGTATTGAATAATTTGGAAAAAAAGCAAATGAACAGAACAGGGTTGGGCAATTATTTTGACTGGAGGGCCACTTAGGAAATTTTAGTGAGCTGTTGGAGGCTGGATTAGAACCTTCCCCTTGTCTTCCCCCCATCCCAAACAGCTCAGCAAAATTCCCCAAATGCCCCCCCAAAGTAGCTAGGATGTGACCATGGGTGAGTGAGGAGTGGCATCTGGGAGTGAGGCAGACAGACAGGCACTGAGATGGGTCTGGAATCAGGATCATGGGGCAGTATCAGCATGGGGCCAAGGCCTGGGGCAGAGCCACAATCTACTCCCTACACATCCCTATGATGGGTGCTGGTTCTGAAGGCAGGGGCATAGAGATAATGGATCACAGCTCTGCCCTGGGCTGAGCCCCAGCCATAGCCCCATTGCCTGGGCACCCTGGAAACTGGTCAAGACCTATGTGGGCAAGGCACATGCCAGGTAGATGGGATGGCACTGTGGGCAGGTGGGGAGACATGTCCAGGAGTGGGGTGGGTGGGGCTAGGGATCAAGATCTTGGGGCAGTGACAGTTTGTCCCTGTGGCACCTGTCAGGGGGACTACCAGGTTTGTGGCTCTGCTCCGGGCTCAGACCTGCTCTGTCACTGTAACCTGATCCCCAGCCCTGCCCACCCATTCCAATCTCAGACACCCCATCCCAACCACCCAGCTGTATACTCTGCTTGCATGGGTCCTAGTTGGTCTTCATGGAGGCTCTGACCATCTACTCCATCCATTGCTGCCAGTGGTGGGGTCAGGGTGCCACGGCAGTGGGGCTGGATCTGGCATCAGCAGCTGGGAGAAGCCATTGCTGGGGCTGCATGGAAATGAAGTCTGACTGCCACACCACCCCAGACCCATTGCATGCCTGGAAGCAGTGGAACCAGCTTGCATGTGCCAGCACCTGGGCCAGGTGGGGCTGAGGGATTCACTTCAGGCTGGACAAACTGGCTTTGTGGGCCTAATTTGGTAATCCCATGGGCCATGTTTTGCCCACTCCTGATTTAGAGTGAGTTTTCAGCATTTCAGTGGCAGTGCTTCATCCCTATGGATTTCTGAGGCTCTACCAGGGGTGGGTCTGAACCCTGCACTGAAGGGTCCTCTCAGTCTAGATCTGGGCCTCCAGGAGCCTAAAGGTTTGGATCCATCCTGGAGGGAAGAGCTAGTTTGAAACTCCTGGTTTGGCCATTAGACCTGAAGGCCTCTTAGATGACCAGATTAAAATAGAATGTTACCCAAAGTGTCTTAAATAGACAAGATCCATGAAGATAGATTGATATCTATCTGACATTTATAGTGTAAATCACATTAAATCTGATTGAAACCATAGAATGAATTACTTTGTGTTCTTGACCTTTCATCCCTAAATCAAAAGCACAAATTATACCATAGGCAGCTTTCTGTGCTATTTAGGCCAAGAATTTAAATCTGTTTCAAAGCCCCTTTGGAATGATTAAAAAACATGGCATACAGAAATACTAGGAGACTGTTTCCTCCTTTAAAAAGTAAAGGAAAATGTCATCCTGACCTAAGATCATGTATGAGCATTGGAAATTTAACTAGCTAATTCTGGTGCATGCAGAAATGGATGCATAGCACCTGTGATTGCATATTGAGGGAACATGCATCTGCTGTCACTTAACCCAGTACCTGAATATACTGCTGGTAAGTGCTGGTCTAATAAAATGTAAGGACCTGGACTGAGCAATGCCCCATGTCTTACTGAGCCCATTATCTCACTGGAATGAGGGCCCAGCCAGAAGCCAGGGCTTCCTCCCAGGCCAGCAGCTACCTCACTGAAGCCCACCCATTCTACTTGTACTCTTCCTCCTGGGCTTTCCTTATCTCCTACACACATATCTTATTCTGGCTGCCTAAGGGGGAAGCTTCAAAAGGGGAGCCAGAAAAAAAAAAGGGGGAGGCATAATGTTTAATCTGTGGTATGGTGGTTAGAGCAATATGGGAGCACCTATACATTGCCCTATAGTGATGTAGTGCCAAAATCTAACTGCACTGTGTGCATGGTTCAGTAACCACCAACATTGCACCATGCTTTAGTAGTTCCAAAAAGAAGGCTGTGGGTGGGTGTTGGGGTGATGTGGAGTTTGAGGGAGAGCCACCCCTCCCTGAAGCGCACAACCCATGGCACTTCCAGCAGCAGTCAGGCAGGTTGTCAGGGCTGATGTCCACTTGCAGGCACAGTCCCGTTGCCATGCATTGCTTCCTGATACTCATGAAGAATGGGCCTGGCCCAGCCCACCATCCTGGTCCTGTCCAAAGGCATGCTAGTGGCGTGGGCTGGGCCCATTTTCGGTGTGCTGACTGCAGTCAGGCACTGCCACATTGGGCATGTCCCAGCTGGTTGGTGCTGCCAGCACAGAGTATGTGGGATCTGGGACTATGGGGGGCCTTGAATGGGGGTCACCACATGCCTGTCCCACCTTTTGCCCTCAGTAGCACTGGCTGCAGCAGCTAGCTGTGCTGTTGGAGCCATGGCCTGGCTGCAAGCACATTCTGTGGCATTCTGGCACTTCCCGATGTGGGCTATGTGCTGAACAGACCCAGTCTGGCCTGTCATGCTAGTGCACATCTTTCCCAGTCCTGTTCAAATCCATGTGCTAGAGGGTCAGGTCCATTCAGCATGTACATCCCACCTCCCGGATGAAGCAGTGCCACACTATTGCAGGCTATGCCTTGAGCCAGGCCACAGCCCTGATGGCACAGCTGGCTGCTGCTACCAGTGCTGCAGGGGGCAGGTAGAGGGTCAGGTGTGTGGCAGCCCCCACTGAAGCCCCTCCATACACCCCACATCCTCCCCACACCCATAAATGTCCTCACTCCCATGCCCTTGTAACTTACATGGGACAGTTCCCAGATACATGTCATGCCACAGCCTTGCGCCACTTCTGTTAGACCTGCACACACAGGAAGCATGCTAGGGCAGGAGAAGCACAATAGACTAGCCAGACTGCCCTAGCCAGACTGTAGGATGAACTGAACTCATGTAGCTGATGTTAACATAGAGTGTAATAATAGTGAAATGTAACCATGTTATTCTTGTTCTGTAAGCAACTTGAAAACCCCATTTTGTATCCTTCTGCTTGACATAAGTAAATAAACTTTGCATAGCCTTTATGAATGAATGTTTGTAAAAGGGTGAATGGTGAGAGAATGGCATAGAGATGGGAGAAGAAGATTTATCTGTTTATGTAAGCAACAAGGTGCCAAATCTAATTTACCAGCCACTAACTAACAAATGGCTGAAGAATCCCTTTGAAGCTAAAAGGCACAAAGGAGATAACAGAAGAAGAAATTCTGCCAAACGGGCAACAAAATCACTCCATGGCTAAGATAAGCTGAAGACAAAAGAAGAACAACTTCAAAAAAAGAAGCTGGGTATGGAAAAACCCCAAAGCACTGAAACAAAGGATGCCAATCCCTATAAAAAAAAACACTTTAAAAATGCCAAGTTGGGTGAATCTCTTTCTCTACTGTTCACCCTGCTCCAGCTGTTATCTTCAAATCTGCTATCTTCAAATCATTATCATCTACTCAATAAGCCTGGGTTGGTCACCTCAGGCTGATATGGAACAGCTATTGCTGGTAACTATATCTGGTGTATGTGTGGATAAAATAATTGTTTTGTGTATGCCTTGCCTGTGTGTAATGATGTGTATGATGATTTGGGTGTGTGTGTATCAATGGTGTGTCCAAGCTTCTATATCTAACTCAAGTAATCAATAAACGCGGCACCTTGCCTTATCTCCCTTCATGAAGTCTAGCTCATGATTTTAGCAATTGGCAATTTGTGTAACAAGACACTAGAGTGTATCTCTGGAGAAACCCCCTCTGGGTTGCCTTGGAGCACATTCCTGGACTGTGCCTTGCCCCCATTTTTTCCTGCAAGTTTTTTGTTTTGTTTTGTTTTCTTGATACCTGGATTTCCAGGTATACAAATTAGAGACTGCGTTGCAAATACATAGCACAAGGAACATTTTTCCATTCCCAACATGCCGCTTGTGACGTCTCTTCACCCAGAACACCTGCATGTGGTTGTCACCCAGAGCTCCACATTAAATTTGGTTGACACTCAATTTTTGTTCTGTGCAAAACTTTGTAAGTTTGTAACCAGCTCTGCTCCAGAAAAGAAGAGAACTTGTGGGAGAAGTGGCTCACATGGAGGGTGAAATCATATGACCCAGAGTAGATGCAAGTCATAATAGTAGCTGGCTCCATCCTGAAAGGCACAAAGAGGTCTATCTGTTGATCAGATCCTATGGCACAGGAGGTTTGCTGCCTACCAGAAGCCAGCATCCAGGGCATCATGGCAAAGATTCCCAACCTCATCCAGCCCTCTGATTACTATGGCATGGTTCTTGTCCATGTGGGCATGATGGATGCGGTCAGGAGTATCCAGATTGTATCATGAGTGACTACAGGGCTCTGGGGGAGAGGCTTAAAAAGTTGGGGGCTCATGTGGTCTTCTCATCCATCCTTCCAGTCAGCAGTGGCCATCATTATCAGGACACCTGAGTCAGGGAAGTCAACCTGTGGCTTTGGAGTTGGTGCCATCATGCAGGGTTTGGCTTCTACAACCATGATCTGCATTTTCATTAGAGCGGCATCCTGCAACAAGATGGTCTTCATCTCTCTTCTCAAGGTAAGAATCTGTTCCCTTACAAGTTTGCTCATTTCTTCTGAAGGGCTTTAAACTAGTTTCTTTGGGGGCAGGGAAGCGGAGGATAAGGAGAACCTAGGATCAGCGAGCCACAAGCAATGCACTGGATCAGTCCAGGTAAACACTAACATATGCACTAAGGGACCCGATAAACATCAGGACAGGGTACCAACAGCACCCATCAGGGGTCTTAAATGTCTCTACGTTAATGCTAGGAACATGGAGAACAAGCAGGAGGAACTTGCACTTTTGTCTGCAAGCAGCAACTTCAACCTGGTTGGACTGAAACCTGGTGGAAACCTACTCGTGATTGAGCAGTCGGCATTGAGGGTTACAGGTTGTAGTGATGGGATAATGTCTCGGGGTGGGGGAGGTGTTTCTCTCTATGTTAAGGAACAATATACATCCCATAATCAAGATGGGATCAGAGGAGGGCCAAACAGAGGTACTGTCAGTCAGGATATAAGGGGGTCAGGGGACAAGGGAACTGGTAGTGGGGGGTCTACTATAAACCACTACACCAGGAGGATGAGCTAAACCTGGAATTCTGCAGACAGTTCTCAGAGACCATATGGTTGAGACATTTGGTTGTCATGTGTGACCTAAACCACCCAGATATCTGCTGGGAATAACAGTCACCCAAATCTAACCACTCATGCAGGTTAAGAATCTACATATAGGACCTCCACCTAACGTAGGAGGTACATGATCCCAGTAGGGGAAATGCCTGGCTGCACTTGTTGTTAGCTAGAGGGGATGACCTGGTAGTGAATCTGCAGGTACAAGGCAACCTAGGGGATAGTGACCATCAATTGATTGAATTCACTATCCAGAGAAGGGTGGGTAAACTAACCAGCAGGACAAAAGTGCTAGACTTCAGAAAGGCTAACTTCGGTGTGCTCAGGAGATTAGTCATTGAGGCATTAAAGCTCAAGAGCATTGGTGAAATGGGGTCCAGGAAGGGTGGTTATTCCTCAAGGAAGCCACCCTACAGGCACAGAGGGAGATAATCCCATTGCACATAAAAAGGGGCAAAGGGGCCAAGAAGACCTGTTGCATCATAAAAAGGGGCAAAGGGGCCAAGAAGACCTGTTGCATGAACAGGGAAGTCTAGGAAAGCCTAAGGGCAAAGAAAGAGGTATACAGGCTGTGGAAACAGGCAGTAGCTACCAAGGAGGAGTGTATCTCCCCCTGGCTCACACTTGCAGAGACTCAGTTAGGAAGGCCAAAGCAGGATTACAACTTAGGCTACTGACAAAAAATATGCTCAACAAAAAGTCCTTCTTCAGGTATGTAGAGAGCAAAAGGAAGGTGCAGGAAAGCATAGAACCCCTACAGGACAAACTAGGGCAATTGGTGACCAAGAGGGGGGACAAAGCTGAACTCTTCAATGAGGTTTTTGCATCTGTATTCCTAGACACAGCTCAAGACACATTTCCCAATTGGACCATAGAGAGACACAGGAGGGACACCAGCTCACCAACTGCTAGTGAAGACTTAGTGAAGGGGCATTTGGAGGGTCTGGATGTATTCAAGTCAGCAGGCCCAGATGAACTTCATCCAAGGGTGTTGAATTTATTGGCTCATGGCAGGGACACTGGCATGGCTGTTTGAGCACTCATGCTGCTCTGGTCAGGTCCGAGAGGACTGCAAAAGAGCCAGTGTGGTCCCTATTTTCAAGAAAAGGAGAAGGGATGAACCAGGAAACTATAGGCCAGTTAGTCTCTACCTCCTATCTTTGGGGAAACTGGGAAAAAATAAAATTAAGGATCACATTTGTGGGAGTTGAGCAGGTGAAATAATGCTGACAGGAAATTGGCATGGGTGCATTGCAGGTAGATTGTGCCTGAAAAACATTGAGTATTTGTGTGTGTGTGTGTGTGTGTGTTTGTGTGTGTGTGTGTGTGTGTGTGTGTGTGTTTTATGACCAGGTCACACAATGCTTAGACACAGGAGTCAAGGTAGATGTCTTCTACCTAGACCTTAAGAAGGACTTCAGTATGGTATTGCATTCTGTTCTCATAAATAAACTGACAGGCTGTGATATAGATGATTAAATGGTCAGGTGGGTGGCAAATTGGCTTAGGGATCACACCCAGAGAGTGGTGGTGGATGGGTCAATATCAACCTGGAAAGATGTGGGCAGTGGAATCCCTCAAGTCTTGGTTCTTGGATCAGTGCTATTCAAGGTCTTCATTGGTGACTTGGATGAGGGCGTGGAGAGCACCCTGTCCAAACTCACAGATGATACTATGTTATGGGGAAAAGTCAACACACCAGAGGGTAAGGAACAGATCCAAGGTGATTTGGACAAGTTGGAAAAATTGGCAGAATGAAAAAGGATGCAGTTCAGCAGAGACAAGTGCACAGTGCTGCACCCAGGCAAAAAGAACTATTAACATACTTACAAGCTGGGGTTGAGCTTCTCAGCAGCACATCAGTGTGAAAGCATTCTGGAGTCATAGTTGACACCAAGATTGATATGAGTCGTCAGTATGATGAAGTGATCAATAAGGCTAACCACATTTTATCATGCATTAGCAGATGCAAGGTGAACAGGTCCAGGAAGGTGATGCTTCCTGTCTGTGGCACTGGTCAGGCCACAGTTGGAGTACTGCATCTGGTTTTGGATGCTGCTCTTCAGGAGAAATGTAGGGAATCTTGAGAGGGTTCAGAGGAGGGCCACTCGTATGGTAAGAGGCCTGCAGGCAAGACCCTACAGGGAAAGAATGAGGGACCTAGATCTCTTCAGCCTTCACAAGAGAAGGCTGAGAGGTAACCATGCATCTGCCTATAAGTTGATCATAGGAGGGCAGCAGGGAATAGGAGACTCTCTAATTACTAGGGCACCCCCTGGGGTAAATAGGAACAACAGTTACAGACTGATGGAGAGCTGATTTAGGTCAGACATTAGGAAGAACTTCTTTACAGTAAGGGTTTCCAGAATCTGGAAAGGGCTTCCAAGGGAGGTGGTGCCCTCCCCTACCTTAGGGGTCTTCAAGAGGAAACTGGACAAGAACCTAGCTGGGGCCATCTGACCAGGACAGGGTATTGGACTCAATGACCTAATGAGGTCCCTTCCAACCCTAATATCTATGAATCTATAAGAAAAGGAAGATTCAGGGAATTACAGCATTTACTCTGTCCCCAGAAAAATCATGGAGCAGGTACACAAGGACTCAATTTCTAAGCACTTAAAGGAGCAGAAAATGATCAGAAACAGTCAGCCAGGAATCACCAAGGGCAAGTCATGCCTGACAAACCCAATTGCCTTTTTTAATGAGATGACTGGCTCTGGCTCTGTGAATGTGGGGAGAGAAGTGGACGTGATTTAAGTTGAGTTTAGGAAGACTTTTGATATGGTCTCCCACAGCATTCTTGCAAGCAAGCTAAGGAAATACAGCTTGGATGAATGGATTGTAAGGTGGAGAGAAAGCTTGCTGGATCATCGGGCTCAACAGGTAGTCATCAATGGCTCAATGTTTAGTTGGCAACTGGTATCAAGTTTAGTGCCCCAGGGATCAGTCCTGCAACTGTTATTGTTCCATATCTTCATTAACCATTTGGAAGATGGCAAACAGTGCACCTTTAGCACTTTTGCAGATGACACCAAGGTGGGGAAGTAGATGGAATGGAAGGTAGGGCTAATTCAGAATGACCTAGACAAATTGGAGGATTGGGCCAAAAGAAATATTATAAGGTTCAACAAAGACAAGTACAAAGTCCTGCATTCAGGATGGAAGAATCCCATGCACCATGATGAGCTTGGGACCAACTGGCTAGGCAGCAGCTCTGCATAAAAGGACCTGTGGGTTACAGTGGACAATAAGCTGGATATGAGTCAACAGTTTGTCCTCATTGCAAAGAAGGCTAATGGCATACTGGCCTACATTGATAGGAGTATTACCAGAAGGTCAAATAAGTGATTATTCCTCTCTATTCTGCACTGGTGAGGCCACTGCCCACTACAGAAAGAATGTGGACAAATTGGAGACAGTCCAACAGAGATCAATGAAAATGATGAGGGGCTGGGGTACATAACTTATATGGAGAGGCTAAGGGAACTGGGCTTCTTTAGTCTGAAGAAGAGAAGACTGAGGGGGACTTGATAGCAGCCTTTAACTACTTGAATGTGGTGGTTCCAAGGAGGATGGAGCTAGGCTGTTCTCAATGGTGGCAGATGGCATAACAAGGAGCAATGTTCCTAAGTTTCAGCAAAGGAAGTTTAGGTTAAATATTAGGAATGATCTAGTTCGGAATAGCTCTGCTTTGAGCAGGGTGTTGGACTAGATGGCCTTGTGACGTTCCTTCCAAACCTAATTTTCTATGATTCTGTGATGATATATACAGGGTTCTGTAACTCATTCATTTGACACTTGTAGCTACAGGAGTTGGCTAGAATTTCTCAAGTGACTCCTTTTCCTTCCTAAATGTCATGACTTCCCTCTAAAAATAATTATACTTTGCTTTTCTGGGAAGTGGTAAAACTTAAGTTGTAGTGGAAGAAAAATATAATGCTTTATATAACTCCTGAAATCAAACATGCTGTGCAATAAAACATTTTTTCCTGCAAACTGGATTGTCAGCTAAGACACTGCAAAGGTTGTTTTTAAATATGCATTTAGATATAATATGGTGGGGAGGGGAAGAAATATTACCAACAGTTCCGTTTTGAATACTTTAGATACAGAATTTCCATATTTTAATTTTTTCACACAAATAGCTTGATATTTCAACCTGCTCTAGTGGCTGTGTGAAGCATACAACATACAGGGTGAGAGGGTGGATGGACATTTACCTGCAATGGTGTAGGAATAGCACATTAGTAGTATATGGGCTCACCACCCTTCAATGCAAATGTGACAAGTGGGTGGAACCAGAAGTCCTGCCCTCTTAACTCCACCTCTTTCACCTTGTATGGTGTGTGATGTCACCAGCCTCACCCCTGACCCAAGTCCCATGGTGTGATGTCACCAGCCCCACTCCCTGACCCCACTCATGTGGTGTGTGACATCAGCAATTCCACCTCCACCTCCAGTCACATGGTGTGTGACATTGGAAGTCCACCCCCACCCCCCAGTCATGTGGTGTGACATGTCACATGGTCCATGACATCAGAAGGACAGCCCATGCAGATCCACAAAGCCCAACCCCTCATGCTGCAAGAACCACCCTAGATCAAATGGTACACTTATGACCTATCACCCAGGCCCCCAAAGCATTTGAATGCACCACATGGGTGTTAGCATGGGCTGGGTGTGGGGGAAGTGGTTACCAGACATATCTACACCAGAGGCTATGTTAAAAGAAGTTTATTACTCTCCTGATGAAGCTGGCAGTTTTTTTGAAGCCACCAAAAAGCAGAATAAGGTTCCGAACAGAAGTGGGGTGGCCGCCCTCAGATCAGGGCACTTACACCCTACACAAACTAGCAAGAAGACATTTTAAAAGAATCAAGACTGTCGTTTCAGATATTGATGTGCAATGACAGGCAGATTTGGTGGATATACAGCAGTTTTCCAAGCACAATGGTGGGGTTAAGTTAATCTTAACAGTGATAGACATATTATCAAAGTATGCCTGAGCCACGGGTCTAAAAGATAAATAAGGAGGTGAAATAGCTCAGGCCTTTAAAACCATTTTTACAGAGGGCCATGTACCTCAAAAATAACACACTAATTGGGGAAAATAATTTTTAAATAAGTCTTTGAGCAAGCTGTTAAAACAGTATAATATTCACCATTTTGTAATGAATAGTGAAGTGAAAGTGGCGGTTGTAGAGAGGTTTAACAGAACATTAAAATCAAATATGTGGAGGCATTTTACAGCCCACCACATGGTTCACTACATTGATGTGTTACCAGAATTTATAAAGAGCTATAACCACAGTTTTCACAGAACTATCTGCACCAGGACTGTTTAAGTGCTCTTCTCAAACTCTCCATGGGTGTGGAAAGCCATGTACGGGGACTATTTCAAAATGAAACCATCAGCACTTGTATTTAGAAAAGGAGACTATGTGAGGGTGTCTAGGACCAAAGGGCGGTTTGAAAAAGGTTATGAACAACCATTCACTGATGAGATTTTCATAGTGAATGAAGTCCTTTGATGCATGCAAATGCCTGTATACCACTTAAAAGATTGCAAAGACAAACCTATCGTGCTTAGGTTTATTGTGTAACAAACAGCAACACAGACTCAAGCCTCCTGGCTATAACTTAAACGTAAGCCAGCTGGCTATAACAACACTTTGCCTATCAGGGTTCTTCATCCCTCAGCCATATTATGTGCTGCTCTTTCAGCAAGCTTCTCCTCTCTTCTGCAACACAAAGCTCCTTCCGCTTGGGCTGCTGATAGGGAACTGCCTCTGGCCACCTGCCTGTGATTTATATAAGAGCCAGGCCCTGCCCCTTTCAGTCAGCTGACCTCCTAGTTGCCCTGGCAACCCACAGCTGGGCTCCTTATTCCCTGCTAGGGCTCTTTTCTCTGCAGTTTCCCCTCTTTAGGAGCAGGGCACCTAAATGCCCTGTGACAGGATACCTCAGTCAGAAGACCAAGATGTGTGATGGCGACTTTTATATCACTTTGCCCAGCAACGCTTGCACCAGCATTTTTCCACAGAACACCAGCTCAAGAATCATCATACAGCTGGTTAAACCTCTGAATCTGCTGGGGAAATGGGAGATAGGGTTAGCAGAAATGCAATACCCGCACAGCTGAAACAACATCAACAAAGACCCCCCTTTCAAAATAATTTCTGGGACTAAAAAATGGGGGTACATCCTGCCTAAGGAGTATTATACAACCATCACAGAGTTATTGGATCTAATCAGAAAAGTGAGACTTAAATCCAAAGATAACTCTTATGGTTTTTATACTCATGGTGAGCTATCCTATATTTTGGGAATGCTACTTGGGGTCTCTATTAAATACTACCCTTCCCAGCTGATATTAACAGTGGGTTCAATTCACTGTATGTCTACATGGACATTATGGAACAGCAGCTTGTCAAGGAGTTTTTGGTTCCTTTGTTATGCTGTGTTTGTGGGAGCAGCAATGAGTTTGTCACCAACACATATGACAACCTGCATTATGTCCCCATCAGTCAGCAACACATCGAAACAATCCACATTGAAATAAAGATGGATCAGAAGAAACACATCTCATTTCACTTTGGTAAGGTGATTGTTAAGCTTCACCTATGCCCCTGGAAGACTTTGAGATTTTAAAATAAATAAAAGTATGATGGTGATGGTAAAAAAAAACTATGGGGACCCTAATTTGTACAGAAATTATTATAAAGCTCAGGATGGGTATGGTCTTCCTGGATATCACGGGGTGCCCATGATGTATTGGGCTGGTGTGGCAGGCATATTTTGCAGCCTTTTTAGAAAAGCCGTTCTGGTTTTGAGAAGGGGTCTGGAGATTATTAAGCCCCACACTCAAAATGTGTCACAAAACATAGCCAAAGATGTGACTGGTCATGTCTTTTGAGCTGTCCGAGATAAGGTGGTCAAGCCGGCAAAGCAGGAGGGGTTCGGCCTCATGTATATTTAAAGAAAGAGCTTTAAAAGAAAGAGAGATCAGACTCCAGACTTCCAGGACCTCCTCAATCCCTTAAAAAGAACAGGGCAGGTTTACAGGGCAGCCAGACATGAAAAACCAACAAGTAGCCTGGGAGAAAGAAGGGGTGCTTTCCTGGGGGAAACAGAAATATATTTAACCACCATGGCCTTTGTTCACTGCAGAGCTGAAGAATGCGCCAAATCCGAACTGGATGCATTTCAAATAGCCCCATGCAGACCTACATTGAGAAAAGCCTGTATGTTGAGATCCCTCCTTTTTCAGCTATTACCAAATCCAGACCCCTTGACTTTTTCATAGCTGGGAATGGTGAAGATTACATGGATTTGAACAACATGCTGCTGTACCTTTTCTGCCAGTCTGTAAAAGGCGATGGAGCTGATCCTGAAGCCAAGGCAGCAGTGGGTCTAATGAATTACCCGCTAGCCTCTGTCTTCAGTCAGCTGGATGCCACTCTGGGAGATCATCTCATAAGCCAGAGCAACAACTGTTACCTTTCCTGAGCCTTCATTGAATCGGTTCTCAACTATAGCAATGTCACCCTTGCCACCCAATTTTCTGCTGGCCTAGTTTACAAAGATACCCCTGGGCATCATGAAATGGTTATGTGGGATGGCAATAATCAGGGGTTTTGGAGATGGGCAAATCTGACAGACTGGAACAAAAAGATAGAGCTGCTTGGCCATCTCCATAGCGATTTGTTTTTTCAAGAAAAACTGTTGCTGAATGGCATGGATGTGAAAATTAAGCTGACATGAAGCAAAGATGCTGTCTGCTTGTTGGTCACCTTGATGGGCCCATGTAAACTAAAAATCACATCTGCCTCACTTTTTGTGAAAAAAGAAGGTAGCCCCAGGTGTCCTACGAGGCCATGTGGAGGCCTTGCTTACGGACAGTGCTAAATAACCTGTAGACCACATGGATATGAAAGTATTTAGCATTCCTGCAGGCAGCCAAGTCAGCAATCAGGAGAATCTGTTTCTGGGGCAGTTGCCCAAACTCATCGTCATCGGGTTCATGGATAGCGATGCCTTTAACAGGAATTATGCTAAGAGCCCCTTTAACTTTAAACATTACAATATTAATTTTGTGGCCTTCTATGTCAATGGAGAACAAACCCCAACAAAGCCCCTACAACCAGATTTTGAGAACAGTAACTGCATGAGAGAATACATGCAGCTGGTACAGACAGTCAGTAAACATACGAAAGACTGGGCCCTGATAATCAACTGTGAGCAGTTTGCTCTGGGGTGCATCTTTTTTGCCTTTGACCTATCTCCTGACTAGGAGTGTGCTGATCATTATGTGCTGATTAAAACAGAGAACCTGAGAGCAAAAAACCACTTTGCTGTGGCTTTGCCCACCACGGTTAACATGATCGTGTACTTGACAACATCACAAAAATAAATCAGAGGAGAAACATCCTGTTTGATCACAAGTGAAGGTGGACACCAAACAGCTCATCAGGGTTTTATCCTCAGACCCTTATGCCAAAGAAACTTTCTTAGATGTTTTTCTTTGTGACTGGCTTCCTAAGACTTGACTATCTAAAAGGCCCCTGAGCTTGATGGTCAACACTCACCCGCATGATCAACCTGGAGAACATTGGCTGGCTGTTTACCTGGAGGATCGGAACTGCTGAGAATTTTTCAACTCGTACTATCACCTCCCAGACAGCACTCTCTTTCCTCAAAGCATTATCTTGTTTTTAAACAAGAATGCTACTAACACTGTTTTTCAGACGAAACAGTTACAAGACCCCCAATCTGTAGCCTGTGGATACCATTGTGTGTTTTTCCTACAGCACCATAGCAAGGGGCTATTGTTTGAACAGATTTTAAAATTGTATTATTCTGATGATTTAGCACAAAATGCTTGGTGGTGATTGATGTATTTTGTAAAAAGTAAATATAAAAATTTCCATGTGGCTGAGCCTGCTCAAAACATGTTTCAACATGCTCAGACATGTATTTCTTTCTATGGCTTTCATGAAAGCTTTGTCTAAAATAAAACACTCAGCTAATGCTGTGTAAACAAAGCTGTTGTTATTTAAATGTGTGTCTGTGTGTTTTCATTAAAAAAAAATCCTCTGTAGACAAAAACTTTATAGCAGTATAGAATAGTTTAATTCAAAGCGTAAAACTTTACATGGAGAGCCAATGGCTTTTAGAGACAGTTTTTTTTACTTAGGCAGCATTGTTGGTATTTCTTTGTCTAGGGCAGATACTTTCAAGCATTCCAGATGATCACAATTCATGATGTTGCCCATAACAGAAGATGATATGTTCAGCTCAGCCATGGCTTTCATAAAGACGGCCCAGCCTTTAGGTGGACATTTAATAGTCCTGGCATGAGTCTGAAAGGTTCTCCAGACCAAGTCAAGCATGTTAGATGGGCATCCCTTTGTAGACCCTTGAGGAGCATCCCTCTGTAGACAAAACTCCCTTGATAATTCCAAGATTATCCTTGTGCTGGCTCAGTTTAGTGAGCAGTACTTTAGCATTTTTCCTGTATTAGGCATGCACATTATCCAATACTTCCTGAACGACTGTCAGGGATTGTGGAGGTTTCTAGGGGTTATCTGGCTTCTAGGGGCATCTGTTCCAGCAGAAACAGGATTAATTTCCCTCTGTCCAGATCGCCCGCTTTACGTAGGTCAGGTATTTCTGAAGTACGGATGCATACAGATTGGTCTTATCATATTCTGCTAACCCCAGTCTTTGGAGAATATCTCTCATTTCAGCATCCAGTAAGTGGGTTGCTGCAGTTCTGATATTTTTCTGAGGTGGTGAGGGAGACCTTACTTGTTCCAGTTCATGTCTGGGCATGAACTGAATTTTTCTGTGTGCTCCATCACTGGCTAGCCAAAAGCCCCATAATCAGAGGAAGAGCAAAACTTAACGGAGGTCCAATAAATCTCCCAGACTGTTTCACCAGCTATTTCTTTTTTTAAAGAGGCAATCTTTTGTTACTTAGATTTTTTATGATCCTGCATCTTTTTTTCAACATGCAAATTTGTTGCTGTGTCAAAAGGATGTTTCCTTTTAAGGTGCTCAGAGCAATTTCTGAAATGGCTGATACTAAATCATCAGAGGCCAAGCAGAGTACAGCTTTTCCCTGCTGTGGGGAGGATTGAAAAAGCAGTTTTAAGAGAGCCAAATTTCTTTTTCTGCAGTTAGGCATGTTCCCCTTCCGCCGTATCGAGAGCTAAGAAGAGGTCACCGCTACATCATCTCTTTTTTTCCCACCTGCTGTTTTTTCAAAAGTGTAAGAAGCCGGTTGGTCATGAGGAAAAAGCCCAGTTCTTGATCTAAAAGCAACTGGGATAGAAGCATTTAAATCAACCATCAGATACTTGTAAGGTGTTTTAGTGGCATCCTCAAAAGCTTCTAGAAAGACCTGGGCCTTACCCGGGTACATCTACCAGCCCAGGGACACTATCTGTAGCTTATCCCTGGGGTTTTTAAACAAAAGCATGTATTTTGTATTAAGGGCAATGGTGAAGCTCCTTTTCCCTGGACAGAAAACATTTTGAACTATGTACATAATGCTAAGATTCCGATGGTGCACATACTTGGTAAAGGCTTTCTCAATGTCACTGCTGTCACAAGTAGAGTCCATCAAATCATCTACCACAACCATATTTATTTTATTAGGAGGAAACAAACGGTTGTCATTGAGATTGTCTGGTAGACCCTCCACAAACTTGATAAAAGGATATTTACAATGCAGTTCTTTATACAAAGGCTGCCAACATCTATAGCACCACATGATGTTCTCAGGCATAACAGACAACAGTCTATCAGCATGACCCAGAAGGTTTTTTATAAAGTAACTTTTACCACAGTTGTTAGGGGCTGCCATAATCACAGAAAAGGGGTGCTTCCATCGCATATCCATCTTTAAAAATCATAGGGGAGGCTATTAAAGTTTTTTGTGAGGACTCTTTTGCCATAAACAACTTTCTGCATTTTTCTCAAGGTTTTGGTTTCTATCATCCACTTCCTTTTGTTCCTGATGATACAGCACAGTTGTGCCCACAATTGTTTTAGGGGTGTCCCCAGTGGGGTTTGCTCCATAATCTAGAACAAGACCTCTCAAGGTTTCAAAGCTGACTTTTTCACCATTGGCCACATTCAGGGCAATCCCTTTTACTTTCAAGCAAACCTTTCCCCTGGACAACTTGTACCCATAGGTTTTCGGACCTGCTGAGACAAACTCTGTGATGTGTTCATCTAGTGGGATTTTACTGGTGAACTTACCTAAATAATCACCTAGCAGAGAGTTCCAATCTCCCTCATGGCTCACAAATATAACAGAATCTGTGTTGTGGCACAGACTCTGGTCTTGCAAGCTGTCTACCAGCTTGCAAGTGTGCATAAGCAGTGTTGAAACAGGCTATAAAGATGTTTTTGTTACCAGAGACCATATAATGCTCTTTGGTGTGTATCCAAGACATGCAGGCTGCCTCATCATCAATAAAGTCACAAGATGAAATTTCATAGGGAGGAGAAAAGAAGTAGCCAAAAAGTTCTTTGGGGTTGCTAATGATGCTGGTGTTGGGCAAGTTGGTTCTCTGACTGAACTTATAGTATCATAGTATCATAGTACCTAGGGTCACAAGGGGCCTAGAGCAGGCCATCTAGTCTGACCCCCCGCCAATTGGCAGGAAACGAGTGCCAGGGTCACAGGACCCCAGCCAAGTACCTATCTAATCGAC
>JAGPOW010002212.1:110551-122427 GCA_030014935.1 Caiman crocodilus | reverse complement strand
GGGGGGCTGCACCAGGGAAGAGGGAGGGGGAGGGGGAGGGGCCAGGCCCCTAGCAGTAGCACTGCGTGTACTCACCATGTTCCTAGTGAAAGTAGTCCTCACGCTGTCGTCTCTGCTCGCTCTTCCCTTCCTCCTGCTCTCCGTCTGTGCGAACGCCGGCGTTTGCGCCGGTGCGCCCTTACAGAGCGCGCCTGTTTGCACGCTCTGTTCGTGCATGGCTCGGGAGCGCAGCTCCCAGCCGGGTCAGCTATCAGCAATCTGGGAGGCTCCCCTCCAGATCAGCTGCAGCTGTCGGCACAACCGCACTCACCAGCTCAGTGCTGCTGTCACTGTCTGTCCTCAGCTGCTGCTCCTTTTGCTCTCTGCTCTGCAAGGGCTCACGTGTGATCGAGACCACAAAGAATTTAGAAACAATTTTGCTATTTGGCACTTTGCAGGGTTGTGCTTGATATGCGCTGGGTGTACAGTCATGCCTTCTTTTTGCAAGAAATTGGCCACGTATCTCTCTTGTTTTTCTTGGTCAGTACACCAGGCAGGGTAGGCTGAGGCTTCCTGCTTCTGTTGGAGGTTCGTTTTTATGTATCATGAAAAAAGGGTGCTAGACCTGGCAAAATGCCAGAGTTCATAGATTTCAGCTACTTTGTACTTCTTGGCACTAGCTTTATTAAATTCTGGTGTGCACCACGTGCCCAGGAAAGCCCTCTCTTCATCAGTGTGGTCGCACTTTTGCTGTCTTGTTTCCACACAGAGGCTGCATAACATGAACATAAGGTTCTCATTTGCCCTAGTGGGTAGCACAGGAAAAAAAGGGTTTTGCAGTGGGTACAGTTTCACACTGGCTATTCCAAAATAGCTCAACAGGGGTTGGAAATTGTCATGAATGATTTCAGAGTATCCGGTTGGGTATTCCTTCATTTTTTTTATAAAAGGGTAAAGTCTGGTAAAATCGTCATAGTGTATTTGTTTGCCAGGTTTACTTTGGTAGACATTTGGTAATATAGACATTAGTTCTCCCCGCAAAAAGAGTGTCTTTAGGCACCAGTGGAGAAGGCAGCGGGGTTCTGCTTAAAAAAATTTGCCAGCTCCCCATCTGTTTTTAACAGAGCTCTCCACTCGTGCTCCCAAATGGTCATAATGGTAAACCTCTCTCTCTTGAGATAATTGGTCTTATGCAATGCCTGATAATTCAGAAACCCGAAGGTGGTCCCCATCAACAGGTTCTGCTCTTTCTCATTGTAGTAAGTGACACAACTGTGGAAAAAGTATACGTTAAATTCAAATGCCGTATGTTCCCCATCAATGTTGGCATAGCCATCTAAAAAATAGGGGCCTACCTGAAATTCCCCATCCTGTAAGGCATGATGAATTTGAATATTTTTTTTCCCCAAAATGTACATTAGCCACTGGATAGATGGGTTGAAAACCTCTTTTTCTGTCTGTGATAGTTGTCCAGGGGAAGAAGTGCTATGGTCTGTGGTTTCAAAAACATAAACCTGTACATGGCCATGCAAATAGAGGCTGGTGTGATGTATCAGAAAGGATGTATGCAGTGTACTACATTTTGGATTTCACCATCTACTTCCACTCGGTCTAACCACCATGTCATTTTCATAATCTCATCCCGGTAGAGGCAGCAGACCTCTTTCAAAATTTTTACATCCTGCTAACAGACCAGCTCCTTTTGCATGTCAAAGGTCTTATTGCAGTTATTTTGATACCATTCTAAAAACTGTCTTTCTCACCAGACATTATATTTTCAGTGCAATAGTACTCCATCTTTGTGGAGAGGCCCCACATAATTTTGGTTTTCTGCCATGTTAAAAAAATGTTGGAAATAACCTTTGCATCCTTCAAACCGTATCGCCTGTGGAAATCTGCTAAAAGTTTAAAGAATCTATGAAACGGTTGCCTAGCTTGGTCACTTCAATGCACATGAGTTTACCACCCTGAGTGATCAGTTTCATGCCCATTTTTTCCTTCAATAACTGTCTGACAATGATGTAACCATTGTAGCTTTTGGCATCGTGAGCTATGAAGGTGTAGTCCTTGAACTTCTTATCTATAAAGACCTCAATAAAGTGAGAAAGACATTCTTTACCCTTAAACTCCCAAGTGCTTTCTGGCTTTTTGGGCTTAGCTTTACAAGCCTTTAGGAGGTTTTTGCCTGTGGCTTCCTGAGGATTTTTCCCCGTCTTTAGCTCCATTGCAAAAATGTAGTTGGGCACATGCATCCCCGTCTCCTGCACACATTCAAAATCATAAAAAATCGCCATCTTAAGGCTCTTTAATCTTATGCATAAAGCACCAGTGCTTGTTTACATCCATGATTTTCCCATAACACTGTTTGCTCTTCCTCCCTTTGCACTTGTGCTTTTTGTCCACGTAAGATTTACACTCATTGCAGAGAGTTTTAGTCAGACACTCAATCCGATTTTCAGAGTCCAGGGACACATGCCTTTCCAAGCACTCTTTGGAATGACAGAACATCTTAAAATCAGGGCACCTCTGTGTTCTGCCCATGTTTTCAGAGCAATTTGCGCTCAGGCAAAGATGACATTGGAACCTGCACGTGTGGCTATGGCTGTACAATGTCTGACAAAGATCACAATAATTTCTCATGGCAAACAACTTTTTCACATCCAAAATACTATAATAACGTTCACCATGTAGCAGAAGAAAACAGGTGTCAAGGTATCTGGGTGCATCCTGTGTTTTAAATAAACTCCACCCAATTTTTTCCTTATGCATCACTATGTGAATGTTAACCTGTTCAAGGTCTTTAAACAAAGGTACTCCATGGAGCATAACCTTTTGCTATATAGACATACCTCATTTCCTATGCAGTTCTTTTGCACCATTTAGCAGTTATATATCTCTGCCCCCTCTACATTTTGTAAGAGCCAATAACTGCCTGCAAAGCACAGATTAGTATCATAGGTATTCAAGTCAATTAAATACTTCCCCTTTTTAGCAATGATCTGGGAATAGATCTTATAACTCTATGACTCCCACCTCCCCACCCTCTCACAATGACCACCAGCCAAAATGTCAAACGGAGCAATATTTCTCTCTGGCTTTGTAGCAGATTACTGAACCACTCTAAAAACAGCTCTGGGGGTCATCTTGCTTAAATTAATAGCTCAAGAGTATAAACACTTTGCCATGCTATCTGCCTGAATACATAACTGGGCATAGTCATTGCCTGTGAATCTCTGGCGGAGTTCCGCTACAATTTCTTCCACCCCTCTGCTTATGGTTTCATATGCCACGTGTAATGGCACATCCTCCAGATTCACAAAACGGAACTCCTTAGTGTACCTTATGCCTCCAAACCTGGCTACAGACCACTCTTTCCTTCTCACCCGCACCATATGTATGCCTGGTAAAACATCCTCTGCTGACTCAGGAGACTAGGAAGTGCTTGAGGGGTCCTCTAAACTTTCTTCTACATCAGATTCATTATCCCAACCCTCTGACCCTTCAGGTCTTGGTAGTGGGGGAGGTCTGGGAACATTTGAGAGGCACTCTAAAGAGCTTCCTAAATCATAGTCACCATCTCCCCCCTCTGGCTCTGTGGGTCTTGGTGAAAGATCAGGTCTGGGAGGCTGGGGTACATTTGAGGGACCCTCTAAAGGGCTTCCTAAATCATATTAATCACCCCTTCTCTCAGGCTTCATGGGCTCTGGTGAAGGGTCAGGCTTAGGAGGAGGGGAAGCATTTGAGTGACCTTCTAAAGTGCCAGTACTAGGGGATCTCTTATTTTTTCTCAACCATTATTAGCCTTCCCCATGCTCCTTTTTAACCAGGCCCTTAGTTTTCACCCCATGAGCCACTGGCTGGTTCACCACCCATTCTTATCCCTGCATTTACCATGACTCCCCCTCTTATGATACAGGCCATGACTGCTGTCAGAGTTACACAGACTACCTCCTCTCTGAGTAAAATTTACCTTTTTCCTCTGGTAGTTATCATGATTTTTCAAACCGCTCTGCACACTGTTTCTAAGATGTATGTGCCTGCCAGTACCACCCCAAATCCCCCTCTTTTTTCACAATAATTATGGTCTTTCAAGAAAGGAGAAAGATTTTCCTCTTTCTCCAAATTGTGTGAACAATCAGTCCTGGGTTTCTTATCATGGGGTTCAGATCACCTGTTCTTCTGTTTTGTCCCAATGGTCTTCTGATCCTTGGGTGTTATGAGCTGCAGGCTGAGCATTTCTGGGGTTTTTTTGCTTGTACTTTTAGAGGTCTCTGCCCAGGCCCCAACTCTTCTTCGGGAGTGGTGTATGTGATCACTTAGGAAATATAAAATTTACATCCCAGCATTGAGAATTCACTTTCCTCACACACTACACATTTAAAATTTGCTTAACCCCTACACACAGCTTTTTCTCCCACAAGAAACATATAAAGTTTCAAAAGCTGATTTAAAAAAAATACCTTTTACTACTTGATAAAAACAAGTCTGTATGTGTTTGCTCAGCTTATCTATTTTAGAAGAAGATGTTCTGTTTGAAAACAACTGTTACTAATAGTTGTTATAACTTAATGTGATTATATTAACACAACCACACATAACCCACCATTTAAAAATAATTCTTACTTTGCTGGGGTAAAATTGCATGGGGCTTCCCTACTTAACAAGTTTGCTCTAATATAGATTAAATAGTACAATAAGTAAGTCCTCTGTATTAAAAAAATAAATCATACATTAAGGAAAATATGTATGTATAAAGTAAAATATAACTGTTTTAAAATATTCACTACTAAAAGACAACTCCTCCCCTTTAGTCTTAAAATATGTGAAGATCTGGACACACAAGTCAGCTTTTTTTTTGTTTGATTGTTTTTTGGGTTTTTTTATCTAGTTGTTTTTTTTATCTATGTTTCCCAGTAATTCTGAGAATGTTCCTGGCAAACCCAGTGGTTATAACAGCATTGAAAATGCTATCAAGACATATTTCCTGGCAAAGTTCCTGAATTATTTGATTTATGTCTTCATCTAATGTAGTAACACATTTGTGGGCTTCCTGACCCCCTAGGTCAAATGGGCACCCCCAGCAGAGGTCAAAAAGTCTCTTCCACAAGCAATATTTCATTATACCATACAAGGAGATGCCAACAAGAGACTTCATGAAGACTTTACGTTCACAACTTGTGACAGCATGTGTTGATTCAATGCCTAGTTGTCTTCTGAATTCTTCAGCCTCATCTGGTCTTTGTTCTCTGCAGAAGCATACGCTTCGTTCTTGTGTATGGACAAGTAGGTTTTCAGGAGTTATTAAAAAGGCTTCATCTAACTGCAAAGGAGTTCAAATAAAGGACTTAGTTAGCTGCTGTTTAATCAATCCTTAACTACTTCCAAACACACACATGCCATGAAGTGACCCCACACCACTACCCTCAAAACCCATGTGCCCCCGCAACCATGCTCCAAGTCTCTTACTGGTCTCTCTGCAATGACCTCTACTTCACATGCAGACCCTGGCACAAAGATACCATCTTCCAAATTCTCAACATCTGCTTCAAAGGCATGGGCCTCCTCCATTTGCCTGTTCATTGGGTCTTCCCAAACAGGGTCAGGCATCTCAAGGAGTCTTTGGCCTAGGAGCTGGGTCTCCTCCTCAAAACCTACAGTAACACTTTCTGTGAGACCATCTTGGGGTTCTAGTGAGTGGACCTACAGGTATTGTGAAGGAATCCATACCTGCCCCTGCTTGCCTTAGCACAATCTCAGATAAACAGAGGGGGTCATTTGGGAAAGCAAATAGTCCTGGCGGGGCTTACAGCCTAAATTCCAGCCCCTCTACTCATTCCAATTGGTTCAGCATCATTCTTGGGAGGCCTGATGACTCTGAAACCCCCAATTGATTGGGGTTGATGGGACAGGATGCTAGAGGGGTCACACCACCACCCTGCCACCGTATAGGCCACGCCTGTGCTCTGGTAGGAGCTAGAGCAGTCTGGGACCCAATAGGTCATAACTGTTCCATATGATCTAGGGTGGTTTGTACAGCATGAGGGGTTGGGCTTTGGGGGAGTGCATGGGCTGTCCTTCTGATGTCATGGATCGTGTGATATTGGTGTCACACAGCACATGACTGAGAGGTGGGGGCAGAGTTGCTGATGTTACACACTATGTCACTGGGGGTGGGGGTGGAGTTGCTGATGTCATGCACCATGTGATTGGGGTCAGGGTGGGGCTGGTGACATCAGGCACCATGTGACTGGGGTCAGGGGCAGGGCTGGTGACATCACATACCATACAAGGGGAAAGGGGTGGGGGTAAGGGGGTGGGACTTCCAGCCCCTCCCACCTATCACATTTGAAGGGCAGTGAACCTATATACTACTCACATCTTCTCTTTCATAGTTTCATAGTTGTTAGGGCCTGAGAGAGACCTTATAGATCACTGGGTCCAGTTCCCCTGTACTTGGACAAGAAAGGTTGCTGGGATCAGAGGACACCCAGCAAGATGGGTGTCAAAATGCTTTTTGAAGATGGCCAGGTTGGGTAACTGTACCACCTCTGGGAGAAGATTCTTCCAAACCCTCAGCACTCAACTTGTAAAGAAATTTTTCTTTATGTCTAGCCTGAACAATCCTCAATCCTGAATCAGGTTGTGCCCATTATTTCTTGTCCTCCCATTGGGGGCATTGGTGAACAAATGTTCCCCCATACCCTGATGTATGCCCTTAATATACTTAAAGGCTTCCACCAAGTCCTCTCTGAGTCTTCTCTTCTTCAGGCTGAGCAGTCACAAGTCTTTAAGCCTCTCCTTGTATGATCTGGTCTCTAGGCATCAAATCATGTGCATGGCCCCTCTTTTGACTCTCTTAAACTTCTCCACATGTTTCCTGAAGCGTGGCACACAGAACTAGATGTAGAACTTCAGCTGTGGTCTCACCAAGGCTGACTAGAGAAGGAGGATGACATCCTTAGCCTTGTTCAAGATGATTTGGCACATGCATGCCAGTGTTTGATTAGCTCTGCCAGCTACAGCATCACACTGGTGGTTCATATTCATTTTGTTGTCTATCTTGATACCTAGGTCTCATTCAGATGTGGTACTAGCAGCTGTAGCACTGCCAAGCCTGTAAGTGTTGCGGATTATTTCCCATATGGAGCACTTTACACTTCTCCATATTAAATTACACCTGGTTGAGGTCTGCACACTTCACAAGTCTGTCTAGGTTGGCCTATATTGCTAGCCTGTCTTTGATTGTGACCACACTCCCCCATAGTTTGGAATAATCAGTGAACTTTGGTAGTTCACATTTAATACCCAAATAAAATTATTGATGAACATGTTGAAAAGCACTGGTCTGTAAGGCTGTGTGAAATTTTGCCGTGAGTTTCATTTCAACAGTGTTTAAACTCATTTAGAGCTCGAAACAGCAAAATCAAAATAAAACAGAAACCTTTGAAACAGCCTCAAAACAAAAATTTTAAAATGTTTTGAGTTTCAAAGCTCAAGCTAGGTTTGTCTGAAGGGAAACAGACACTAAAGTAAGGAGAGGGAGGGTAAAGTGGGGGGAAGGAGTGCTCCCATTATCAACTGTGTAGCTGGCCAGTGACTGTCATCCTTTCCTGAGGTCCCTTCCAATCCCAGTGCTCTGGGAGAGAGACAGAAAAACTGCATAAAAGGCAACATTGTTTGAACTGTCCTGCTTTCTACCTTGGTGTCAGTTAAGTGAGGGCACACCTTAACACACACACAGTGTCACCCACCCATGTCATGGGTTTTGCCTGTCAGCTGCTAGAGGTGCAGGGCCTCAAAACCCAGACTTCCCCTGCACCTATCTCTTTGACATCTGGCAGGCTTTGTGGCCAAAACAGGGCCTATTAGGCCTTCAGTTTTAACCCCCTGTGCTCCAAGACAGACGCAGTCCCACAAGCACCCATGTCACAAGTTTTGCCTGTCAGCAGCCAGAAGTGCAGAGCCCCAGAACCCAGAAGCCCCTACACCTAGCTCCTTGAAATCTGGAAACCTTTGTGGCCTCAGCATGGGCTAGCATGCCTGCAGTTTTCACCCTTCTATGCTTTAACACACACACAGTGTCACACACGTCACGCATTTTGTTTGTCAGCAGCTTGAGGTGCAGTTTCCCTGAAACCCATGAATCTATCTCCTTAAAACTTGGCAGGCTTCATGCCCTCAGAAGGGACTAGCCTGCCTGCAGTTTTGATCCCACTATGGCTTAACACACACACACAACATGAGATTTTGGTTTTCAGTATTTTGGGGTACAGTTTCCCTGAAATCCCTGCACCTATCACCTTGAAACTTAGACATTTTCATGCTGTCAGAAGAGGCTACTATTCCTGTAAGTTTCAGCCAAATCAGGCCAGCAATGATAAAGTTATAGGCTATTTTGAGCTTCCCTATATAGACTATGGGCAAAACAAAATGGAACAGTGTTTTCAAATCAAAACAAATTTCAAAACAAAATCCTGTTCCATCAAAATGTTGAAACGCAATTCGAAATGGAATGGTGCCATTTTGCACAGCCCTACTGGCCTGAGTACTGACCTCTGAGGAATGCCAGTTCATGGGGGAACTTCCACCATGATGACTCAGTTTCATCAGTCAATATTTTCTGGGTCTTACCATGGAACCAGTTACCTAGCTACCAGACCGTAAAATAGCCAAGGCCACGTTTTTCCTATTTTTTCAAGAGGACTTCATGAGAGACCAGCTCAAATGCCTTTTTGAAGTCCAGGTATATGGCATTAACCTCATTTCCCTCATCCAGGTGGCAAGTAACCTGATCATAGAAGGCTCATAACCTTCTTCCATCTTCTGGGACCTCTCCTGAGTGCCATGAGTCTTTGTGATGACATTGGCCAGTTCTTTTAGCACTCTTGGGTGTAGTTCATCTAGTCCTGCTGACTTATATATAGTTAGCCTTTACATGTGCTCTCCCATAAGATCTATGCTAACAAGTGTGGTCACCCCCATCATGATGATCCTGTATCCTGTCAAACAGGCTAACACCCTTGGACTGGAGGAATACTGATGTAAAGTATTCATTCAGGAGTTCAGTTTTGTGCTGAGTGTCAGTTATCAGCCATCCCATTTCATTCATCGGGGCTCTATGCTTCCTTTATTTCTTCTCCACTTTCTATATATATAAGGAAGGACTTTTTATTCTCTTTGCTCCGGTTGCCAATCTGTATTCAGTTTGTGCTTTTGCTGTCCTGATCTGCTCCCTCCAGGTGCAGGCCAAGTACTCCCCTTTGGTAGTTATTCCTGAATTCCATCCTTTGCAGGCTTCTTTTTTTAATTTCAGGAGGTCCATGACTTCCCTGTTGAACCAATGGGGTCTCCCAGCCCTTTTGCTGCCTTTCTTATGAAAGGGAATGGACTTTCTTTGAGCTTTTAGGAACATTTCCTTGAGGAATGACCACTCTTCTTGTCCCCCTTTCCTCATCAAACCATGGTCCTCCAGGTCCTCACCAATAGGGCTGTGTGAAATAGCACAGATCCATTTACTTCCATTTTCCCATTTCAAAGGGACAGTGCTTTGTTTACTGTTTCAAAATGCTGTTCTGTTTCATTTTGTCAAAACTGTTTTGCTGTCTCAAAACTGTTTCAATGTGTTTTGATGTTTTGCCCATAGGCGATAATGGGGAATCACAAAAACTGCCTATAACTTTGTCATATCTTTCTTGATTAGAATGGGAGGAGCAGGAAGGGTTGCCCTAGCTGAGGCCACAAAGTCTGTCAAGATTCAAGGAGATATGTGCAGGGGTTTCTGGGAAATCACACTTCAAATTGTTCAGAATAAAACTCACGTCATTTGTAAGCGTGAAGGCACAGGAGGGTGAAAACAGCAGGCATAGTACCCCCTGCTGAGGCCAAAAATCCTGCCAAGCATAAAGGAGATAGATGCAAGGGTTTCTGGGACATTGCATCTGAAACTGTTGACAAGCAAAACTTATGACATGTGATTTTGTGTGTGTGTTAAGGCCAGTGCTAAGGCTCTCAGTGGCCTTGAGGAAGGGCTTGAGGACCACCAAATCTGGGATATGATATCCCACTCAGATCTGTTAAGGGGGCCACTGATCTCATCGCATGTATGGCCTTTTGTTGCTCCACCAGCCTCTCAAGCATTAGATATGTGGAGTTCCACTGAGTCTCCACATCCTGCATGATTTTGTGCTGTGGGATGTTCAGCTCTGCCTGTGTCTCCGACAGCATCTTGCCTCTCTTGAAGCTCCAATGGAAGTAGCCTGCCACCTTCCTGTATTTGGAAATGAGCTCGCTTGTGGTGCTGGTGCCTTCACCAGCAGCCCTGTTCCCCTCCAAGGTATCCCTGACAATGAGGTGAAACTTGTGTACCACACAGAGGATACCAACAAAGTTGGCAGCATGCATCACCTTGACCATAGTGGCTCCATTGTCAGTGACTAGACCCCATGAGTGAAGTTGTTCTGCCCCAAAAGCCACCAATGCACCAAGCAGTTCATGGCCTCCATGTTCTTTGTTGCCATGTGGGACTCATCCAGCACCTTGTCTTGAAGGAGAGCCCACCAATGGCCTGACTGGTCATATCAGTGCTCTGCATGGGAGAGGTCGGCATGATCTCCACCCCTGCTGCTGCTGCTCCAGATGTCCAAGGTGAGCTGAAAGGACACCTGTGCAGAACTGCCTTGTGCAGTTCCTCCCTCAATACTTCCTTCATGCCTCATACAGGGAGGACACCACCATCCTGCTGAAGGTGGTTCATGTGGACACTTGGTACGATGGGGCCATGAGTGCTATAGGTCACCTGAAACCTGGTCGCTCAACTGAGGAGAAGGGATTGCCATCAACAGCAAGCATCTCCCCAGTGGTCTGGGTGACCTTGCTTGCCTTGGCAATGTGTGCCCACCTTTCCCCAACTGTTCCCGGGTGGCCTGCCTCTGCCTTGGTTGGATTGCTTTGGAGCTATAGGGAGACTTATTTCTGGGCATGCTTCCACTGGTGCCCTTGCTTCTGTGATGCAGGTGCACGTGCAGATGCTGCCTATTCCACCTCCTCAGCAGGCAGAGGCATGGCAACAGGTGGAGCAGACTCAGTTGAGTCACTTGGCTTCACAACCTCTACCTCAACCACCTCCAAAGTGCCTTCTGGAGAAGGAGACCTGGGTCTAGGGGAATCTTGATGGATGTGGAGCACAAACCCAGATTATCCCCCCGCCTTCTCCAGAATTTCCCTTGCTATGGGATAGATCCAGATACAACTCCAGATCTTCCTCTGGCACTGGAAGGCTCAGGATGGGAAGTGAAATTGGGGTGGAGGACACTGCCATGCTGGTGCTGCTTGTTGTCATAGAGGGGTTAAGGCTCATGCTCCTGGAGGGGATGCAGACTCGGGAAGTAGCACTGCCTCCCTCTCCATGCTGCCAGTAAAGCCAGAAGTCTCTCATGCCTGCTAGTTGTAGGAAAGAGGCTGCATCTCAGTTGGTGGGGGGGAGGAGCTTACAGCTCTCCATCTACCCCATCTTCTGCCCCTCCCTGAAAGCTTGCCAGCTGCCTTTCCAGCATGCTTCATAGTATGTTTCATAGTGTGTTTGGTGTACCTGTATTTATGTAAGACATTTAGATAATTGTATGTATGTATTTATGTCTCATGCTCTACCAACTGAGCTAGTTTGAGGCTGTAAACCAGTGCCTTCGGGGTTGGTGCTACGATGTGGGCTTTGGATTTTTTGATCACAGCCCACATTTCTCCATGCAGATCATGCTGGCGGAGGATGGACTTCACCTATCACCCATGGGTAAGCGTTTTCTTTTCTTCCAGGTTGGCTGATCTTGTGAGGCGGGCTTTAAACTAGCTTCGCCAAGGGATGGGCCAGCTGAAAAAGGAGAGGATGCTCGGCCACTAAGTCA
>JAGPOW010002212.1:72763-101538 GCA_030014935.1 Caiman crocodilus | reverse complement strand
ACCGGTGTGGGAGACTTATTGAGGGGTGGGTCTAAATTATGCCTAGGAGGCCCCTTAGGTCTGCGGACTAAGGGAGGCTTCCCTGATAAGACCCTGACTTGGGGAGAGTAGTCCAAGTGCCTGTATTGGGTCTAGGACCCATTGGACGATCAGGCCTGTGTTTTCCAAGGTGCGCAGAGCCAGAAGTGAGTCCAGAGCCTTGGATGTTGGCAGCGGGAACGCCAGGCTAGCAAGTGTGCTCCAGAGAAGGGGTCGGCCAGACGCGAGGCACCCCAAGGGAGGCACCCAGAGCCTGGAAGGTGGGTGGGTGCAGGGAGGTGGGTGGCTCAACGCAGGAGCACCCCCTACTGGCCCGCCACAGGCATGACCTGAGAATCCGAGTCAGCCAAGCCTGGCTCAGGCTCACTTTACCTCCTGCACCCTTTGGAGTAAGTAGGGCTTCAGGGGGCTAGGGCTTTGGTATGGGGGAAACATGTGGCTCCTTTGGCAGGGCTGGAAGGGGACCTGTGGGTTAGGTGAGGGGGATACTGCTAGGGAGAGCTGGGACCTACAGGATGGGCAGGGGGTAGGGCAGAAGTGTGTGGGGAGCTATCACCTTGTCCCACGCCATGGGCCAGGATCAGTACAAGAGTGGGCTGCAGGCTGCCTCATCCTTGGCCATGATGCTTTGTCCCACTGTGGCTCATCCTTGCTCAGCTCAGGTTGGGCCTGGGGAAGAGCCAGGCTGGTGGTGGCAGTAGCATCAGTGGTGGCAGTGGCTTGGTACAGGAGAGAGGAAGTGCATCCTGTGCCACTGTCCACCACTGCTCTCGGGGCAGGGCTCAGGGCAGTGCCCAGCTGGAGTGGGGGGCCAGGTCCCAGGCCAGGGCCAGGGCTAGAGATGGAATTCAGGGGCAACCATTTCCCAACCTGTGCTTGTGTGGCTGCTCTGCTACTCACCATGTCACCATGCCACATCCAGCAACCTGCTGGTATGGCAGCTGCTAATGGCTCCACCAGG
Source organism: Caiman crocodilus (assembly GCA_030014935.1). Lineage (NCBI taxonomy): Eukaryota > Metazoa > Chordata > Crocodylia > Alligatoridae > Caiman > Caiman crocodilus. The sequence continues at coordinate 100,538 of JAGPOW010002212.1, read as the reverse complement.
GCTAGCACTGGAGGTGGCATCTAGGGGCATAGGGTCCACTGCATGGTGGGGCATGGGGAGGAAATAGAAGGGGAGGAGTGGCACAGCTGGTCCACATGCTGCCTTGCCCAGCCAGGAGCCCTGCCAGCTTCACTGCCCCTGGGGGAGTGTAGCCCCTGCATGCTGAGCTGCCAGATAGGATGGGATGGTATTTGCTGGTGGGAGCTGTGGCTGAACCAGGAACTGGGAGAACATCTGTTCACCAGGAGACCTCATGGGAAGACTAGGTCCAATAGTCACAAATGCCTGGAAAACTGTTTTAAACTGGACATAAGGAAAAAAACTTATTTACTGCCTGAATCCCGAGAGCCTGGAATAGATTTCCCCCCCCCAAATATGGTGCAGGCACTTACTCTGGATTTGTTTAAGAAACACTTGAATGGCTATCTTGCTGAGATCATTTGACTCCTGCTGATTGCCTGCCCTTTGGCCAGGGGGCCGGACCTGATGATCTTGTGAGGTCCCTTCCAGTCCTAATGTCCATGAAATCTATTCACAAGCACTGCAGCCCAGCCCTGCCCCTGAACCAGTGCTGGGGTATGTGGCCCTGGCCTAGGGGGACTCCTGGTCCTAGGAACTACTCAGGAGGGTATGATGAGTTGGGGGGAGGGGTGAAGATGCTGGAGGAAGGTGATGGTCATGGGGAATGGAGATTGAGGTGGCAGTGAAATCTAAAGGTGTGTGATGGCCTGGGGGTGGCAACAGGGGTGTGTGCTTGTGTGTGTGTGAGACAGAGAGAGATGGCAGGAGGGAGGGTACACTCTGGTTAGAAGGGTCTGCCAGAGCCAGTTCTGGACCCCCATGCTCCCCTTGAGAAGCCTGTGCAATGGGAGACTGGCCTGGAGGAGAAGGATTTTGCCCAGGAAGACGCAGACTAGACCCAGTCCCTAAGCCCCAGTCAAGGGGTTCCCAGGAAGGGAATGGGGACCACTGGTGCCTGGCCACAGGTGCAGAAAGCAGAATAACAGAAGCTGGCACTGCTCAAAGCCACAAAGCAGTGGGGCAGACAGCCTCAGCTGGACCTGTGTCCTGGTACAGGAAGAGGGGTAGGGAGGGAGGTGTTCTGGAAGGGAGGGAGTGGGGGATAGTCAGGGTCTGAAGGTCAGGAGTGAGGGACGCTGGAATGGCTGGGGGAGCTCTGGCTTGGAAATGAAGGGCATCAGCATCCACAAAGCAGTGTGGGGGACAACCACACCTGGACCTGCATCCTGATGCATGAAGGGGGCAGGAGAAGCTCTTACTTTCCAATCATAAAAAACCCCAAAATCAAATGCCAAAGTTTACAGGTATTTAGAATTTATCTTATTATAATGACTGAAGCATAGGTATGTTTCCAAAATGCTTTCAAATGGTAAATATATCAAGAAAATATTGTGTTCAACTGATAAGAGAGAGGCATTTCATTTTAACAATAGAAAGATGAGGATTTAGGGGGTTTTAGTCAGAGAATTCCAGGTTTTTAACAGAATTAGGGATTTTTTAACAGAGAAAACCAAGATCTTTGATAATGAGCCATGTTTGGACCCACAGATAGAACAACCATGGAAGATAATCACCCTCAACTGTGAGGGAATTCTGAAGATACAGGATGCCCTGCTGGGGAAAGTCAAGCAGTTTACAAAGTGTGTAGCCATGATGTACACTTTTATTTGCATGAACATGCAGAAAATTGTTCAGTTTCATCTATGGTTTAGGAATGAAACTAGGTTCTCTGATGATAATCATTCTCATAGCAGCACAGCCAAGAAATGCTTTCTTTTACCTTCAGTTGGCTATGAGACTCGTTCCCACCTTGGTGAATGCTGACCAGACCTTAGTTATATTTACCTTCTTAAACTCTCATCTGAACTGTAGGAATATAATATCCTTGAGACCTTTGGAAACTCCAAATTGCATATAACAGTGTGTTTTGTCTTCTCAATAACATGGAAAACTTTGATTCATGTCAGTATCTCTCAGGATAGAGGCAAACCAAAACTAGTCCCTGTCTTCAGGGTCTCCATAGTCTGGGTCCAGGATATCTAAAAAGATCATGTAATATCAAGGGAGGAAGAGTGGATTCAGCAACTGGAATTCTCTGCAGTTCATGGGCCATATATTTATCACTGAATGAGTTATGGAAGGTGCTGGATACTCTGACAAAGATCACAACATAAGGAACAGCAGGCACATCTATACATACCGTTAATTGGAATGAATAAACTCTGGTGCAGTTTGTGCTGGAGTTTATTGCTCCCAGGTACCACATTCACATTGAGCTGGGTCAGAGTAGCCCTGGCTGGCAGGGGTCTCCTCAGGACAGCTAGTCTGCTAACACTTTGTTATCCTGAGGCTGCACTGACTGTTAGGACACCTTTGATACAGAAATAGCTTTCCTCCATTCTTCCTGGTCTTTTGCAAAACTTTCCTTGCACAGTCAATCAGTTTAATCCTATCCAGTCTCTGATTTTGGTAGTCCAACTTGTCCTAGTTTTTTCTCTTCTTTTTCGTCTGTCCACAGCACTCTGCAGAATGGTGTTCATAAGGGTGCCAGACTTTCTTGTTATATGTCCAAACCACTATATCAAGTAACTTAGATCCCTCCATGTTCCCATGCCCTTTTCTATTCTGTCCCATAGGAATAAAGCCTGTAGTTTAAATGTTTCAGGTCCCTATTCTGAAAACAAACCTCTCACAATCACTTTTTCTGGTTACAAACATTAACTCATGGTAGTGAACATCTTTTCCATCTGACAGGCTTCAACCATGTCTAGCACAGCTGCTCACCCCTGCCTGCCATCCTATAGCCAGTGACCCAGGTTGTTCATGGCTGCCCTGAAGCCTCAAGCAGGGCCTAACCTTCTATACACTCACTGGCACTGGAGTGGTTGGCCAGGCAGCTGAAGCTGACCCTTCACTTCCCCTTTATAAACGGTCAACCCAGAACAAGAAGTACCTGTCAGTAGGGCTCAACTTGCTCTCTGTTGATCTCTTGGCTTCTTGCTCTCTGTCTCTGATTGCTCTCTGTCTCTGCTCCCTGCCTGGTCCCCTGACTTCCTTACTCAGCCTGTTCCTAGATCCTGTACTCTGACTGACTTCCTGGCTTCCTGACCTAGCTTATCTCTAGCATGTGCTTGTTCCTCCTGACCCCAGTCAGCCCTTTAATCTCTAAGTGACTGCAGACTGAACCACCCATGACCCAGCATGACACCATCCCAACTAGCATGAAGGGAGAGATCATACAGACAGGACACATGGTAGTTTTGAGACTATCCCAGGCAACTCTGAACAAATAACTTGAGGATGACCATTTGCTATTCAAAATGAAGAAGAGTAGCTGGCAAACAAAGAGGGTTTTTTTTTGTAGATATTCATTGGTTTGTGTCACTCTATTAAATTATCTGATATCTGGTTTGAAGCATTGAAAAACAAAGCATTACAATATAACATGACAACCTGTCACAAAGCTAGTAATCAATGAGCAAAACTACAGGGAACCACTGCACTTTGGAATTGTGGGTAATATGCTACCTTTGTGCTTCTTTAAGCAAAAGTAAAAAACATTATTATAGGAAAACATAGGCAAAAGATTTCTTCATTGATCTTAATAATTCCTCTTTTAAAAAAAACCCCAAATGTTATAACCCTAAGGATAGAAAATGGTTGGTTGAAAAGAGTGGGGGGAAGACATCTGGGTGAGAGAAAAGGACATGGGCACAGATTTAATAGCCTTCTTGAGCTTTCAGACTGTTAGAAAGAAGACAGACATCTATTTTATTTCCTAATAAATAGGGGGGCTGGGAGAGTGGGCAGGCATCAGGGGGTTCATGGCAGAGCCCCCCATGTGGCGTGGGCAGCATGGACCAGCAGGGATCAGTCCCCCACCTGGCAGCAGCTGATGAGCAGGGGCTTGATGATCCCGGTCTTTTTTTAAAGAGCCAGGAGTTGGAGCTGGGTGGGGCAACCTTTGAGAGTGGGTGGGGGATGGGGACAATTCAGAAATTTGACTGATTTGGCTGTGGCCAAATCTCTGAATCAGGGTCAGCCAAATTGATTCAGGACAGAGATTCAAATCACCAGATCAGATCACTGTTCCCCAAATCAGCCGAATGTGAATCCAAAGCAAATACTAGCTGTTTTGCACAGGCCTACCCAGCAGCCTCTGCCCATTTGTCTGGGGCTAGTTTCCATGGATACCCCAGCAGCTGCCACCCTGTGATAGTGTGGCTGGGATTTCCATGGAGACTGGCCCCAGCAGCACTGCCAGGGTGTGCTCAGGGCAGGGAGCTGCTCCGGAGCCAAGCTGGGATCTTGCAGCAGTGACAGCATAATCTAGAGCCAGCTGTAATTTGCATCCTGCTCCTCCAGGCAGGGGCATGCAGGCAGCAGATTACAGCTCTGTCCTGGTTCCAGCCCATGCTGTCACCATTGCAAGAACCTGGGGCAGAGCTGCGATCCACTACCTGCATGTCCCTGCTGGGAGCAGCTAGGCTGCAGATCACAAGTCTCCCCTGGCTCTGGACCACACTGTCACTGCTGCAAAATTTCAGCCCAGCCCTGGAACAGCTCCCCGCCCTGCTGTGTACTGGACCAACACATCTGGGGCTGGTCTCCACAGAAACCCTGGCTCCACACTATCACCCTGCCACTGCTGCTTGGGTCTCCGTAGAAACCAGCCCCAGCCATGTGGGTAAGGGCTGCTGGGAGACAGCGTCCATTGCTGGCTTGAACTGGCCCACAGGCTAGACTTTGAGATTATGTGGTTATGTGATGATGTCAGTTGTGTTACACCAGAGCCAGACTAGTGTGAACAAGGAGATGAATTTCACTGCTTCCCTCACTTCTCTGTAGGCTAGATCAGCACACATCTGACTTACCTGTGTATAAATGTAATGGGGAGCAAGACTGTTTCTTACTTTCTGTGTCATGTATGATTACCTTTTTGGGACTCTGATAATGGACAAGTGAACGTTAAAGACGAGCAGAAGCAGAGAACAAATGAGGACACAGGTGTAGTTGGGTCATATACAATCCATGAGCTCTGAGAATTTAAGCTTAGTTTTGCAGTGGGAACCATGGGTGAAAAAGAAACCTATGCACTTTTACTTTTATGGTAAAGTACGCCACAAGCATTCAAAAAAAATCAAGCTCTCCCAAAAGTCACAAATCCTTTAAAATTAAATTTTGGGTTCTTTTTATTTGCCTTATGCTTTGAGCTTTAGACATTAGTTTTCCAGCTTTGCTCTGATGGCCTGCATACTAGAAATTAATTTTTTGTTTTTTAAAACAGTGATCACAGGGGAAAAAAATTCCAAGCATCACAAGACTTATAGATGTTTGGGATTCATAGATGTTTGGGTTGGAAGGGACCTCAGTAAATCATCGAGTCTGACCCTCTGCCTGGGCAGGAAAGAGTGCTGGGGTTAGATGACTCCATCCAGGTGTATATCTAGCCTCCTCTTAAAGATCTCCAAGGTAGGGGAGAGTACCACATCCCTTGGAAGCCCATTCCAGATTCTGGCAACCCTTACCATAAAGAAGTTCTTCCTGATTTCCAACCTAAATGTGCTCCCCATCAGTCTGTAGATGTTGTGCCTAGTTACTGCAAGGGGCCATAGTAAACTGAGTATTTCCCATTCCTTGCTGTCCCCCTTCCCCCCAGATGAATTTCTGGTGGCCACAAGATCCCCTCTTAACCTTCTCTTATGGAGGCTGAAGAGATCCAGATCCCAATCTCTCCTCATAGGCCTTTGCCTGAAGGCCCCTAACCCTCCTCTGAACCCTCTCAAGGTTGCCCACATCCTTCTTGAAGTGTAGCCCCCAAAACTGGATGTATTACTCCAACTGTGGCCTGACCAGTGCTGCATAGAAGGGAAATATCACTTCCCTGGACTTGTTTGTCATTCACCACCTAATGCATGATCAAGTGCAGTTAGCTTTACTGATCAATTCATCAGATTGATGACTCATGTTCATCTTGGTGTCAACAATTACTCTGAGATCCCTTTCTGCTGCTGGGCTTCTGAGAAAGTTCTCCCCCAGCCTGTAAGTATGCTGGAAATTCCTTCTCCCTATGTGCAGCACTTTGTACTTGTCTTTGCTGAACTGCATCCTATTCTGTTTTTCCCACTTTTTCAACCTGTCCAGATCCACCAGGATCCATTACCTACCCTCTAATTTAATAACTTTACCTCATAATTTGATGTCATCTGCTAATTGGACAAAGTGCTTTCCACGCCCTCATCCATGTCTCTGATGAAGACATTGAACAGCACAGGTCCAAGGATCGAGTCTTGTGTGACTCCACTGTCCACATCTTACCAGGTCAGTACTGACCCATTCATCACCACTCTCTGGGTGCATTTTGTGACCTGGTCATAAAAAGAAACAAGGTTAGTCAGGCAGGATCTAACTATTATGAATTCATGCTGATTGCCCTTCAGAATTATTTTTCCTACTGGACTCCCACAAATGTGATTTTTAATAATTTTTCAAAGGTTTCCCCAAGGATAGAGGTGAGACTAACTCGTCTATAGTTACCCAGATTCTGCTTCCTCCCCTTCTTGAAAATAAGTGCCTCATTGGCACTTTTTCCATCCTTCTAGAACCTGACCTTAGCATCATGAGTACTCTAACAGCCATGCCATTCGCTCTGCTATGACACTCTAATAAGGTCATAGGAGTTGGTAGAGTTCATGCACTGTAAGTAATGCTGGCTATGTCTGCATGAGACTCTGACTGTGCAGTCGTTACTGAGAAGTCATTTATTACTTTCATACCCAATAATAAGTGACTAAGCAGCAACCAGTGTTACTGTGTAATAGTGTCCCTGAACAGCTTTTTGGTGATGTTGGCTTGTTACTACTATACAGTAGCATTGCATCTCACTTTTTGCCATGTGATGCTTCTGTGCAGTAGTAAGAAGCTTCTGCACAGTCAGAACCTCATGTAGACATGGGCACTGTAATATAAAGAATACTTGGTATATTTTATTCTATATTTCTTGTACACGTTAAGAAACCAAGTTTCCACTATTTGAATTGAATATGAGCCAACAGCATTTTCTTGTTGCAAAACAAGGCAACAGCATGCAGGGTTATATCAATAGGAGTGTCCCTTGCAAATCAAAGGAGGTTTTTTTTCTACTGTATTCAGCACTGGGGAGGCTTCACTTGAAATATTGTGTCCAGTTTTGGGTCTTGCATTTCAAGAAGGATGTGGAATGCAAAGCAACAAAAATGATTATGACCCTGGGAAGAAAGACATATGGAGAAAGGTTGAAAGAAGTAGGATTATTTTGTCTGGGTATGAGAAGATTGAGGGTGGATTTGATAACTGTTTTCCAATACTTGAAGGTGATTACAGAGAGACTGGAGATGGACTTTCCTCTATGGCTTTAGGGAATGGGACTAGGAGAAATGGCATCAAGCTTCAGCAGGGGAAATTTAATAAGAAAGTTCCTTATAATCTCTACTCTATGAGAGTGGCCAAGCAATGGAACAGGTTACTTAGATAAATCGTGGAATCTCCAACCTTGGAAGTTTTCAAGAGCAGCTTGGACAGACATTTGGCTGGGATGGTTTAGTCATGGATAAGCAGGGGGCTGAACTAGATGATCTTGTGAGGTCTTTTCCAGGCTTACTCCCCTATAATCCTATGTTCAAGCATCTTGAAATCTGTTTAAATCCCCATGTGGAAGAAAGCATCTGACAAATATCTTGCTCGCTGTGACATTAACAAATGACATTAACAAATGTGTCTTCCTGAGAAGTCTATATATATATATATACATATATATATACCTCCTTCTACTAAGAAATGAATAAAAAGGTTTGTTTGTTTGTTTTGGTTTTGCATACTCCTTCAGCTTTCTCAGGTCTAGATGAACCACACAAGCAGGAGGCCACCTGCAGAGTAGAAAATTATCTTCACAGAAAGGGTGATTGAATTTAGGAATCCACTATCAATTCCAATAAATTTGGGATCCCCAGTGGCCATTCTTTATTAAGTAGTTTCACAGCCAGCAAAGCAAGAGGTGGTAGCAATCCTGGACCTGTTATTTCAATGCTCCCTTGCTCTCTCAGCCACGATCTGCAGCAATTTTAACAAACACTTACAGGTATAGCTCAGCATAGCCCCACACATATAGTATATAGATTTCATAGCCATTAGAGCTGGAAGGGACCTCAGAAAATCATTGAGTCCAGAAAATCATTGAGTCCCCAGGAACAGGAAATCAGCAGGGATCATAGGATCCCAGCAAGATACACATCCAAATGTCTCTTGACAGTGTTCAGAGTAAGTGCTTGAATGACCTTCAGTGCCAGTCTATTCCAAACCTTGGGGCTCAGACAGTAAAGAAGTTCTTCCTTATGTCGAGCTTGAAATGGTCATGGAGCAGTTTGTGACCATTTAAACTTGTCATCCCTTGGGGCTCTTTGGTGAACAGATGTTCCACCAGATCCTGGTGAGCACCCCTGATAAACTTATAGGTGGCCACCAAATCACCCTTGAGCACATGATTCTCCAGGCTGAAGAGTCCCATGGCTCTCATCCTCTTGTCATAAGGTCTGTTTTCCTGACCTTTGATCATGTGTGTGGCTCTCCCCTGCACTCTCTCAAGCTTCTCCACATCCTTTTTCAATTGTGGAGAACAAAACTGGAAGCAGTACTCCAGCTGTGGCCTCACCAAGGCTGAGTACAGCAGGAGAATGATGACCTGAGATTTGCTTGAGAAGCATCTATGGATGCAAGCTAGCTTTTTTCTCACTTTACTAGCTGCAGCATTACATTGCAGGCTTATGTTCATCTTCTGGTCAATCATGACCCTCAAGTCCCTTTTGCCCATAGTGCTAGCTGGCGTAGCACTGCCGAGCCTATAAGGATGCTGCAGGTCTATTCCATCTTGGAGGAAAGGCAACAAAAGGGCAAAGAAGTCGCCTTGGCTCCACAGGGAACTAGCAGACCTCCTGCATCTGAAAAGACAGACCTACAAAGGATGGAGGACTGGATCTACCTCCAAGGAGGAATATTTTGCACAGGTCCAGACCTGAAGGGAGCAAACCACTAAAGCCAAGGCTGCAATGGGACTCTAACTAGCTACAAGTATCAAGGACAATAACAAGTCCTTTTTTAGATATGTGGCAATATGATCCATAGCTCTGGATTGGTTTGCTGTTTCAAGCCAACGAAGTGACTCCAAAGCTTTGACTTAAGAGCTCTGACTATAGGCTATAATAAGGGATGAATTAAATATTTATAACTTTGTTATTTTGTCTCTGATTTGAGTGCAGCTTGCAGGGATGGTAGCCTCTGCTGAGAGCACAAAGCCTGCCAAGCTTCAAGAAGATTGGTTCAGGAATTTGGGGGAAGCTGCAACACAAATTCTTGAAAGCAAAACTTCTGTCACATCTATGTGTTACACCACAGGCAGCTAAAAACTGCAGTGTTGTTAGTCCCTGGTCAGGCCACAAAGCCCACCAAGTTTCAAGAAGATCAGTGCAGGAGTTTTGGGGGAACTGCACCCCAAGCTGCTGACAGCAAAATTCGTGACACAAAATGCCCCTATGTGTGTTAAGCTGCAGCGGGCTGAAAAATGCAGGGGTGCTAACCCCTGGCGAGGCCACAAAGCCTCCCAAGTTTCAAGAAGGTTGGTGCAGGGGTTTGGGGGAACTGCACACCATGTTGCTGATGGGCAAACTCATCATGGGGGTGGGTGCTTGGGCGAATGTGTCTGTCTTGGGGCACAGGGGGATTAAATCTAGTTCAGGCCCGAGTGCTGGGCCCTGCCAAGCCATGAAGCCTGCTAGCTGTGTGTGTCTTGCTGAGGGAGTCTGTCATCTGAGGCCCTTCACCCCAAGCTGCTGACCGGCAAAACTCATCATGTGGGTGAGTGACACTGTGCGTGTGTTAAGGTACACACTTCCTGGTACTGGGGCCTCTGCACAACAAGGCAGTGTGTCCCAGCAAAGCCTCCTCCTCCCCTACAGCCTTATACCTGGTCCTCCACTTTAGGTGACAACAGAGAAATAGCTTAACTGGCTCAACACCAGTAGCAGCAGCAGCAGCAATGGTACCCAAATGGAACTGTCACAGAACATTTCTTTGTATAAAGGTATTGACAGCAAGAAGTAAAGATGTTGTGTTGAACATATGATGTTACTCATAGTGTGTGATGGCTTATCTTGTGTTTTTATGTGCATGTGTGTATTATGAAAAAAAAAAAGACTACTTAAAAAAAATGTGTCTTTGGAAACTTTAGGGTTGAAAACCCCTTTGTCAGGCTAAGGAAGTACCTGCAGTTGGTCCTGGATGAAAGGAATAGTAAAGAAGCCAGAGGCTGGCCTGACCAGTCAGGCAAAATGAAAATGGAGGCATCAGGGTGGGAGGGATAGGCGGGTTGAGGGGCAGGGGGGAAAAGGGGATGCAGCAGCAGAGGTAAAAATCCAGTGGTGCTTGTGGTATCACATGTGCCAGGTTGAAGTGTGATACAATTTCACTGTGTATATTGAGTCCATGAGTTAGTTTACCTACTACCTAGGAGGCTGATGAAGTGCAGCTTATAGGCCCAGCTCTGAAAAGCAGTTTGTACGTTCAAACAAGCACCTAACCTCATCACCAGAACTGAAGTCAACTTCCTACAGTTCAAAACACAAAACCTGTCAACCATTTCCAGTACCCCCACAAGCTGCACTCCAGCATCTATCAAAAACAACAAAACCCAACTACCTGTGGGGGAACATTCCTCACCAATAAAACACTCTGCCTCCAGTCTCTCAGATTTGATCCTGAGAGGGAATAAATTACAATGCGAACCACTTTTTAGATCTGAGCCTATGAACTTCACTTCATGAGTCTCCTAGTTAGTAGGTACAGAAACTCATGGAATCAATATACACAGTAGAATTCTGGCACACTGCAACCTGCTGGACATCTGATACCCCAGCAACCTCTGCACTTTTACGTGTGCTGCTACATCTGTCTTTCCCCCCCAACTTACCACTCCAGCCTGTTCTGCTCCCCTCCTCCCCGACCAACACCTCCATTTCCATTTTCACTGACTGGATTTCTTGCCTGCACTGCGGGCCAGGACAGCCTCTGTCTTCTTTACTATTCCTTCCATCCAGGACCAACTGCAGGTACTTCCTCAGCCTGACAAAGGGGTTTTCAACCCTAAAGCTCTTGTCCCATACAGCTAAACTAACTGGGATCCTCACAACTGTGCACTGAAACCAGCAAGTGGCAGGCCTGTCAAAGACGTGACAGGTCTGGGCATTACCCATCCAGGACTTTGTGCATGCATGCATTAGCTGGAGATTATGGCACCTTGTACCCACCTTTCACCAGATCATTGGTGGCATTTACAGGGCTGCTGTGCCGTGCCACCAGCAATGCCACCAGGCCTCCCTGGCAGGGTCAATTTTAATGGTCATGCCCAGGCCCTGGGACCTCTCCCTTCCCCATAAGCCCAATCCTATACCTCCAAGTTTGTCCTGGCAAGGGAATGAGCTTGACAAGGACATGTTCTTCCCTTGCTGGCTAGTAATGCAGTTAGTGCCCCCTCCAGCTGAGAGCAGAACATTACTCAGCTTTTAAACAATTCAAAAAGGGAATTTGGTGCAGATGGATTGAGGAGGGTGGCACTCAGTAGTGGATTGCAGGTGGAGCTTGGGGAACCCCAGCAGGGAGAGGTTCACCTTTAGGAACACCGTCTGCTCCACCAACATAGGATCCAGGTAGGTACAGTGGGGTGTCACAACATCTCCAGCAATGTTGAACACCCTATTGCTTGGTACACTGGTTGGTGGACAGGACATGTATTACTGGGCAACTGTGGCCAGATCCTGCCACATCTGCCTGCAGTTTGCCCATTAGGCCAAGAGGTGACAGTCCAGTGGCTCCACATCCTCAGTGTGATAGTTAGCCACCAGAGCCTCAGCGCTACCTGCCCGGTCTAGGGTCTGGTGTGTTTGGACTCCAACATTGAAGCCATTACCATGGCCCACATTGGCAGTGGCTGGCGTGGAGGAGACTGGCTGGTGCTGGTGCTGGTGCTGGTGCTGGTGCTGGTGCTGGTGCTGGGAGTGATGGCATGGGAAAGTGGATCCCCTCTTCCACATCCCCTCACCTCTGCACTTCGTCCTTCCTGACTTTGTTTACCAGCACCTGCGTCTGGTTTGATCACTGGGTTTTAGGGCTACCAGTGCACATATTCCCCTTCACCCTTGGGTTGCACATTCCTTCCATCATGTAGACTGTACTGGACTGCAAGGGATCCAGCTGTCTGATGCCCTCCTTCAGCCACCTCACCAGTGTCGGCACACCTGGGGACAGCACCCTGCCCCAGACAGGAACATTGATTCCCTGGAATTTCTCCATTTGGTTCTCCAGTTCCCTTACTAGGGGGGAATCACCTGGCAGAGGAGGGCATCACCTGCTCTAAGGGTCTCAGTGGCCTTGAAGAAGGGCTTGAGGACCACCAAGATCTGGGAGATGGTACCCCACCTAGCTCTGCTCAGAGGGATGCTAAGCCCAAACTCCCCAAGCAAGTGCATCTCATGGACAGCCTTTTGTTGCTCCACCAAACTTTCAAGCATCAGGTATGTGGAGTTCCACAGAGTGTCCACATCCTGTATGATTCTGTTCTGCAGGATGCTCAGCTATGCCGGTTTCTCCTGCAGCATCTTGCCACCTTGATGTTGCAATGGAAGTAGCCCACCACCTTCCTACATTTTGAAATTGCCTGGCTTGTAGCAGTAGTGGTGGCGGTGCCATCACTGGCAGCCCTGTCCTCCTTCAAGGCATCCTCACTATTAGGTGCAGTTTGTGTGCCACACAGCAGATGCCAACAAAGTTAACATCATGGACAGCCTTCACCATATTGGACCCATTGTCGGTGACCATGAACCCGCAGGTGAGCTCAGCTTGCCCAACAAGCCACCGTACGGTTCCTGGCTCCCATGATCTCCCTTGCTGTGTGAGACTCATCCAGTACCTCGGCTTGCAGTAGATGCCACTGATGGCCTTGCTGGTCACATCAGTGCCCTGTGAGGGAGAAGCAGGTGTGATCACCCGCCCCGCCCCCAGATGCTCCAGATGTCAGAGGTGAAGTGCAAGGCTACCTGTGGCCCTACCTCACACAGCTCCTCCCTCAAGTACTCCCTGCATATCTCATACAGGGAGGGCACCACCACCCTGCTAAAGGTGGTACATGTGGGCACATTGTAAGATTGGGCCAGAGGTGCTATGAACCACCTGAACCTTGGCCGCTCAACTAGGGAGAAGAGCTGGCTATCCAAAGCAAGCATCTCTCCAATACTCTGGGTGATCTTGCTTACCTTGAGAAAGTGCCCCCCTTTCTGTCCACCTTTCCCCCACTGGTCCAGCATAGCCTTCCTCTGCTTTGGATGGAAGGGGGCTTTGGAGCAAGTGGGGGACTTCCCTTTCAGCATGCTCACACTGGTGCTGGTCTGAGCAGGAAGAAGGGCAAGGGAGTGGTGCCTCCTCAGATGCAGCAGCATTGCCATGTTGGAAAAGTCTCTCACATCCTTGCCATGGCTCATGTCCCTGGGATCATCTGCCACCTCAAAATGCTCTCACACTACACTGCTCCCCCATTTCTGGGCTGAGGCTAAGGCTCCTGCCTTATCCCACTTCTCAGGATACTGAGGCTCAACAGCAGGAGGAGCTGCCCCAGTTGAGCCACTTGCCTCCACAAGTTCAGTCTCCTCTGTTATGCTGCTTTCCAGAGGAGATATGGGTCTGGGGGAAACTTGAGGGGTGTGGAGCACAAACTCCGATTCCCCCTTAGTTCCAAGAATTGCTTGAGCCAGCGTGCTCAGCATCCCTGATTCTAGCTCCAGCTCCTCCTCTGGCAGTGTGAGGCTCACACTGAGAGATGACATTGGGATGTAGGTGACAGTGATTCTACTGCTGGTGCCTAGTTCTGGATGGAGGGGAGGTGGTGCAGGTGCAGGGATGTGAGGTGCAAACACAGCTCCCACCTTCTGGCTTCCACTGGCAGCACTGATGTCATGGCTGCTTGGGAAGAGAATGCACCTGTGTTTGGGGAGGGGGGGAGGGGTAACTGAAGCTCTAGCTCTACCCCTACCCCCTCTCCCTCTCCTTCCCCTGACAGGAGACCTGGCACCTGCCTTTCCAGCATGTTTCAAGTTAATCTTTCCTGTGCTGCAAAAGGTCTCTGCGTGTGTGTTACTGCTTTTGTGTTGTATGTTTTATTCCCTCTGCTGTGTGCATGCACTGGACTCTTCTTAGATGGTTTGCTTCAGTGTTAAGAGCTATGTAAAAATTGTGTGCTATCTGTCTGTCTGTCTTGTTCTCCTATGAATATCTGATTTTTCTTCTTTATAGTGTGCATGTGTGTGTGTGCGCATGCACATGTGTGCACATATGCAATCCCTGCACAGTGATGGATCACACTGGCAGAGAAAACACAGCTTTCATTTTTCAAAGTTTGCATACACACATACATACAAAGAGCAAATATAAATTGAAATAAATTAATTGAATAGTACTAAAATATCCTAAGCTAAGTTATGCTAAGCTATATCTTACCCAATCCTTTCTAAAACAAAAAGGAGCAGGCAAGTTCAACTACTGAGTAAAGCAACAAGGCTGAGACACCAGTGTCTGCTAGCGTACCTTTCTCACACAGTTCCTGAGATGGAACAAGTATGCAAAAGGCACAGCATGCCTCCAAATAGAGGCTTTTATGCTGTTTTTAGGTCCCTTCCCCCAAGACACGGTCATTGGAAAGGCAGTCAGAGAGAAATCCTTCTCACTGGCCACCTACATGTCAGTCTCCCCGCCACCGCTCTCCCTCCTTCCTCCATTCCCACTTCGCCTTCTAACTTCCACTTTCAGCCTCCAAAGCTTGTCTGAAGCATTCAAAGATTTTCCAAACTGCTTTGGAAAGCCTGAATGAGCCAGTGCTTCACTCTAAGCATGCTGCTTTAGATGCCGAAGCATCCAAACCGGCCCTGGATCTGATGTGCAGTCTGAAGCCTCACACATCCCTATTGTGTATGAATCCTTAGGGCAGAAATTCTTGTGCAATATTTTCCATCTGTCTTGCTAACTGATGGTCCTGGTAATACTTATAGGAACCATATATGAGGAAAATGTCATATAAGTTTCAGTTTTTCCTTTAAAGAACAGATTATCTTATTTTAGAAGTAATTCCAGCCAATGAAATTTCACCTCTCTCTTTTTGATTATTAGTGGTCTTTTTGTCTATGACTTATTAACTGCTTACTACTGAGATATATCTATATAGATAGATAGATATATCTATATAATAATTGTAGAATAAATTAATATACACACATATATGTGTTAATTTATTCTACAATTATTATATAGAGACACAGAAATCCATATTGTGAAGAGTTAAATGAAGCAAATTCCTCAGAGCAACCAAGGCATTGTTTCGAAGAAAGAGCTTGGCACAGCAATGTACTGGCAATGTAATTTGACTACCAATTACTGTCATTGCTGGAGCACATGAGGTTTACTGCAGCTGCAAGAACAGCTGTAACCAAGATCTATTGTCTTTTGGACCATCCCACATATTTCTGAAAGCTCTTAGTGGTATTTTTAAGGCTTGAAAACTGGATGGTTGTAATATATATCTGAATATTCTAAATGACACTTGCTCATTACTTTCTACAATAATGTCTAATTTCAGCAAGTTCACTTGGCAAAAAAAGGCATTTAAAATGGTACAAGTGCTACAGCTTTACAAATGCAAGCAAATTTTTCTATTTAACACAAAAAGCAAAGAACACACTCAACAGATGTATGTAATTACTCCTTTTACTTTGTGTAGTTTTATCTCTGCCAAATACTACAGGCAGGACTTTGTTGTATGGGTATGAAATACAGGGAACAGCCTAGCACAGAGTAGGGACTTGAACTCAGGGTAGGATGAGTCAGAATACAGAGAAGAAGGATGCATTCCATAGCCAAATAAATCTTTCCTGAAAAAAGAAACAGCATACACTTTTATCTAGCTACTTGCTTCCATTGGCAGCCAGGGCACACCTCAGCAATATGGCCAAGCAGGGCTTGAAGGGCTCACAGTGAGGAGAATGCTGCCCACCTAGAAGCCCCATACCTCACCAGGTTTGCAGTGGTGGCAGTGTTCTCCCTGCAGTTGATGGGACTCATGGTGGGGGTAGTGTTTCTAGCACTGACCTGGGTGGGAGTCCCACAGCCCAAGTCAGCTGCAGGGCTTGTAGTGAATGTAGTGCAAGGAATGCTGTACCCACTGCAAGCCCCATCAGCTTTAGGGCTTTCAACTTTGAAGCCCATTGCAAGAGAGAGCCCAGGATCATGATCCTAGGCTCCCCCTGGACCAGCAATAAAGCAGGCTGGCATCTAATTCGCACCTGTGTGGAATCCATTAGATCCCATTCCACCTTTACCTATATGTGTAGATGGGTCTACAGAACTTGGTTCCTTGTAGAGGAGCTGGGAAGTAAGTGTGGGGGCTTGGCCAGGTAGGGACAATTCTGAATCTGGGCTTATCTCCTCAAACCTCGCAGTACCCTTCAAATGATCTGGAAGCATTCCAGGGTGCTGCGACAGCCTGGTTGAGAATTAATTGCTAGTATAGAGTAATCCATTGTTCTTGCTGTACCATATATTCTTTAGTATGTTGTATGCAAGAAAATAATATTCACTCTATTTTTGAAGGGCAGAATGAAGAGATCTTTCCTTGTACTAAGTAACTGAATTGCAGCAAATAGGCTAGATATAGACTTTATACTTATTGCATAATAAGCATCCAGAAAGAGCTTTATAGTCATAACCACACAGATGTTTGTATCACATAGAGTCCTTTAAAATGGTGGATTCTACTCTAAGGGTGCATCTACATATCACTGTACAGTGATGTTGCTATAGTGCTGTGCTTTAGTATTCTTTTGGAAGTACTAAAGTGTGACAAAGTATGGGTGGTTACTTCACTGTGCACATGGCACATGGTTAGATTTCACTAGTATGTTGCTGTAGCATCCCACTATACCATGGGAGTATGCCACTATGGCAATGTAGCTGACAATCATGTGCACACCCACGTAATTGCTATTTCACCACAGTGCACCATATGGTGATGTAGTGCATTGCTACATCACTGTAGGGTAATATGCCTTAAGTTAACACTGGATGGATGGCATAGCAGACTAAGGCATCTTGTGTTAGAATACTTTATTAAATGTCTGTACCAACTTTGATCATGAGTCAAGGTAGGCTGCATTCCACTGGCAGGCAATGGGACTTTGTGGTGCCCTACTCACTCTCCCTTGTAGGGCTATGCTCTAGTCTTAGGCAGAGCTTGTTTGCTCGGTCTGAGTGCCAGGCTGACTCCAACCACAGGCTGCAAGTGACTAGAGTCAGTGAAAAGAGTCAGTGAAGCCTTCATCCCCAGCCCTGTGTCCTTCCTCCAGCCAGTTGTGAGCCATAGCCAGGCTGTGGCAGAAGGGGGTCTTTGCCCCTGCACCAACCCCAGCACTGGGACACACATGTCTCTGGTCTGTTCCTCCCCACCGTGTTATGAATTAGCCAACAGACCTGACACAAGGCCTGGTAGAATGCCCCATACATGGCACAGTCCCACAGGAGCCCAGCCCCGGCATGGCACACCCTCCCAGGCAACCCCAGGGCCAGGCACCTGCCACCTGGACTCTAACACTGCCCCCTTCCCTGAGCAGAAGTTGGTGTGGGTGGCTTGCCTTTTCTGAGTCAGGGTAACAGGGAGCAAAACATTGGCACTGGGCCCAATGGAGGAAACTCCATGGCTTCCATGGCTCAGGCACTTCCAGCAGCTATACAACCCATGGATAGCTGATGTGCAGCAAGGATTTTTCAGTCCACAATACTGGGGGGGGGGGCAGCACTGAAGACCCAAGCCAGGAAAAGCAGGTGGATGCCCCCAGAAAATTCAGGACCATGTCTCGTGTGGTCAGTTTCCCTCTGTGTAGTAGATGGATGTATGCACCAGGACCTGTACTGTCACCAGGCAAGTGATGAGAGGGTCTGAAATGCTTTTCTTTATACTTCATCTTTTTTATGAAAAGTTGCAATCTCACACAAAGGCTCTATGTCTCCTCTTTCTGCAGAGTCCACATCTATGCATGGTGGGCCAGCTTACAATGGCCAGGATGACTCAAGCCTGGGCAGCTGAAAACCTGCAGAGCACATGACAAAACACCCAACATCTATGGCATCCTGGATGGCCTCATCCTCATTGACTGCATGAAAGTCAGTGTCACAGACAAGGACACCTGGCTGGTGCAGGATGCAATGGGTAGCCATGCTCAGGATAGCTGGCTGGTGGCTTGTGGACATGAGGGTACATGATACGATGAGGCACTGCATCATGTGTACCCACCTGAACCTGATGTCCCACAGACTCTGGTTAGAGTCACACAGGGTGACCAGCAGGACCCACCATGGTTTCTAGGTCTCCCTGCTTTGGCATGCATAGCCGGATATCATAGCGGAATGTGGGCAGGCTGAAACACAGAGACACATGCTATTTGTGGTGGAAGGCACTCATGTTCACCCTGGGACTCTTTCTGAATCCTAGAGCTGAGTGAGGAGTGTTAGGGTGACAATATTTGGATTTTGGGGGAGCACTGATTTTGTAACTGAAACAAGGCTTTAATTTGTGTCTTAGCAAACACTGTTGGACACAAGGCAGAATGATATATTACAAGTAACATTGCAAACACTTAAGCAAGCAATTTCCTAACAATGGGATAGTGTGTAGGATATATGGTATGTAAGAAAACAAGATGCAGCCCACCAGCTATCATCAGGAGATGAAGTAGAAGCAATACCTTGGAGCTGAAGGAGTCAGCAAGAAACCAGAAAGAATCAGCAAGTGACCAGAGGAAGCCGGGGTCAAAGTCTTGATCATGTGCTCTTAGTGGAGAAGCATGTAAAGGAATAAAATGCATAGGCAATTCCATGCTATTAAATAGTCAACAGGGGCAGAGCTTGAGATAGGAGGAGAGAACAAAAGAGGAGCCAGGGTGCAGTAAATTTAATGAGCACGAACCAAGGTGTATAAAATGTAAAAAGAACTAATGTTCAGTGCAGGTTCCCTGGTTCATGGGCTGTGTGTCTGTAAGAGACCTTTGCCTGAATCAGTCTCCATTTTGAATAAAGCTGTTGTGAGCAATGTGTGCTGATGTTTGCTCCATGGTTGCTCTGGCTAATGAGTAACAGGATCCATGAGCAACTGGATCATCATCTCCCTAGTCATTGGGCACCACATGGAGTCAGGGTCTAACAAGGGGGATGGTCCACAGTGATATGGCAGAGGTTTGGGGGTGTGGTTCACAAAATCAAAACAGGGATGGCTTGCCTAGTTGGCTCTGGGAATTTTCAGCAGCTTAGGTAGCCTGTGGGGCATGCTGGGAGGTGTGCAAGAGTGACCCCTACCTGCTGGTCTCAGCCAGTGTAAGCAGGATCTGAGCCCCAACCCACACCAAATGGCAAACATCTGCTCAATTCACTCCTGCTCTAACCTACAGCACGTTTAAGTAAAGTGCGGTAAAGTACTTCTACCATGATTGCTGTGATGCTGGGGTGTACTTCCAGTCCACTTCCAGGTCTGCTAGGGAGAACATTGCCTCCCTTCCCCACTCTCCCCTGATTCGGTGATAGGCTGCAGGGGCACCCTGGGTGCCCCACCCAGACCCAGGAGGCACCAGTCACCAAGTCTGGGGGGGGCATGGTGGAACCCTTCTGTGTGCTCCCTGGCAAACCTGGAAGTGCTTCCCATAACCTGTACTTCTATTGACTGATGGATTCCTTGGATACCTGACCTGGCTAGACTCCTTATCTCACTCTCTTCCTGACCCTGACGGTCTCTGACTTGGTTTCTTGGTCAAATCTCCTGCCTTCTGAATTCCTGATTTCACCTGACCATGAAGTGACCCCCCCACACCTGACTGCCAACAGCTCAACACGACAGACTGATATTCCTTGCCAAACACAAGTGTTCTAGATTCTTGTGGTCAATCAGAACCAGTAATGGCTGTTGGGCTCCTTCCAAATAATAGTACCTCCTCCAAATAGTATTACCACCTTAAAAAGGTCTCCTTGATGGCCAACAATTCCTTGTCCCAAATGTTATAGTTAACTGCAGCAGAGATCATCTCCTGGGTATAGAAGGAGCATGGGTGGAAACAGGCCCCCAATACAGGGACAGTACCACTTAAATTGCAAAGTTGGGAGCATCTGCCTTTAGTATGAGAAAGAGGGCCAGGCTTTTGTGTGCCTGCTTCGGGTGATCTAATTTGGACTGGACTGCTGGGATGCATTGAAACCAGACATTGTTTTTGAGCAGCACTGCTATGGAGGCTATGGGCTGGGAGAATCGTCAGATAAACCTGTGACAGAAGCCACATGGAGTGCATAAACCTTCCATTCATCCCATTAAATATACAAACAAAGTGGTACATTCCTTTCAGATGCAACTTCAGAATTTCAAATAGCTAACTGATGAGGGAAAATGGATATCAGTTTTGGATAATGAGCTTATTTAGGGCTCAAAAGTTAGTTGTGTCCCTGGCATAGACTCCCATAGAAAAAGTAAAAACCAACTCAGATAACCACCTGTACAAAAGAAAACACACATGAAAAGAGAGGGAAAAAAAAGTCTTGGGTAGACCTCGTCATTTGGTACACAAAAATGGGAGGGCACCATCTTTGAACATTGTGACAATAGCTCTTTGGTGATTGCTATTTCCTCTTCTTAGTATAGTACAAAGGTAATCTTTGTGTTTCACACTACGCTGTTATGGGTAACTTTTGTGAAGAACACAGCTAGGCATGTTTGACCAGGTACTCAGAGCTGACCACTTTCACTTTTTCTACTGGCTTTTGCTGAAGATCAGGATCCCCACCTCAGCTGCAGCTGAATTAAGTCTATAGCACCACCAGCCTGGGCTTGCAAGAGATACAAAACAAACAGAGTTAGAAAAAGAAATTACTATTTAGCTTTTTGCTGGTTTCACGCTTATAGCTTGCCAGGCTTCTCCAAGGCTTTACTTGCCCTATAGCCTCTTATCTTTCAGAGGCTTAGGCCCCATGCTCCAGGCAGCCTTGCTGTCTGCTGGGGAACCCCTGTGACTGCTTCCAGTGTGCTTTTATTCCCCACCATGCTGGCTCACATGGCTGGTTTTCCTCACACCTGGGTTAGCTTCTTTCCTGGGAGGCTTGCTGGCTGCATCCTTGGACCTGGGTTTTGTGTTGGGGAATGCTTTCAGGTTTGAGGCTGTTCAGGCTCCTCCACACACATAACCAAGCCCTCTTACACTAACCCAAGGTTTTTGAAGTCAAACAATCCAATAAAGATGCTTCCAATATCATTGTGACTGTAACAGGGGTTTGAACAGAAGCCTTTTATTGGGATAGACATAGACGTGGGTAACCATGGGGGGTGCACAACACAGGTAGGAAGAGTTCATATACCAGGTTGAGATCAGGGTAATTTGACCCATCACTGCACATATAAGCCTGACTGTGAGGGAAACTGTTTTGCTCTTGAGCACTGGAAGAGGAAGAGACAAGAGAGGGAGAGGGAGACCAGGAGACCTGGAAGAGGTACAGCTGGCTGGTAAGGCATTGGGGCATGTCCCTGAGGCTTATAGATGGCACGAGCACATGATGGAAGACATGGGGACCCTGGAGCACTGACTGGTGAGCAGGATCCTGAGGCAGAGGACCCAGGCATTGTACAAGGAATGAAAGTAGGGACATTTGCCTCACTGGGCAATTAAGGAGTGCAGTAGGTTCAACCCAGGACAGTGGCAGAGATGCCTCCCTGCTAGAGGAGGATTGATTGCTAAGTCTGTTAATTGATGCAGCAGAAACACTTCCCCACTAATAAGTTAATTGGCATGGCAGAGACACTGTCCCACTTATGAGTTTATTAACGTGGCAGAAACAGCCAACAATTTATGAGTTAATTGAAGTGGCAGAATGAACCACTTACCTTGCCAATAGTCAATTAGCATTTTAGAGGCAACAATGTAACACTAACGCAAATAAAGTGAGCACCTGGGAACTAGTAAGTGAGGTGGTCTGTAAGATCTCGTCCTCCTCAGAGATTATCATTGAACATCTTTTCCTTTCAATTGAAGTTGTGGCAGGAAAGTTCTGATGGGAATCGAAATAGGCACAACCACCAGACCACGGTGACAAAAGAAAGTAGGGTTTGTAATTATTTAAATGAAAATTATCTCACCATTATTTATGATTTTTTTTCTTACATTACAGTTGAAATCTAAATGCTGTTTGTAAAACTGGAATATCAATATGGAATTAATAAGAAGTATATAACATACAACATGATATTAAAAAAAAAGAATGAGATTACTGAAACAATTTCTTTTAAATGTTTTTGGGTATATAGTTTTCACCACATTTGCAGTATTCAGTACAAGACATGTAATGTTTTTGGCACTTGTAATTGTGCAACATGCAAAACTGCATGATACATGTCTGCAATAATTAATTAGGAAGAAAACTGAGGCATTTTTTGGAAAAAGAGCTCCACTTGGGTCTTCATTCCACCCAAAATCTTTCAGATTTAACATACCTCTGTAGCTGCTATCATCCAGATTAAAGCATTCATGTGCCACAAAGAAGCATCTCCTGGGATATCCATTTTGAATAGAAAAAGAAGAGGGAAGCTTTGAAATTGGTTAACTTTTATACAGTGCAAAATGAAGCTCATCAAATGTTCTGCAATGGAGTGATAGCTGTAGGACCATAACAAGGTATTGCTTGGCTTTGTTAAGTATATCCTCAGAAAGTGTTCTATCTTCAGCAAAACCTAAAAGGAATTTCTCTTGTGATGAATTCAGGACTGATAGATTTGTTCCCACTTTGCTGGTGACATCACATCCTGTGAGAATATAAGCCTTAATAAGAACACCGAACAAAGTTGATCCTAGTTTCTATCCAAGCATGTGAAGAAGAACAAATCTTAATTTATCATCCAAGACTACTTTAATCCAAAGTTCCACAAGTCCTTTTTGAAACAGTTGAAACAGGCATTGAAAAAAGATAAAAACATTTGTATAATTAGACAGCACTATAATATGTGTGAAACCAGATGAAACTACATTACATTAATGGATGAGCAGCCAAGTATCTGCTTTGTTTAGAGCATCAAACATATTATTTTGACTTTTCTAAGGCGGTTTATGCCAGGGATAAGACTGAACTAAGTCTATACATAGGTGTAGTGAGCCACTTCTGTCTCTTACAAAGAGTACAGGGTTACAATCTGCAGAGTTGGATGGTCTCTTAATAGATTTATTTCAGCTCTGGCTCAGAAAAGAAGTATATTTGACAGGAGGGAACCACTGCCCTAGCTGAAGCTCAACAGGCAGTCATATGATTAATGAGGTGGCAAAGTTTGCATTTGGAAGGGGAAGGGGTTGTCAAAATATCCAGGAAATCCTGATAATTACTGGAAAGACAGAGGGCTCCAGGTTTCCCCTCTTGGTTAGTTCAGGGTTACTTTCTGCGAGTTCTTACTTATGCAGGTTTTTCACTGTGGTGGACTCCAGTTTTGGCAATGCAGTGGCCTCTGTCTGTGGTGAGCAGGCTCTCTGGTAGTAGTTTTATAGTAGCTAAGGTCAGGAGGGACTTGAACAGAATCATCTAGCCTGACCCCCTGCCACAGGCAGGAATGAATGCTGGGTTCACAAGATCTCAGACAGGTGATCGTCCAAACTCATCTTGAATATGCCCAAGGTAGGGGCAAGGACCACTTCCCTGGGAAGCTGGTTCCAGATTTTGGCCACCCTAACTGTAAAATATTGACTTCTTATCTCCAACCTAAACCTATTCCCCATCAGCTTATGACCATTGTTGGTCGGCAGCCCAGGTGGTGCTGGGGAGAAAAGAGCACTGCCTATTTGCTGTGATCCCTGTTGATGAGCTTGTAGGCAGCCACCAGGTCTCCCCTTAGCCTTCTTTTGCTGAGGCTGAACAGGTCCAGGTCCTTCAGTCTCTCCTCATAGGGCCTGTCCTGTTGCCCTCTCACGAAGTGGGTCACCCTCCTCTGAACCCTCTCCAGGCTGGCCACAACCCTTTTGAAGTGAGGTGCCCAGTACTGGATGTAGTACTCCAACTGCAGCCTGACCAAAGTCACATAGAGAGGGGGAGTATCACTTCTCTGGACCGGCTTGAGATGCACCTTTGCACGCATGACAAGGTAGGGCTGGCCTTGCTGACTGCGGTCTGGCATTGGTGGCTCATGTTCGTCTTGGAGTCAATAATGACTCCGAGATCCCTTTCCACCTCTGTGCTTTCAAGGAGGAAACTCCCCAGCCTGCATGTATGCTGTAGATTCCTTCTCCCAAGGTGCAGCACCCTGCATTTGTCTACTTTGAACCCCATCCTATTCTAATCTGCCCACTTTTGTAGTCATAGTTTAGCTGGAGTGTTCTGGATGGCCAACCAATATGTGGCTTGTGCAGGATGAGCTAGAATTTCCCCAGCACCATCATGGCACAGGAAGACCGAATCAAATGAAGTTGTAGTAAATCATTCTGGTCCTGGACAGGTATTCAGAGGACATAGTTTCAAAAGTGATAGGTCCTTATGTGATGAGTGAGTGGTTAATGGATTCAGTTGCTGCAGGGTGAGCCCTTCATTGCATGGGGATATAAAGTCCAAGTCTGTAAAATAATTCAAGGCACCTGAATCCACTTGGGCAGCTTGCCGTGCATGGGGCATGGATGGATGGGAGAGGTGCAGCATCAGCACCAGTGAAAAGAGAGATGATTCCATAGTGCCCTCTACTCCTAAGGGAAAGGCAGAAGAATGAGCAGCCACACCTTGATCCTGTCTATCAGGTAAGTTTGGAGGACAAAGTAAGTAAAAGCTGACACTGTTCACAATTTAGGTCTCTGCTAAAAGGTTTTAGTAATGGAAAACTGAATTCAGAAGTGAGCTGAGAGGTAGCTACAGGCTAAGTCCCAACCTCTGTTGCCTGGTCTAGCTGTAGCATCAAGGTGGCCTTCTGCTGTCATAAGGCCATATGTTCTATAGGGCTATGTTTTGTGCCTGCAGGGTGCCCACCTGGATTTACAACTTGCATAGGCTGGCCAAAATTCTTTTATTGAGAGGGACATTTAAAAGGGACTAGTGTGACCAGAGGACTATGACCCCTTGTGTTAGGAGGTCTGGGCAAAATATAAGGATTAGCCACTGCACAGGTGGTCAGTTCTAGGGGATTGTACTAAGTTAGAGGGTTTATCACAATGGAAGTCAAGGTCAGACATATGTCTTGGGTCAGGATAGGGTAGAAATGGCGTTATGGTCAGGGCAAGCAATTGATTCAGGTCAGGAGGTCCAAGACAGGAACAGAAGCAATTGGAGACAAAAAGAAGGGTCCAAATCAGATCATACAGTCAGGGTTAAGAGTTCTAAGCAATTCAGGGGAACAAGGTGGCCTATTTTCGAGACAGCTTGCTACTATCTCCTCAGAGTTCATAAAGTACAAATCGAGCAGGGCCATTTTCCTGAGGATGACAGCCTAATTCCTGATTATGCCTAGCTGGGGCTTGGAAATGGATCCCTCAGCTGAGCCTTGCCTCATTATACAGAAGGTCTGAGCAGCTCAAAGGATAGATGTAAATATGCTAGGGTGTTATGTAGTACATAAGAGTCCATCTGCACCATTAGAAGAGTGGACGTAGAACCTGAAATGTCACATGAAAAACTGAAAAGATGTATTTTGTTGCATTTATATCTTATTTATATGTTGCTATCCATAGGCAAGGTGGGGGAGGGGAGGTAGGGAGCTCATGTAGTTTAAAATACAAAAGAACCAAGATAAATTATAAAGGGAAAAAAATAAAAACAGGCAAAATATTAGACTAGAATACAATGTAATAAACAACTCCCCCACCCCTTCCACTAGCCAACAGTGTCCCAAAACTTAACTTTACTAGCTGAAAGCTTACTGAAAAAAAAACCCCAACAAAAAGACATTTTTCTGAAGATGCTCAGGAACTAATGGGCGTCAAGGGGGAAGCAGCTCCAGTGCTGAGGAGTGACCACTGAAAACCTGTTTTCTCAGTTTAACTAAGCAAATTTTGTGCACAAGGGGTACTTGCTCGACCTTGCTTTGGCTGACCTACAATAGTACAGGTAAAGTTAATTCTATGAAATTATTTTCAAAACTTCTCCATAATTATATGCAGCTGGATACTGACATTTACCATTCCCTGTGGCTACTTGCTCTGGTACTGGTAGAACCCTGCCACTGCTGCCCCCCACTCTCCCAGCCACCATTTGACCATATCAGCCCCTGCTGAATACACTGCTCATGCAGCTGCTAGCCCAGCAGATCTGTCCTGGGAGGAGTCCTGCAGTCCAGATGCAGTCTGAGGCTTGGGGTAGCTTTGAAATCTCTAGTGTAGAGTAATTAATCTATGGAGTGAGTTTTGTTGATTGACCTACAATACTTACTCAAATATAAGACAAAGTTTTTTTTCTTCTTTTCTCCTCAGTTGGCATGGGGGAAAAATAACCCTCTCATCTTATAATTACACATAAATAAGCAGTGGAAATAACTATAAAGCTGATTCAATGCAGGCACTACAGAGCATAATTATGAAACACATGGCCCACACTGGGCAAAAATGCTGACAGGAACTTTTTGCTTTGACCCTTAAATAATGCAAATGTGTTTTTTTTTCCCCACAGGGAAGTGGCACTGAGGTTGGGGGTAATGCAAGACAAGGCTGGGACCAGGAAGGCCGGAGTCTGCTCTGTCACCCTTCTCTTGGTGCCAAAAATGCTTGCTTTTATCCAAACGGCTGACATGCTGATACAAAAATATCACTCTTTTTGTTTTTTGAAATGTATTGTCTAGGCCCAATCAGCCAAATCAATTTCAAATGCTATTGACTGAGCAAAGCTCAATAGTTCAAGTCTGTGTGGTGCTACCACCAGCAAATATCCTACATCCCAGACTCTTTAGTCTGGGACTTCAGATACTCCCAAAACCATGGCAGGCATCTTACATGCAAACACCAAGCCCAGATGCCTTGGAGTTCAAATGTCCCCAAGTCTCATTTGCTCTTAGCCAAAAGACCAAAGGAGCAAGCTAAGCCTGAGAGCAATCTTACATCACTATAAATTGTATAGTCAAGATCCTTATACTTGGAGGCACCAATAGACTCTAACAGGGGCAAGACCACTCACAGTGCAAAGGACAGGTCACAACTACACCAAGCTACTCAAGGCTGAGAAGAAGGACATTCTACTTAGGCAAGCCCCTCTGGGCTCAAAAACTACCCCATGGCATTCTTACCCTCCCCCCCAATAGGTTAGTGCAGCCCATCTAAACAAGATTCATAGATGTTAGGGTTGGAAGGGACCTCAACAGATCATCGAGTCTGACCCCCTGCATAGGCAGGAAAGAGTGCTGGGTTTAGATGACCCCAGCTAGATGCATATCCAACCTCCTCTTGAAGACCCCTAGGGTAGGGGAGAGCACCACCTTCCCTTGGGAGCCCATTCCAGACCTTGGCCAATCTAACTGTGAAGAAGTTCTTCCTAATGTCTAGTCTAAATCTGCTCTCTGCTAGCTTGCGGCCATTATTTCTTGTAACCCCCAGGGGCGCCTTGGTGAGTAAAACCTCACCAATTCCCTTCTGTGCCCCCATGATGAACTTATAGGCAGCCACAAGGT
>JAGPOW010002212.1:53268-72663 GCA_030014935.1 Caiman crocodilus | reverse complement strand
CAACCTTCCAGTCTCCCTGTGTATTCTGTCTTGGGAGGATGGCTCGAGGCCATTTATTAGGCCTTCAAAGAAATGGCTCGGGGTTATTCACAACATAAGGAGTTAGCAGTGCCATGCAAAAGACCAAACCATGGTATTAAAAAGGAGCATAAAATGAAGCACATAAACCACATATAACATACCTTCCTTTGCCCTATGGTTCTTTTGGAATCCGTTGCCTTTTTGCCATTGCATTAGATCTCTTTGTTGGCATTCTAAAATCTCTTATTTATATCTTTCACTAGTCCCATAATCAAGATAAATGCTATAGCTCAAGGGGGAAAATATCAGTGGAGGTTCTTGTTAGATTTACTTGACTTTTCCCTTTACCCTTTTCTATCTCCGTTAGCAGGCAGATAGAGGACAAGTAAGTCTGGAAAAAGTTGGTTCCACTGAATATGCAGTAACACTTGTATTTCAGGACATACGAATACTGATGGATGAGCCAACAAGAGTGGAAGCTAAATTAGTGCTATACACATGTAGCAGCATTAAAATTGTATTTACCTGAAGGGACAGGAAGGGCTGCCTTGCAGAGGGACAGTGTGAAGACACAGAGTTTGTTCCAGCAGGGATACCGTCTGCCCTGAAGGTGAGCAAAGCAGCCCTGGAAGTGGGAGGAATGATGTAACCCCAGCAGGGGTTTGAATGAGGAACATTAGCAAAAGCCTGGGAAGAGCCCTGGCCTGGAATTGGCTGATGGGGATTTTTTAAAAGAGGGGAGCAGTTTTCCCTGGGAGAGAGAAGAGAGAGGAAGAGAGACAGTCTGGAGGCCAATGAGAGGACCTCACCAGGGCTTTGCCTCAGAGAGACTCTGTCAGAGCCCTGCAGAGGCAGCAGCAAGAGGCTTCACCAGAGAGAAACAGTGTATCCTTTTTCTTCTCCCTTCCCTTGGAGCCCTGTCAGGTGCAAGAGAGGAGCTGTTCATGAGAAAACCATGCCACAAGCCTTGTGTGGCTGAGTGAGCACAGAAGGGGAGGCGATGCAGGGCCAGGGGGACACGGTTGGAGACAGCCCTGGTGTTTCCCCATGAGTAAGAAGGCACTCAGGAGGTGCAGGATCAGGATGCTGGAGGGATCCCTGGGCTAGCACTCTAGTTGCAGATCTTAGAAATGATGTTTACATAAAGTTTTTGTTACAATGTGGATGTTGTTGTTGTTGTTGTTGTTTTTTAAGGGGAACATTTCCTTGACCAGAAAATCCATCTGTCCACTGCAGGAATTAATACTGAGATGAATTATAGCAGTCTGTGTGTTTCTGACATTAATATATATTAACTGGTGTTTTTTCTTTTAAAAAAATGTTTTTTTCTGGTGTTTTTCTTAAGAATGTTTTGCTTTAAACAAGGCTTTTTTTTTCCCTAGAAAATGAAATATAATTGCACATCCATAGCATATAATGTGCCTTCATTCTATATTTTCATATTGAACACTGAAGATGGAGCCAGTGGCTGTCTTACATTGATGAAGAAGAAGAGAAGTAGAAACTGATTGGCACAAATGCTTTATATGCCAAGAGGAATATGATAAAGGTTGTGGGAGTGGGGGAGGAGAAAGCACATCAAACAACAGAACAAGGTCAGCATCACCTTCTGGAACCTGTATCAGAATGGATGAGATATAAAGATCATTGATTCTTTGACACATTGGACCCAATACAGTCTGTGAATATGGAGGCAGTTGCATGTCATATTCTTTATCATTCAACATATTATGGACAGTTCACAAATGCATGCTTAGAGACTGGAAAAAAAGTATGAGAAAGATACCAGTACAGCAGCTGCAGGACCATCAACTGCATATGTATATTCTGCATCAAGTTCCTGGGAGCCACAAAGTGATTACTTGTCCAGAAGTGCCATCTTAGGAAAAATGTATTGTTTGTCAAGAGGAGAAGACTTATGAAAAATGAAACAAGTTCATATGTTCAATACTTCAAATCTAATTATGAACCTTGCAAAGAGGGAAGCTACTCTCTGATGCCATTTACCGGCTGCAGGTGATCTCATTGCTTTTGAAGGGAAATATCATCTGCAATGCTTCTCATAGTTTTTGAGAAAGTATCAGAAGGTTGTTGATAGTGGTGGGGCTAAGACCAAACCATTTGATATTTGCTTCAACAATGTTTTGGAGAAGGCTCAAAGAAGGCTGGCAAATGGTGAAATACATACAATGTCATCATTATTTGAGAGGTACACCCTTCTGCTCCATAGTGAATTCAATATCTTCAAAAAAATATGGGACCGTGATGATAAGCAAATGTTCAGAAATAAAATGAGGAACTTCCTAGGTCATAAAGCTGACTTTGTCCAGTCACTCAATCCATGGTAATAACTTCTGGTATTCCCTGCAGAATCAACTGGATGTGCTGTCCAGACTCTCAGACAGGTGGCTCAAGAACTTTCCGGCAGTGAGAGGGGACCTAACACTTTAATGGAGAAAACTTCCCAAGGGCCTGCAGACAAAGACTTTGAGCTGCTAAGCTGCTTGTACCATGTCTCCAGGAAAATTAAAACAGACATCAAGTCCTCCCCAGGATATAATTTCATTGGAGGCATCAACAGACAAAGCTTAAAAAGTGTAGTATCTGAGACTGTACCTTTTTTCTTACTGCTATGTTCTGGAGATGACTTGGACGAAGATTGCAAGAGTGATAAGCACTGCACACAATTACTGTTGATTGCCCAGGACATTCTGTTCTTGGCTACTAATGGATGAAAACACACTCCCAAGAACCTGGGACTTAGATTGACAATCCATCAAGCAACTAGGTCTAAACAGCTTGTGCAGCTTTTGCATTCAGCAGGCCACTCTGTGAGCTACGACACAGTCATGCATGCTTACACTATCTTAACAAATGCTGTACTGGCAAGGGATATAGCACATGGAAACACAATCATCCCAATGAATTTCAGACATCATAAATCATAAATCAGACATCATTTACTTGCAGGATAATCAAATATGTTAATGATAACATAGATATTTTTGAGGAGACAATTGATTGGAAGGGGTCCTTCCATGCACCTCAAATAGCTGTCTTCCACAGAAGTGTCATCAGTGAATACTAGATCTAAATGTGGAATAACAAGCTATCTGATATGTTGATATTCCTGATGACTCTCAAGTCATTTTCCAATCCAATCAGCAAGAATAAGACCAAGAATAATTTCAAGAGCCCATCCAAGTTGAATGGTAAATGGCAACACTTTCAATGGTGGTGTCTAGGCCCATGCAAGAAGGCAGCTATTCAATCTGGCTTCAGATCCAGACACCTCAGATGCCAGGGATCTAATCCAGAGCTCCAGACAGAGCTTCTGCTTCGATCTGGCCAAAGTGGCTCCAAAAGTTCAGAGCTGCCTCAGAGATCCGGCCATAGGGTATAATAGGGAATCAATGAAATATCTATAAATCTGTTTTTTTCCCTCTGATATGGATGAAATGTGCAGGGATGGTAGCTTGTGCCCAGAGCATGAAGCCTGTCAAGTTTCAAGAAGATAGGTACAGGAGTTTTGGGGGAACTGTACCCCAAATTCTTGAAAGCAAAATTTATGTCATGTCTATGTGTTACAACACAGGGAAGGGGGGATAAAAACTGCAGGGGTAGTGGCCCCTGGTGAAACCACAAGGCCTGCCAAGTTTCAAGAACTTGCTGGAGTTTGAGGGGAAACTGCACCTCAAGATGTGGACAAGCAATCTTGTGATATGAGTGACACTGTGTGTGTTAAGGCACAGTAGGATGAAAGATGCAGGTATGGTATCCCCTCCTGCAGCCGTGAAGCCTGCCAGCTGTTGAGGAGATAGGTGCAGGGCTTCTGGGTTCTGGGGCTCTGCCCCTCTGGCTGCTGACAAGCAAAAGTCATGTCATGGGTGCTTGTGCAACTGACTCTGTTTTGGGCAGTTGATTGTCTGTATTGATTATTTCCTCTCCTTAGTCTACCTGTGGTTTTGCATGTGATAATTGATGCTAATTAACTGGCTACATTAGCTAGCAACTGTGTATTGAGCTGGTCCCTGAATGAATCATGATTGATTGGCAACTGGTAACATAGTAGCTTAACAGCCAGGCCAGCAGTAGTCCCCTCCCCCCACACACACCCCAAGACAGAAACAGTTGCACAAGCACCCATGTCACAAGTTTTGCCTGTTAGCACCTAGAGGTGCCAGAACCCCCCCCACACCTATCTCCTCGACAGCTGGCAGGCTTTGTGGTTGCAGCAGGGGCTACAATCCCTGCAGCTTTCACCGTGTTGTGCCTTAACACATAGTGTCACCCATGTCACAATTTTGCTTGTCCACATCTTGAGGTGCAGTTTCCCCCAAACCTCTGAACTTACCTCCTTGAAACTTGGCAAGCTTTCTGGCCTCACCAGGGGCTACCATTCCAGCAGCTTTCAGCCCCCTGTGTTGTAACACATACACGTGACATGAGTTTTTCTGTCAAGAATTTGGGGTGCAGTTCTCTGCGAACACCTACACAAATCTTCTTGAAGCTTGGTAGGATTCACACACTCAGGAGAGGCTACCAGACCTAAAAAAATTATCAAAATCAAATGAAAAACAACAGAATTTGATATTTCATTGATTCCCCATTATACCCTATGGCAGGATCTCCGAAGTGGCTCTGAAGCTTTTCTGAAGCATTTAGGAAGCTCTGAACCACTTTGGAAAGCCTAACAAAGCCAGAGCTTCAGTCCGGACATGCTGCTTGAGATGCCAAAGTGTCCAAAGCTTCTTCAGATCTGAAGTAGGGTCCGAAGCCTCACAAAGCCCTAGTCATGTCACAGTCAAAGGCTATGGACTTTGCATGGGTCATTACCAGAGTTCAGCATCCTGACAATCAGCATGTACCCAGCATGCTGTACTGGATGTACTGGATGTACCCAGCCTGTACTGGATTTAACCAACTAATATTACATGCTCTGGGAGTGGTTCAAGCCCACGGTGCCCCCGCTCACCTGAACCTCCCCAGTGACCCCCAACTGCCATGGAGCACTTCTGCTGACCCCCAGCAGAAGCTGGAGGTAAACGGTGCCCCTGGTGGGAGGACTAGCCTCAGCCTAGCAGTGGGGAGATGCCTAAGCCGGAGCCTGGGAGGGTCTCACTCTGCCCTAGCCCCTAATTGGCCCAGCCTCCCAGGGAGAGAGTAAGGAGAACTATCAGTCCCTCTCCAGTGGGGCAGGGTCCCCCAAAGCCTGGTAGGGTCCCCTTAGCCTGGTAACAGCTAATTTCCAACAATGGGCCCACTGTGAATGCACACATTTTAAAAGGGCCCTTCAAAGGAAATAAAAAAACCCAGACAGGCTCTGGGAGCAGCATGAGATGTGCGGGTGCAAGCCTACTGTGCCCCCACTCCCCCAACACCCCCCAGTGACCCCCAGCTGCCCATGCCAACACCCAGCAGAAGCCAGAGGTAAGCAGGGCCCCTGGTGGGAGGGACTAGCCCTAGACTAGCCATAGGGAGGGGGCTAAGCTGGAACTTGGGAAAGTCTCACCCTGCCCCAGCCCCTACTTCACCCAGCCCCCCAGGGAGCCACACGACTGGAGCCATGTGAAAAGGCTGTGCAAACAGACGTGCTTGTCTGCCCAGTGCATGAGTTAGCGTGGAGTTTCTGCAGGAGGGCAAACAGGAAGGCCTGAGGCCCTGCCTTTGAGCTCTCTTGGGTACACATTTCCAGCCATAGCCGGCCTACCATCAGCATGCTATGAATGGCCATGCACCAAAACCCAAGAGTCCCCTTGGGGTCTGTGCCCACCCCCCCATACTGCAGAGGCCTCTACTCTGGGCTTCATGCAGACGGAACCTCTGACTCTTGGCTTCGGGGGCCTGCCTGTCACTTTTTCAGGCTCTGGGGTTTGGAAGCATGGCTACCTCCCCTTGTGTTGTCTCCTCCCTACTGTGGTCTCTGGAGTGCCAGCTGGAGGAGCACCAGGCCACAGTCCAGAGACTGTATGCCATCATGGACTGTGAGCAGGAGATTGACTCCCACTGCCAGGCCCTTCTCCCCTGGGAGGCAGAGGGTAGACCACAGTTTCCCTCCAAGACAAGGGAGGACTCAGGGACCTCCCAGTCTGTCAAGCCCAGAGGTTGGACCAAGGTGAACAAGGGACCCAAGGCCCACTGCACCAAGGTCCCTGCCCCATTGGAGCTTTGCAACAGGTATGAGCCTCTTGCAGCCGTAGCAGAGCCTGCTAAGTTGCCAGATCTTGCAGGCAGTACAGGCTGGACTGTAGCTACCACCCCCACTCTCCCTAAAACAGAACATAAAGTGTTTGTCATGGGAAACGTCATCCTGAGGGAGACTGAGGGTACAATCTTCTGCCCTGACCCCTTAACCCAGGAAGTCTATTGCTTCCCAGGAGCCTGAATCTGAGACATTGTGGAGAAGATCCCTAAACTCCTCCAGCCCACTGACCATTACCCTATGCTCCTTATCCATGTGGGCCCCAATGACATGGGTTGGAGCACACCCAGTTGGGTCATAAAGCCCTATAGGGATTTGGGAGTGAGGCTTAAGGGTCTGGGAGTGCAGGTGGTGTTTTCTTTCATGTTGCCAGTCTTGGGTTATCGGCTAAGGAGGGAGAGGAGGATCTAGGTACTGAACCAAAAACTGTGGCACTGGTGTCATTGGGAAGGCTTTGCCTTCCATGACCACAGTCTGCTCTTTGGTGATAGAGGCAGTGAGCTGCTGGGAAGGGATGGCCTCCACCTTTCTCTGCAGAGGAGGAAGCTCTCCTCAGCCAGACTGGCTGACCTGCTACACTGGGCTTTAAACTAAGCCTGCCAGGTGACGGGGTTTACTACAACCACTGCTGGCGTGCTGAGCAACCCCTGAAAAGCCAGCAGGCCAAGGCACTTAAGGAACCCCTCCCTGCCCCAGCCCTGGAACAATCTGTAGGGAAGGCAAGGGCTCCCAAGAAGATACTTGCCTGCCTGTACAGGAATGCCAGGAGCTTGGGGAATAAACAGGGGGAACTTTTCTTCCTGCTTAATACAAAGAAATATGATGTCATAGGGATAACGGAGACCTGGTGGGACTCCACCCATGACTAAACCATGGGTATAGACACCTATACCCTGTACAGGAGAGATCAAGGGGACAAAAGGGGCGGGGGTGTAGCTCTCTATGTCAAGGAGAGCTATGCTTCCCTGCAAGCTGATATTGGCATCCAGGGTGGACAACTGGAGACCCTCAGTGTTTTAATCCATGGGGAACATAGCACAGGGGACACAATGGTGGGAGTCTACTACAGACCTCCCACCCAAAGTCAAGAGCTTGACCAGGATTTTGCCAGGGAATTGGCTGAGGCCTCATGGTCTCACTCCTTAATTGTCATGGGAGATTTCAACTACCCAGACATCTCATGGGAAGTGCGCTCAGCCAAATCTGAGGGATCACAGAGCTTCCCCTCATGCATAGATGGTCTATATCTGACACAAGAAGTCTACAGGCCAATGAGAGGTAAAGCTCAGCTTGACCTGGTACTGGCAACTGGAGATGACCTAATCAGCAACCTAATGATTGAAGGGAAACTGGGTTACAGTGAACATGAGCTGATCACCTTCACCATCTGCCGTAAAGCTGGCAAGTCAGGCATCAATGCAGAAGTCCTTGATTTCAGGATAGCTGACTTTGATATGCTCAGAAGGCTTGTCAGTGAAGCTCTAAAGGAATATGACCCCAAGGGGAGGGGAGTTCAGGAAGAGTGGTTGCTACTCAAAGGAGCAATCCTAGATGCACAAGCTAAGGCTATTTCATCTTGGAGGAAAGGCAGCAAAAGGGCACATCAGCCCCCTTGGCTCAGCAAGGAACGAGTGGACCTCCTGCATCTAAAAAGAAAGACCTGCAAAGAATGGAGGACGGGATCCACCTCCAAGGAGGAATATTCTTCACTGGTCCAAACCTGCAGGAAGTGAACCAGGAAAGCCAACACTGAAACAGAACTCCAACTGGCTACTAGGATCAAAGATAGTAAAAAGTCCTTTTTTAGGTATGTGGAGAGCCAGAGGAAAAGCAAGGGCAACATTGGACCTGTGCTAAACCTGGTGGGACAACTGATGACTGACACCCAGGAAAAAGCCAACCTACTAAATGGGTACTTTGTATTGGTCTTTCACCGGTCCCACAGGATGCCACTGCCCATCACAGAAAAGGAAGGCCCAAGTGAGGGAGATTCCTTGCCCTCCATCAACGCTGACCTCATGAAGGAACACCTTGAGAGGCTGGATACCTTCAAGTCACCTGGCCTTGACAATCTGCACCCCAGGGTACTCAAGGAGCTGACTAGCATCAGAGCTCAGGCCCTGACATGGATCTTAGAGATCTCCTGGCACTCTGGTGTAGTGCTCGAAGATTGGAAGAAAGCCAATATGGTGTATATCTTCAAGGAAGGGAGGAGAGTGGATCCAGCAAACTACAGGTCCATCAGCCTGACCTCTATTCCAGGGAAGGTCTTAGAAAAGATTATGAAAGAGACTATTCTTAACTGACTGGCCAATGGCAACATCCTGAGGGATAGCCAGCATGGGTTTGTTGCGAGTATGTCTTCCTTGACCAATCTTATTCCTTTATGGCCAGGTGACCTGGACAAGGGAGAGGAGATTGATGTCATATATCTTGACTTAAAAAAAGCCTTTGATCTGGTATTCCATGATCAACTCTTGGCAAAACTGGCTAACTGCAGCCTCGGGTCAACCACGATTTCCTGGCTGAGGAATTGGCTCTGTGGTCGGACCCAGAAGGTGGTGGTTTACAGAAGTCAATTGTCTTGGTGCCCTGTGATCAGTAGGGTCCCCCAAGGCTCTGTCCTTGAACCTATAATGTTCAACATCTTCATTAATGATGTGGATATTGGTATGAGAAGTGGAGTGGCCAAATTCTCAAATGATACTGAACTTTGGGGTAAAGCACCCACACCTGAGGACAGGAGGGTGATCCAGGCTGACATCAACAGGCTCAGGAAATGGTCGGAAGAGAGTCTGATGGAGTTTAACACTGAAAAATGCAAGGTTCTCCACCTTGGGAGAAAAAACCTGCAGCATCCTTTTAGGCTCAGCAGTGCTACGCTGGCTAGCACTACAGAAGAAAGGGACTTTGGGGTCATGATTGACCACAAGATGAAAATGAGCCTTCAATGTGATGCTGCAGCTAGTAAAGTGAGTAAGACACTGACTTGTATCCATAGATGCTTTTCAAGGATGTCAAGATGCTCAAGATGCTTCCCAAGATGTCATTCTCCCTTTGTACTCAGCCTTGGTGAGGCTGCAGCTGGAGTACTGCATCTAGTTTTGGGTTCCACAATTCAAAAAGGATGTGGAGAAGCTTGAGCAAGTCCAGTGAAGAGCCACAGCCATGATCAGAGGTCAGGAAAACAGACCTTACAAGGACAGGCTTAGAGCTATTGGACTCGTCAGCCTGGAAAAGTGAAGGCAGTCTGATGGCCACATGTAAGTTTATAAGGGGTGTTCACCAGGATCTGGGGGAAGATTTGTTCACCAGCACACCCGAAATGACAACAATGTCTAACAATTATAAACTCCTGCAATACGATTTCAGGCTGGACATAAGGAATAATTTCTTTACTGTCCTAGCCCCCAAGGTCTGGAATAGGCTGCCATCAGGGGTGGTTCAAGCACCTGCTTTGAATGCCTTCAAGAAAAAATTGGATGTTTATCTTGCTGGGATCCTATGACCCCTGCTGACTTCTGCCCCAGGGGCATGGGGTTGGAGTCTGATTTTCTGAGGCCCCTTTCAGCCCTAATGTCTATGAAATCTATTAAATGGACAAATTGAATACCATTAGGGCAGTTGTCAGTCCAATGCCAATAATAAATCAGTTTGCCTATGAATTTAACACTATCTGGACAGTTATTAATAATTGTCAAAGTCTGACATCTGCCTTGCATCAGAAATTCACTGTGGTAACATTCGAAGAACAGTTAAATCTGGTGTTAATGCTGGGTGGGTTCCACATTCAAATGAATTTCTTAAAGGTCATTGGTCAGTATATGGATCATTCTGGCCTAAAGGACATATTGGTAGAGAGTGGAGTTTATGGTGATAGCACTGTTGATAATGTTCTCAAGGGCAAGCACTGGAATTGAATAATCTATGCTTACAAACTCACAACTGAAGCACTATGGAGATTCTTATTCCCTATGTCTATCATGCTACAATGGGCTGATGAAAGCCACACAGAACTAGATTCTTTAGTTGTGCATATGAGGTACACATCTTGTCAAACTGACAATGGAATCAGCTCTAGCCCTGCCCACTGACAGATGCCCCGCCCTTGGCCCTGCCCTAGATCCTCCCCAACCCTGCCCCTAGACACGCCCCCCTGCCCACCATCTTTGGCTGCCATCTTATGGTTGGAAGTCCCACCCTTAAACCCTGACATTTGCCACTGAAAACTCCACCCCTGAACCCCCATGGCAGCCATCTTGGCCACCATGTTGCAACACAGAACACCCTGTTACCATCACATGGCCTATGACCTCACCAGACCCAACGCCCCTGCCAGCCATGTTGGTGGCCATTTTGGCCACCGTGTTGCATCCCAGAACACCCTTTTCCCATCACATGGCCTGTGACATCAGAATGGTTGCTCCTTAACTGGGAAACTTCTCCACTTGATAATGCCACTGAGCCAATAGGGGGGCAAGTATAGGGGTGGGGGGTGGGACCTAGGTTGGCAGTCCCTGGCCTGTCTCTTGTATAAATCCCATTGGTAAAACCCTTCAAACCAGGCCGTGTGTTTTCTGAGACCACGCTAATACAGGCAGAAACAAATATGAATTCTTACACTTTGGAAGCCTCAGGCACTCTCTCAGCAGCACTATGGGTGAGATCTTAGTGACTGAGACAGTTTCCCAGACTCCCAAAACAGATCTGGGGACTGTGGCAGACCCCCAACAGACCACATCAGAGCCACAGGCAGAGAGCCTGGGAGTGGCAGACAACCTCAACCCCAAAGACTCTGCTGAGGTAACTAGCCTAGAATTATTTTGGTGGAAAGTGCCTTTCTACAGTAGCAGGGAGGGGACCTGTGTTAACTCTTTTATCTCTTCACAGGGGGCAAGTATCAATTCTTACTCCACACCAGTAAGACCCTTTATTCCTGCCTTACCGTGAAGAGCAGATAGATGTCTGCCAAGAAAAAACTACCGTAGCAACAGTTCTGAAGAGGGGGAGATTATGGAGAGTATCCCCCTAACCCAAGTGTTTCCTGAGATATTTGGTGGCCAGGGGCCCAGAGCAGATGCTGATAATTCTAGAGAAGAGGGGTGTCTCATTTTGGATGTTGAGGGAGAAAAAGATGTCTTGGGGTGGGGGGGGCAGAACTGCTGGTGTGTGCGTGGGGGGGGAGGAACTTTAGCAGGGGGTGTTGGTGGCAGGAAGGGGGTCAGAAATCGACTATTAACTCCTTAATGGAGGGTAACCGGAGTTTCTTCTTTAAAATTCCCCTGCAGTTTTCTCATGACACCAGAAGGACAGCATAGCAGCAGCTCTATAACCTTGGTACTTGTAAAGAGAAGCTGCTTTTGTGACAACCAGAGTCCTGGTGCTTCAGAAGAAGAGGGTGCTGTGGCCTTCAGAAAACAACTAGGAATTGAACAAACTGGGCCTGTCTCACCATGGAGTCGTAGAAGTCTCATGAAATCTCTTGTACGTGTTTTTTGTTATGGCATACTGAAATATTGTTTGAGAGAGAGACTTTTTGAAACCTGCAGGAGTTGCCTCCTAAATGCACCAGGTCAAGGAAGCCATGAATGTCTGGACAGGACAGATGAGGACATAAACCAGACAATTTGGGAACTTTGTATTGAACTGTATATGGAGAGTATTCTAAATGTTATAAAGGCATTAGGGTACTCTATGGATTGTCTATGTCTCACTGAGAAACATTTAGCTCAGGGTGTAGTCATTATAAACCATATTCACCTGTCTGGAGACCCACATGCTGCTTTACATGGTGTTATTCATGAGGAGCATAAACCTCTGGTACCCCACACAGAACGTTTAATTGGAACAAGAAATTATAAATTCCTGCTCCAAAGAATAATGTAGCCGGGATATAATATAAAACTAGCAAAATGTGTAAAGTATTCACAACTAAGAACCTTAGAGAAAAGACTGGCTGTGTGTGTGCACCCAAGATTCAAGGGTTTTAATTTTATCATTTGCTGCTTTCACACCTAAGAATCTTACAATGGGGACTGGCAGGATGTGTACCACCCAAAATTGAATAGGTGTTGGATCCGTCACAATGGACCTACAGGAATGAATCGAAGGGCAGGATGCAAAAACCAGGGCTATCCTCCACCACAGAGTATGTCTTCAGGGATGAATTAAAGACTAGTATGCAATATCCTGCGAAGTCCTTGATCATGACCTGCCAATCCATGAGAGAAGCCTCATACATATTAAAATTAGAAGTCATCAGGATATAACCTTGAGAAGGGCAGAAAACACCCCTTTTCTTAGGATTCTGGAAATGTTCCCAGACAGGATCTAGGTATGTACTCATATATTTTATATATCTTTTTTTGTTAATGCCTCATTTACTTCATGATAGTATCTTTTACTTACTATTTCTTGAGGGGGGGGGGGTCTTCATTAAAACAGAAACAGCCCAACTTTACACCAGAAA
This sequence comes from Caiman crocodilus, assembly GCA_030014935.1. Classification (NCBI taxonomy): domain Eukaryota; kingdom Metazoa; phylum Chordata; order Crocodylia; family Alligatoridae; genus Caiman; species Caiman crocodilus. The sequence goes on along the minus strand of JAGPOW010002212.1, from coordinate 59,971 downwards.
AACTTCAGAGGGGGGACAGAACAAGATAGGGGTGGTAGGTACATAACCATTTTTAACTCTCTATATGTAGAGATATTTGGCGTGTGTTAATATAAGGCTTATGTCAGAACATCATTTTGTAACTGTTTACCCCAAGCAGAAAACCCTACTTGATGAATGGAAAACCAGAGCAAGCATGTCCCATTATGTCTTTATCCTATAGTGAAAAGTACATTTTTCTGAAATCAAGCTTTTGAAACTCTTTAAGTGTTTTCAGGGTGGTAGGGTTAATTTTGCTATGGGCCTTTTAAACCATGGATGTTTCAGCTTTGTAGCTTTTAAAACTATGCGTTATGGGGTAGGGTTGGGGGTGTGGGTATGTTAGAGCTAGCTGTGTTATTGGGGGGTGATGAGATTAATTTTGCTATGAGTCTTTTAAAGAGTGGGTGTTCAACCTTGTAGATTTTTAAAACTGTGCATTTTGGAGATAGGGCTGCAGGTCAGCATGCGTGTGTTTTAGGGTTAGGAGATAGGTTAAGGATTAGGGACAGAATGTGTGTTCATCTTGGAAGTGGATTGTTGATTCTGAGATGTCAATGTTATATTTCCCAAGTGATCTCACACAAGACCGCCCAAGAGAGAAACAATGTTCCAGAAACAGCAGAGGAACACGTGCCAGTTCGAAGGCCTCTAGCAGCCCTCATTGAAAACCACAGAAACATTCACCCTGAGGATCAGAAACCCCATGGACCAGACCCCACCCAAACCAGAGCAGAAGGACACAGTAAAATAAAGAAGAGACCACATGGTTCCTCAGAGGAAAATGCACCACCAAACCCTGAGAGAGCCATGTGTGTAAACACAAGCATTCACTGTTCCAAAGCTGCTGTTTTGGGGTCTGTGAATGAGACACACAAGACTGATTACTCATACACTTCAGAGAAAACTGAGGAGGTGTTCTCTCCATGTGCTTGAAGGATCATGATTATTTCTTAAGGGAAAAAAGGAGACTTTCTGGGTCTGTTGATGAACATAATGCCTTGAACGATCACAAATATTTTTCAAGGGAAAAGAGGAGACTTTGGAGGGTTGCTGGCACTCATAGGGCCTTGAAAGACCATGATTAATGTGCAACCAAAAGGGCGCATGTTGTATGGAGAGGAGGTGGGCGGTATAGTCCTGACACTAGGCATGGTATGCATCATAAGAGGGAGACCCTGATAAACCTGAAAACAAGTGGCTTGTGGGTCAAAAAGCAAGGGCCTACTTAAAGATGAGGGTGGAAAAGGCTAATCACATATTGAGAAAAAATAAGAGAACCCCTACTGAGAACCCCACAATTGCCCCATACTTCCCTAAGCCTGTGGATCTAGAGAGCAGATCTGATAAATGTGATGTTGAATACCTTCTAGAGGGTCCCTCAAAAAATCCCACTCCACCAGACCCTGTGCTGTCAGAGAACCATGTTGGTGAAAATGAATTAGAAGATGCTCTAGAGGACCCCTCAAAAAACCCCACTTCCCCCAGGTCTGTGGAATCAGACAGTGAAAATGGTGAAAGTGATTTAGAAGATGCCTCAAAGGGTTCCTTGAATGTAGACCCTTCTGAGCCTGTGGAGGATGCCATGCCAGATGTAGAAATGGTATGGGTGAGAAGGCGGGAGTGGCCTATAGCTAGGTTCAGAGCCCAGAGGTCTTTAGAGGAGTTTTGTTTTAGGAATCTCGAACTTGTACCAGTACATGTGGCTTTTGAATCAATAAAAAGGGGGATGCATGGAACTGTAGAAAATCTCCACTGTTTATTCACGCCTGCTGATTATGCCCAGCTCCATATTGAAGCAAATGACATGCTCAACTGTTTATATTCCCCAACTATTAATTTAAATGAAATGTCCACTGAGTTGTTTTTAGAGTGGATCAGCAAGCTCTTGCAAAGTCAGAGAGAAATACTCTTTGATACAACATTTCAGTTGATTGTAATAGTTATAAGACATGTGGGTGGTAGTACCCAGAGAGAGTTAAGTTCTATCCCCTATTCCCAAATTACTGTCAAAAAGAGACAGTATTTAATTGATCTTAACACTTTTGATACTAAGCTCTGTTTTGCTGGTAGTCTGCTTGCTCTAACCACTCTTAGAGGAGCCACAGATGCAGAGCTGCTACATGGTGCAAGCCAACTGCACAAGAAGTTGGGCTGGTCAGCACAAAAGCAGGTTATGTTGAAGGATGTAGCATTGCTTGAAGGGAGTTTCTTTAAAACACACAGTACGCCCCAGTACCCAAACACCTGTTTCCTTATGTTGCACGACGAGCATTATTATGGGGTTCTGGATGTGAAAAAGGTTTTTGGGATAAGAAATTATTACGATCTTTGTCAGGCATTTTACAGCCATAGCTAAATGTGCAGGTTCTGGTGCTGCCTCTGTCTGACACAAGACTGCGCAGATAATGTGAATGAGACACAGAGGTGTCCTAATTGTAAACTGATCTGTTAGTCCTCAGAGTGCTTAGAAAGACACAGAATTCTGGCTTCTGAGAAAAGGGTTGATTGTTTGTCTAAAACGTTGTACTATGAATGTAAATCTTATGTGGACAAAAACCACAAATGTAAGGGGAGGCAATGCAAACAGTACTATGGGCAGATCAAGTATGTAGATAAGCACCAGTGCTTTATGTCCCAGATTACTAAACCTGAAATAGAGGAGGGTTACACTTTTTATGATTTTGAATACAAGTAGGAGACTGGGATTCACATACCAAATTACATTTTTGCAATGGAGTCAGATCTAGAACCCCCCTGGAAAGGTAAGACCCAAGAGACAGAGCAGACTTGGAAATTTAAGGGTGAAGATTGCCTCTCAGACTTTATTAAGGTCTTTATCAATAAAAAGTATCAGGGCTACACATTCATAGCTCACAACGCCAAGGGCTATGATGGCAACTTCATTGTTAGCCAATTATTAAAAGAAAAAATGGCCATGAATCTCATCACCCAGAGAGGTAAGCTCATGGAGGTAAATTCATGTGCATAGAAGTAACCAGCCCGTTTCATAGATTCTTTAAACTTTCTGTCTATGAAACTTAGCAAACTCCCCCAGGCTATGAGTTTTGAAGAATGCAAAGGTCATTTCCCACATTTTTTTTAACACACGGGAAAATCAGAATTATGTGGGGCCTCTCCCTGAAGCAGAGTACTATGGGGTTGAAAGTATGAGGCCTGGTGAGAGAGAGCAAATTTTAGATTGGTACCAGGACAACTGTGATAAGATCTTTGATATACAAAAAGAGCTGGACTATTATTGTCAGGGGGACATAAAAATTTTGAAGGAAGCCTGTCGCCTCTATAGGAATGACATCATGAAAATGACTTGGCAAGTAGAGATGGTGAAAAAGAGGGTAAACTAAAACATGTAAATCTCTGCATAGATCTTTTGCAGTATATCACACTGGCTTCTGTGTGCATGGCCATATGCAGATTTATGTTTTTGAAAGACCAGACCATTGCACTACTTCCCCCAGATGACTATCACAGACAGACAAAGAGACTTTTGACCCCTACTATCCATTGACTCATGCATCTTTCTGAAAAAGAAAATATTCAAATTCAGCATGCCTTACAGGGTGGAGAATTTCAGGTGGGGAGCTATTTTTTAGATGGCTATGCCATCATTGATGGGAAACTCACAGCCTTTGAATTTAATGTTTGCTTTTTTCCATGGTTGTGTCACCTGCTACAATGAAAATGAGTGGAACCCTTTGACAGGGACAACTTATGGGTTTCTGAATTACCAGATGCAGTACAAGGCTGATTACCTTAAGGGAGTGGGGTTTACTGTCAGGACCATTTGGGAGCATGAATGGAGGATTTTGTTACAATCAGATGGGGAGCTCTCTGATTTCTTAAGCAGAGCCCAGTTGCCTTCTCCTTTGACACCTAGGGATGCTCTCTTTGAGGAGAGGACTAATGCTGTCTGGTTATATTACAAAGCTAACCTGGGTGAGCAAATTCACTATTATGATTTTACCAGTCTCTACCCCTTCATCAACAAAGTAAAGGAATACCCTATAGGGCACCACAAAATCATTCATGACAATTTCAGACCCCTGTCGAGCTATTTTGGGTTGGCCAAGGTGAAATTGTACCCCCCACACAGGCTCTTTTTCCCGGTGTTACCTGTCAGGGTGAATAGGAAACTCCTGTTCCCACTGTGCAGCACCTGTGCAGAAACAAACCAGCCAAAATGTACTCACATGGATGAGGAAAGGGCCCTCCTGGGCAATTGGTGCACACCTGAATTGACCAAAGGTATCACAAAGGGGTACAAAGTAGCTAAAATCTATGAGGTCTGGCATTTTCCAGAGATGAATAAGATACTTTTTGAAAAATACATAGCCCTTCACCTCTGACAGAAACGTGAAGCCTCGGGCTATCCTACCTGGTGTACTGACAAAGAAAAGCAAGAAAAATACTTGGCCAATTTCTTGCAAAAAGAAGGCGTGTCTTTGTGACCTGAGCATATTAAACCAAAACCTGCAAAATGGCAAATTGCAAAATTATTTCTAAATTCTTTGTGGGGTAAATTTGGCCAGAGAACAAATCTCCCAAACACCAGTATTGTGAGAGACCCCGAAGATCTCTTTGGCTATCTCTTCTCCCCCGCCTATGACATTTCCTTCTGTGACTTTATCGATGAAGAGAAGGCCTGCGTGTCTTGGAAGTGCTCCAAAGAGCATTACACATTGTCAGGCAACACTAACATCTTCATAGCATGCTTCACTACAGCATATGCATGTTTAGAGCTGTATGAGTTGTTAGATAGCCTGCAAGACCAGTGTTGATACCATGATACAGACTCTGTGATTTTTGTGAGTCGTGAGAGAGACCAGAACCCCCCGCTTGGCGATTATTTAGGCGACCTCACAAGCGAGATCCCGCCAGATGAGCATATCACAGAGTTTGTGTCAGCAGGCCCCAAAACCTATAGGTATAAGCTGTTGGGAGGAAAGGTCTGCTTAAAAGTCAAGGGGATTACCCTGAACATGGCCAACTGTGAAAAAGTCAATTTTGAGAGCTTGAAAGACCTGGTTCTTGATTACGGGGCAAACCCTGCCAGGGACATCCCTAAAACCATTGCAGTAAAACTGGACTCGATTGTCAGGAATAAACAACACAGGACGATCAAAGCCAAGACTATTAAGAAAACAGAGAAAGTTGCTTATGATAAAAGGGTCCCTGCAGAAAACTTCAAGTCCCACCCCCATGGTTTTTGAATATGGATATGCATTGGACACATCCCTTTTCTGCGATTCTTGCAGGCCCTAGCAACTGTGGCAAAAGTTACTTTATAAAAAACCTGTTAGATAATTCTGATAGTTTGTTGTCTCCTATGCCTGAGAATATCATGTGGTGTTATAGCTGTTGGCAACCTTTGTATACAGAATTATTTCATAAATACCCTTTTATCAAATTTGTGGAGGGGGTGCTGCTGAGTCTTAATGACGACTGCTTATTTCCCCAGAATAAAGTAAATATGGTTGTGGTGGATGACTTGATGGACTTTGCTTGTGAGAGGGGTGAAATTGAGAAAGCCTTTACCAAGTATGTACATCACAGGAACCTTAGCATCATGTATGTAGTTCAGAATGTTTTCTGCCAAGGGAAAAGGAGCTGCACCATCACCCTCAACACAAAATACATAGTTCTGTTTAAAAACCCCAGGGATAAGCTATAGATGGTCTCTCTGGCAAGACAGATGTACCCAGGCAAGACCCAGTTCTTTCTAGAAGCTTTTGAGGATACCACTAAAAAACCTTATGGGTATCTGGTGATAGATTTAAACACTTCTACCGCCGAGTCTTTTAGATTTAGAACCGAACTTTTTCCTCCTGACCACCCGGTGGTTTACACTTTGAAAAAAGCAGTTGTTGGAAATAAAAAGATATGATGTAGTAGCGGGGTCTTTTTTAGCTTGTGAGCCTGCAGAAGGGAACATGTCTAACTGTGTGAAGAGAAATTTGGCTGTCTTAAAACTGCTTGTTCAATCCTCCCCCCAACAGAGGAAAGCTATACTTTGCTCGGCCTTTGAGGATTTAGTAGCTGCCATTTCAGAAATTGCTCTGAACACCCTAAAAGGAAACATCCCTTTGACACCCCACCAAATCTGTGTACTGAAAAAGAGATGCAGAATCATAAAAAACCTAAGTAACAAAAGACTCTCTCTCAAAAAAAAGAAACAGCTGGTGAAACAGTCTGGGGGGTTTATTGGCCCCTGTTAAGTTTTGCCATCCCTCTGATCATGGGAGTTTTGATTAATCGGTGATGCAGTATGCAGAAAAAATGTACCTGGTGCCCAGGTCCAGCTGGAGCAATTAAGGACTCCTCCACTACCTCAGGAAACTATCAGAACTGAGGCAACCCATTTATTGGATGGTGAAATGAGGGACATTCTCCAAAGGCTGGGTTTAGCAGAATATGATAAAGCTAAACGGTATGCTGCTGTGCTTCAAAAATACTCAGTGCATGTGAAACAAAGTGATCTGGATAAAAGGAAATTAACCCTGTTTATGCCAGAACAGAAGCCCTTAGAAATGGCAAAACCCCTGGATACACCAACAAATCCTGACCCCACTGTTCAGGAAGTGTTGGATAACATGCCTATCTGATACAGGACAAATGCTAAAGTGTTGCTCAGCAAACTGAGTCAGCACAAACATATTTCTTCTTG
>JAGPOW010002212.1:28452-52700 GCA_030014935.1 Caiman crocodilus | reverse complement strand
TCAGGCAATGGTCGCTGTCTCCCAGGGAGTCGCGTACCCAGAGCCCTGCAACCAGATCGTCCCCCGAGACCAGGACCAGATCCAGCAGCGCATCCCCCCGGTAGGGCCATGCACCTCCTGGACCAAGTGGAGGTCCTGCAGCTCTGCCAGGAACCTCCTGGACCTCTCGGACTTGGCCGACTGGTCCTCCCAGCAGATATCCGGGTGATTGAAATCCCCCATGATGATGACATCCCTCGTCCTAGCCACCTCCTTAAGCTGGCCTAATTGGTGTGGGGCAGCAGGTGGGGTGGCCAGCATTCTCATGGGTCATGCCATGAGTATTTCATAAGGTGTTAGGCTGTTTTTTCTTTTGACAGCGTTCCTTGTGGCAAGCCAGTAGGGGGCACTCCTGATTTGAGCCACCCACCTCACTGTGCCCAACCACCTCTCTGGGGTGCCTCACATCCAGCCAACCCCTTTCCTGGAGCACACCTGCTAGCCTGGGGTTCCCACTGCCACTATCCAAGGCTTTGTTCTCAATTCTGGCTCTGCACACCTTGGAAAACACAGGCCTGATCGTCCACTTGGTACTAGACCCAATACAGTCACTTGGGTCACTTCCCCAAGTCAGGGACTTAGTGGGAAAGTCTCCCTTTGTCCAAAGACCTGTGGGGCCTCCTAGGCATAATTTAGACCCACCCTTCAATAAGTCTCCCACACTGGTCACAATGGAGAACTTTATTGATTACAAGGGATAGGGTGAAAACAGGGTAAAAGGTAGAGCAATATCAGAGGATTATCAGAGGAATCCCATAGAGAAAACCAATATGGCTTATGGTAGCCTTTTGATGTCACATCTGAGTTACTGTAAGCTAAATATCTAGTCAGATCTTGAGTAGCTTACTCACACGCATCATCATAAGGTGGTTGGAGTCTTCCTCTGGAGGCACGTCACTCTTTGAGAAAGTGGTTATGAGGAGAGAGCCAGTAACAGCTGGTGAAACTCCTCTCCCAGTTTCAGATTCACCGGGACAACCGCATGGCTAATGGCTGCCTTGTTCCTGGACCGGGCCTTTAAATAACCTTTCTGACCTCTGCAGCCCAGTTCAATCGAAGCTGCCAGTGCTGGCCACTAGCCAACCAATTTAAAAAGCATCACTGGCTATCTGGGCTGGTGAGTGGGGCTTTTCCCTCCCCCTTCCCAGGTGACCAGAGAATCCACACCCAAGGCACCAGGCTTTTGTGATCTCCCTCCCTGAGGAATTCAACACCACCCTCTCACACTGGCAGAGACAGATTTCTGGAGAGGAACACAGACGGTGGCATTTCTGCCACATTTCTAATGTTCATGAAAGAAATGGGCAGTGCATCAGGCCATTTGAGGCCTGTTTCAGTGCAAATTTTTGAAATACATGTCTTTAAATGAGACTTTTTACATTCTACAGCACCACTTGATTGTGGGTGATAACTACATTGCAGGTGTTGCTGTAGTTTTGAGTGCTTGGCAGATGTTTTTTACTATTTGTCTTGTGAAATGGGGGCTTCTATCACTATTTATTGTGAGGGGCAATCCAAATCTAGGAATGCATTCTTTAAGCAGTTTCTTAGCTACTATGATGGAATAACAACAATAACAATAATAATAGTAATAATAATAGTAATAATAATAATCAATAATAACAGAATATACTCATACAAACAACACTTGGGTAGCTATCAATTTGCAAATTCACAAATGGTCCCCATGGAGGGGGATGGGCTGTGGGTGTTGTCCTTACCCATTGCCCAATGTTACAAGCTAAACAGATGGAACAGGAGCTACAGTACTGTTGTGCCATAGAAGGAAAATTTGGGAAAAAATCTCTTTGTACTGTAGCCATCATCACCCCTTTGCCTGTATGGGCCGCAGAGTGAGTTAAATGAGCAAGGTGTGGGAAAAGTTATCTAGGCACCACCAGGCAGCCGTCCGGGGAGCTCCAGAGAGAGTCAGGTGCAGTGAACACCCTGCATGCGGCCAGTCATCCTTCTCTCGTTTTGGAGCCCGATTCTAGAGAAAGGCTAGATTTGAAAAGATAGCCATTGGAGACTGGCCTGCTGAAAAACAAACAAGAACAGAGTTAGGAGCCTGTGGACCAGAAAGAGCCACGTTTCTGGCAGAATGCTCTGCCAGATCATTTCCTAGTGTGTCATCATTAAAAGATTTCTCATGAGCTCTACATTTAACAATAGCAATGGCAGAAGTCAGTTGAACAGTTTCTAAAAGTGCATTAACATAACAACCATGACTGATTTGGGTCCTCAATGAAGTGAGGAACCCTCTTTTTGTCCAGATCTGTCCAAAATCATGAACAACATTAAAGGCATACTTAGAGTCAGTGTAAATGGTCACTGTTTGATTCTTTGCGAGGATACAAGCACGTGTTACAGCAATGAGTTCAGCAACTTGAGCAGAACGAGCTTGGGGTAAAAAATAGGGTTCCAAAGAAGTATACTGAGTGCATACTGCATATCGCACAACTAATTGGCCTGCATTATTTCTAAGACAGTAACCGTCAATGAACAAAACAAGGTCAGAGTTTGGGATAGGAACATTTATGAGGTCAGTTCAAGGGGTTAACAACTGAGTTGTAACAGACAGGCAATCATGAGGCTCACCATCAGAGGCTACTGGCAGAAGTGAAACAGGATTCAGAATTGAACAGTGGCTTAAGGTTACATTTTCAGATGTCAGTGGGCACCGAGAAACACTGGCGGAATGGTGCCACTGATGGAGTGTGGAATTAGAACACTAGACTCGCAGGTTGTTGGAAGCAAAAAAAAACTTTACTGACAGTCCTTAGGCTGTAGACACGTTCCTTGAAGTTACAAAACTCAAACAGGAACTCAGGCACACATAAGCTCACACTCACGCAGGGTATGGGGCATCGGATGAATCCAACGGGGAGTAGTTTCGGTTGATCAGTCCTCCTTCATGGCTTGGAAACGCACACCGATGTTTCCTCACGCGTTTCCCAGCTCTCCTCCGGTTTGGGCAGGTATCGCCCAAGCCTCTTATTCGGTCCGCTAGCCAATTGGCGACCAACACGTATACATAATTGAACATGAGCCATTCACAAGCATGCACTCGCTGGTGCAGCTGCAAGATTTTGGCAGGCTCTGAACACGCACTGAAACATTTCCCACGCTACAGGGGGAATAATGCTTCCATGCTCATAATGTGCTCAACACAAGCTGTGCCGAGGCATCTCTTAACCATTATGCACAGACATGCCCCCTTGCCAAAGGCACAGTTGTGTCCGCAGCACATTTGGACCAGTTATATCACACTCACACTGTTGTACAGGTTTATATTGAAAATGAGCAAAAACAAGAGCGGACAACAAAGCAAGTTCGTTCTCCAATGATCTAATCAAATAATATCCTAACAAAACACAACTACACATTAGTACATTTGTGATGAACAGTTCAATCATCAAAATTTCACTGGGCATCATTGCGTCCCGGTTCTCAAATGTTCTTCCTCTCTCAAAATATTCTCTCTGGTTTGGTCTGCACACACCTTCTAGTGAACCCACAGAGATGATTCGTTTTTCTCAAAAATCTTTTTCCTTCTTCGATCCGGTCTGCACACGTTCTGGCAGACATGCAGAGAAAGAAATTATCAGGGGAAAAATTAATTAGGGCTTATTTACTGAAAAATTAATCATTATCACAAGACGACTTTTCATCTGGATCATCTTGGCATTGGAACCCCATCTCATAGGCCAGGTTCCATTGGCCTTCATCACCTAGCATTCTCAACTGCTGCTTGGTGAACCTGGAGTACCACATCAGGAACCTAAACATTTTGTGTTCTTCCGGTGTCCTCTGCGTCGGTTGAAGTCGTCGCAGGGTTGACTCATGTGCTCGATGCTGCTCTGGGTCGCTGAACTCTCTTTGATCCAGTTTTACCAAGGCTTGCAGTCGCAGTAACTGCCTTAAGAAATCACTTGCAGGCTATCTGGCTAAGGGATTCAACAAAATTCAGAGAATAACCGCAGCTTTTCCTCCGTATACTTCAACACAGGCATCGATACTTTTTAGCATAACTGGAACAGCTCCCGGATCTTGCAGGTAACAGTGAGGCCACAGTTCCTGCTGCTGGGCTGGCCACAGTCCCAATGCGTTCCGCCTTGGGTTCCACGTACAAAAGGAAATTCCGATGATTGCTTGTAAGATCTGCTCCACACTGACTCTTGATGGTCCTCCTTCATGCCATGCATAGGCTCTCTGGCTGGCTTGACCTACAACAAGTGCTGGAAGCAACATTGACCAATAAAAATTGCACCTGACCATGCTGCCATCAGCAGCATGTCCTCCGCTTCACGAGGCTCATCTAACTAAAGAGCTTGCCTCATTCTGATCCGCAAAATCGGATCAGAACTCCACAACCAGGTGTCCAATCCACATAACCAGCATTTCCGCTGTTCTTATTCTGGACCTTTTACACAAGGCCTGAATTTCAGTCCACGTCCTGACATGATAGATGCTGGCAGTAGTGCAGGCCACACTCATCACGTGACCCTCCATCACCACAGGGTATGTGGCTGCTCAAGATGTCGCTGCATCTGGTGAGAGACTCAGTTGCAGGATGCTTTTCATTGGTTCCTGGTTACGGCCCAGGGATAAGCCCGTTGCCTCCTGGTTATGGCCCAGGGGTAGGCCAGTGGAAATGCCTCAGGATGGAGTCACTACTTCCGCCCCAATGCTCTGGGGTGGAGTCGCTACTTCTGCCCCGCTGTTAGCTCCGCCTTTTTCTTTTTCCCAACTGTGGCGGTATTTCTGAGGTGGAGTCGCTACTTCCGCCCCGCCGTGGGGAACTCCGCCCTCCTTCTCGACCCTTCCGTGGCGGCCCCCTTCCGTCTAGCCACCATCTTGTGATGATGGGGGATTCTGGCTCTCCACAGCTGCAACCTGCTTAACCGCATGTACGGCGTGCAATCGGGCTTCCAAATCAGTCTTTTCCCGAATAAGGGTTGTGACTGTGCTGAGCATTACTCACAGCATTTTCCTCTTCTCTAACACCATGCCAGTCCCTTCAGACATGAAGCAGCTTCCCTCCGCTTCTCCGTGGAGCTCCGAAAGCTCTGGCTGCCCCGTCTCTGGTAACAGCGCATCTATATCTATCAGCGCTGGTCCTTTGCTTTCCCACACACAGCGCATACAGTGAGCAAACTCCCAACTGAGAGCCACATCTTCCTCGCATTGCTCCTGCTCGGCTGAGGACCCCCTGCCCCCTTGCTCCCGGGGTTTAAACTGTACCCGCTCGCTCCCCATTACACATCCAAAGGCTTTCGGGTGGAGGCTCACTTCCCACTCTTTCGCTGGGTCCCCTTCTCCCTTGAGTGAAAGGCAACCGCTCATAACTCTTCCACCCATTCCACCCACTTGATGGTAAGCGATGTGCGCTTCCAATTCCACGGCATCTAGCACATGGCATTTTCCAACATGCCAGGGACAGGTCTCAACTAATTCCAGCTCCATCGCATCTTCCCAGCATACTGATAATCCTGTTCATGATGCCATGTGAGGGCCAAGAAACGCTGGCAGAATGAGGCCACTGATGGAGTGTGGAATTAGAACACTAGACTTGCAGGTTGTTGGAAGCAAAAAAAACTTTACTGACAGTTCTTAGGCTGTAGACACATTCCTTGAAGTTACAAAACTCAAACAGGAACTCAGGCACACATAAGCTCACACTCACGCAGGGTATGGGACGTCGGATGAATCAGGCGGGGAGTAGTTTTGGTTGATCAGTCCTCCTTTGTGGCTTGGAAACGTATGTGGATGTTTCCTCATGTGTGTCCCAGCTCTCCTCCGGTTTGGGCAGGCATTGCCCAAGCCTCTTATTCGGTCTGCTAGCCAATTGCTGACCAACACGTATACATAATTGAACGTGAGCCAATCACAAGCATGCACTTGCTGGTGCAGCTGCAAGGTTTTGGTGGGCTCTGACCATGCACTGAAACTTTTCCCATGCTACAGGGGAAAATAATGCTCCCGTGCTCATAATGTGCTCAACACAAGCTGTGCCGAGGCATCTCTTAACCATTATGCACAGACAATGACAATAAAAGCTTCTCATATTTGGTAAGGCAGGATTTGGAAATGTTCTGAGTTTTGTCTTTGAGGAGAAGGGCCATCACAGCATGTGGAACGGCAACAGTCAAAGAGCGTCCAAAAATTAGAGTATCTGCCTTTTCAACCAACAAGGTAGCGGCTGCAACTGAATGGAGACAAGGAGGAATGTCAGAAGCCATGGGTTCAAGGGCAGAGCTGTAGTACGCGATTGGGCAATGCTTTTCACTGTGCAACTGAGTGAGTACTCCTAAAACGATTCTTTCTCATTCATGACAAAACAAGGTAAAGGGTTTCTTATAATTGAGGAGTTGAAGAGCAGGAGCAACAATGAAGGCTTGCTTGAGGGCCACAAATGCTTGTTTGGCCTTAAGGGACTAAGAAGTGGTTCTGGGGTGGAACCATGACTGAATGCTTGCAAGTGTTTTGCAAACGTGGCATAACCCAGGATCCACTGCCTATAATAACCCGTTGTACTCAAGAATCTGCTCATCTGCTTTTTAGTCATGGGTTGGGGAATGTTGAAGATAGCTTCAACTCTACTCAGGGAAAGATGTCATTCTCCTGCTGAAATATGTCCTAAATAATGCACCTTAGACTTACAGAGTTGCAGTTTGGATTTTGAGGCCTTGTGGCCTTTCTGAGCTAAAGCTGTGAGAAGTGTCAAAGTATCCCATTTGCAGGCCTCCAAAGATGGTGAGGCTAATAATAAATCATCAACATACTGAATAAGTGTGGATCCCCCTTTGAACGTGATGGGGTCCAAATCCTTCTTCAGAATCTGGGAAAATAAGGTGGGGGACTCCGTATGTCCCTGAGGGAGTCTTTTCCAAGTATATTGGAGTCCTTGATAGGTGAATGCAAACAGGTACTGTCTATCCTCATGAATGGGGATGGAAAATAAAGCAGAGCACAGGTCTACCACTGTAAAACAGGTGGCATCTGGAGAGATACAGGAAAGAATAATGGCGGGGTTAGGGTCCACAGGAAAAGTAGGTAGAACAGCAGCATTTACAGCTCAAAGTTCTTGCACAAAACAATAAGAGAAATCTTTACCAGGTTTCTTAACAGGCAGGATAGGTGTGTGGGAAGGGGAGTGTGCTGGGACAATGATCCCTTGCTCAATGAGTGAGGAAATGACAGGCTTGATCCCTTCCTTAGCTTCATTTGAGAAGGGGTAGTGCGGGGCACAAGGAAGTGGTTTGGCAGGGTTTAAGGTAATGTGCACTGATTTAGCACTCAACATGTATCCCACTTCATTTGCATGGGTGGACCACAGTTGTGGAGGTACTTGTGCCAACACTTCCTCTTGCAAGTAGGAATTGTCGGGATCAGAGTACTCCTGAGTTAGCAAAGCCACAAGTTCGGTTTCCCTATGTTCTGGTACCTCAAGGTAAATACCATCTGGGCTACAATAAATTATGCATCCCAGTTTACACAACAAATCCTTTCCAATAAGGTTGACAGGTGCACAAGGGCTAAGAAGGAAGGCATGATCCTCAGACAAAGGGCCAATAGAAATGGAAACAGGTTCAGAAACAAGATGTGGGATAAGTTGTCTGCCTATGCTGACAGCATTTACAGTTTCAGGAAAATGAGGCAGGAAAGGGAATTCAGTGACTTTCAGGGTGGAGTGAGAAGCTCCGGTATCAACAAGACAGGAAACAGGTTTACCAGAAATAAGGCACATAACAAATAGACCAGATTGCTTGGCAGCAAGAAAAGGAACGATGATGTCACTGTTCTTCAGGCTGTCTTATTTATCCCTGGGAAAATTGATAACGGGGGAGGGCAGGGGCTGGGGTCTGGGTCTTTGATCGGGGCAGTTGGAGCATTCTGATTTCCAGTGTCCTTCTTGTTTAAAATAATGACATTGGTTCTCATAGGCTTGGTTTTATGGGCCCAGGGATCTACCTCTTCCCCTGAAACTACCCGGTCCTCCCCTTCCCCATCCACGTCCCCTTCCCCTACCTAGGCCCTGCAACTGAGAAATCTGTAAAGCCATTAACTTGGTTTCGGCATTATCGTTAGACCATTCTATTTTGTTATGAAAATGGTTGGCTGTAGCAAGGACTTCAGTCAAATCTTTAGTTTCTCAACCAATAATTTCTGTTTGAATTTTCTCAGCAATTTAGGGTTAAGTCCCTGGATGAATGCTGCTACTATTGCTTGTTTAACATTTTCAACAGGGTCATCCATTCCTAAATACCGTTCAAATGCCTGTTTGAGGCGTTTCAAATAGTCACTGGGGTGTTCATTTTTGTTTGGTTTACAGGTATTTATTTTGATCCAGTCTGCCTTCTTTCAGCAAATTGTGGGAACTGCCTGAACCAATGCATTTTTCTTGTCAAAAAGTCTTGGCCAGTCCCTGGGTTTTGATCTGGACAAGTACAGGCAATGTACAGACGCAGCATAATTTTCTTGTGCAAAAATGGATCACATGAGCTGATTATTGTCAGTCCATGTTGGATTATAACAATTTCTAACAGTTTGCAATTCTTCCTGAAATTTTCTGGGTCTTCCCTGATTTTGGGGAATTTTTGAGTTAAATTGTAGCGATCACCTGGAGTCCAGGGTGCATGCACGGTTACTATATTTTGTCCATTGGTGCCAATGTCTTGCATTTGTCTTAGGGGGAGAATTTGTACATCCTGGGATCTAAGATTAAAGGAAGATCTTTCCGTGCTTATTCCCATTCTTCTAAATACACCTGTGGTGGGTTGTGACCTAGGGGTAAATTGCCACACTGGTGATGACTGAGTGGCAGGTATGGTGGATGAGTCTGGACTATTAAGCTCCATGGATGAGTTTACCAAAGAAGCTTCAGCTAATGGGTCCCCAGCCTGGGCTGCAGCCTGTTGCTGAACTGGTTGTTGTTGATGTGGGAGTCCCAAGACAGCAGGGTTTGAACAGAAGTCAAGGATGTCCTTTGCTAGCTCTGGCAATGGGGGTGCCCTGGGCAACGCTGGATATATCGGAGCAGTGACTGGTGTGTAATTTGGGGGAGCAGCCAATTTCTCCTGGATAGCTTTTAACTACTGTTTTAATTTCTCTTGTGAATCTTTGAGACTTCTAGTTTGAGATTCTGTCCATCTTTGGGACATTTCATCATACCAATAAAAGAATGCGTCCCACTGATTTTGTGATGTTATGGATTCATGGGACTTTAAAGCCCCTTTTAAGTGCACTATTTTATCTTGATTGAATGTTCCTTCCTGTGGAAATTGCTTTATGGGATCATCCCTAGTATAACAGTTCCACTTATCCAGGTACTTGGAAGCTTTGGGAGAATAATGTATGTACATATAGTATGCCGGAGTTCCCTTAGAGGGAACAGGAACTTGTTTTGACTGACCTGTCCCCATTTTCACACACACGGGTAAGACAAGGGAAACATTTCAAGGTACACCTGTGCTACTCTGTGTTGGGCCCTATGGCTTGTCCACCAAGACTTACGACAATCAGATTCAACTTTGGCTCATTCCAGAGTCAGATTGTGTGAGGTAAACACAAAAGGAATCCTTTCACTTCTGTTTTTGACAGAAGATACTGGGACAAGGGGTTGGGGAAGACAAAACCAGTCTAATAAATCTGTAAAATGACACTACCCGAGTCTTTAACCTCTAAGGTCAGACTTCATCACAGTGGGCAGCCTGGATGGCTGATGAGTGCCTCTGGGATGAGTCCTCAGAGACTCTCAATCCCTTACAGATTCAATTCATTCACACATGGGGAACATTCAGTTGGCCAGACCCCCTCCCACATCACCTCAGTTAACTAACTATGAGCCCAATGTGCTGTTGGATGAAGGTGATTTCAGACAGATTTTTCCCTGAACAGAACATACATTACCAGACAGAATTATCAAACAGAAAATTTTAGCCAGCAATAAGGTTCTAAACTGACCTGTTTTGGCAAGTTTCAGGTCCAGTTATCACAGCTAAGTTGGGAGTCTATGGCCAGTCCTCCTCCAAAACCCCAATAGAGATTTTGAATTAGGTCTCTTACCTCTTAAGTTTGGCGCCCGGGGTTCGGCGGGGAACGGTCCATGGTCCTCCTTCCTTAATATGTGTTCTGGATCTGAGTCATGGCACCAAGAACTGTCATGGAAAAACGTGTAGACTTTAAGGTCAGGTCAGTAGAAGCTTTTCTTCAGATCCACAGTACCGTGGGGGAGAGCTCAGAGTAACATGGATTCACCAGCACTCCAGGCAGGTCTCCACCTTTAAACAGAATCATGCAGTTTATATAAGCTTTTAAACAGACTGTTACACAGAACATGATCGCAAAAATAAAATTCTCTGAGTAAGCAGTCAAAGACAACTAGCAAGCACTCTGCTATCTGAAGCAGAACAGGCACATACTTTTTTTCTGCTATCTTCAAGGTCGCGGTGAATGAAGCATTTGCAGGGGAATTACAAAGAACAAACAATTTCCCTTTGTCTGCTCTAATATGCAGAGCCAGCAATTCCTCACAAAGCTGTTATGGTCATCTTACGACTCATATGACCAAAGTTTCAGGCATTCATTTTGTCTGGTTCCACACCTACAAAGCAGTTTTGTTTAAGAAATACTCAGCGCTGAAACTGTTTGAATCCAGCTAACAATCTTCAAATTGCTTAGTTTCCTTACAAATACTCTACCACTTCAAAATATTTCAAGGGTTGGATAGATGGGTACAGTAGTTCACCAACTTTTTTAAAAAGACATTTTTATTTAATGTATGACATTAAAATTTGTATGACATATTTAATGCATGACATTAAAATTAGCAAGGTTGTTAGGGGAATTCAGTACTTGATTGTAAGCTAGTTCTATGGTATATTTCCAACAGTTGGTTTATCCTACAACTTAAAATGAGAAAACAAATAAAGCTTTTTAAAGGCAAATGTTGCTTCCTTCTGAATATATTTCAAATATGCTTGCATAATGTAATTGCCTTTATGTAATCTCTCTCTGCATTGTGCATCAAATCAGCTTCTATGTTCCTTCAGTGGGACAATATCTTTGACTAATTGAATTCAATGGAAAATGGAAAAATACCCTCTTATTTACTCCAATTCAATTCAATTTATTAAGGATTCTGGCTAAATGCCATGCTCCCAAAGACAACATAACACACATACGACCATAAAATAAATAATAAATATTAATATTAAATAAATAAATAAATAGTAAATATCACATTAAAATAGTCTGCCAACATAAAAACATTATTAATATAATTATAGTAATAAAACAGGAAATGAATCTATAATATGGTTGTACATAGATCCACAACTGAGACAATAAAATCTAATCTCATTTTAAAATGTATTACTTATACCAGTAATAAAAGATATTTAACTTTAGTCACCTCAGCCTTGTAAGTAAAAATTGTGAGACTACATTTGAATCTGTTTGCTGTAGAAGCCAGATCAATTTCATTCTGTTTGAAAAATGTATTAATTTCTGCAAGAACAGTAATAAATAGGTTCTCCTTATGTCATTATATAAAGAACATTCTGAAACACAGTGGATAGTATCTTCCAAAAGTCATAGACAGACTGGGCAACATATTTAGCTCTTGGAATGGAAAGTCTACGTACAGCCAGACCAAGCTGTGGGCATCTGTTTGGTCCTGAGTCTAGTTAAAGAGGATCACCATTTATTATTGAGATCCAACTTTAAAGGCCTTTCTCCCCTCCCAAACCTAATTTCCAAAGAGTATACACAAGATTTTTTTTTTTCAAAGATGCTAGGGTTTCACTCTGAAGTTCACTGAGACAGTACAAGCTGAGCAGTACCAAAATCCTTATTTTGTCAGATGTAGATAAAACATTGGGTTCTCACTAGATTGTTTCCTATTCTTTTAATTTAATCATCTTTTAAAAATTCCAGCCCTTTCTGTTTCATGAACTCTCTCTCTGGACCGCAGAATGTAACATTTTATACATACATGAAACTTTGTTTCGTGCTGCAATTACTAATAATACAAGCCTGACTATTAAGTTTCCACTGTTACTTTTTTCCCCTGCTTACAGCTCTACATTGTACCTGAACTCAGTCTTTCAACTGATTTCTCAACCTGCGTTAAAGACTGATGATGGATTCTCCATACAGAAGAATGGCCAAGATATCCTTCCCCTATTGCAAAACAGGGAAAAAATGTTAGCATCCTGTGGCCTTAAATCATTGTTATTTCAATGACCAGCTGATCTTCCAAGTCTGCAATTTTTATTATTATATTTTTTTTGTTTTAGAGTCTACACAGAAAATGAATACTGCTATTTACAGAGTACTGATAGATTTAGGTGGAGCCTAGTAGGGGATACTGGGAGAAAGGCAATTGGTGCTATTCAAAAGGTGGATTTTCAGTAAATAATCATCTTCCTTCTAAGCATATTGCTGGGGTAATTCCCTGGTGTTTTTTAGAGTTAATGATTCCATGGTGTGTAGATTTTTTTTAGTCTGTTCCCTCAACAAAATTGTTTATCCTGATATATTGCATACTGATGAAGTGGATAATGGAAAAGCTGTCATAATCCATAACATGAATGGTTGCATTTCAGTAGTGACTGAACTGACTCATCTCTATACAGCTATGCTGATTCAAAGGAATTTATTTATTTGAGTGATGCCTCTTTGCACAAGTTGTGACTCATAAGTGTACTGTCATTTTCCTTTATCCAGGCTTCAAGCAGGGCTCCTACAATCTGCTGTGGTAATATTGAAGTGATGATGTAGCCACAACAGTCCAGGAAATATACAAGAGGCAAGAGTCCTGTGGGTAATATGTTCTATTTGGGTAGATTTAGACAGGCTTTTGAGTAGGGTACTGTGATACCCAAAAGCTTGTATAAATCTATCCCAACCATTCAATGGGTTCAATAAAAGATATCAGCAACAAAAGCTTGTAACTTGCTCATGATCAGATAGTTATTAATATTAACTCCCTAGTTGCTTTGCATTACTGCAGCAGCATAATACAACCAGAAGGTGTTGGGAACAAGGGATCTGGCACCTAATATGTAAGTCACTGGGTTGCCCTAAGCCATTGTTTGGCTCCTAGATGACATACTTCTTGAGGTCAGGGCCCAGGCTCTGTGTAGAGCATTGGGCCTACTTGAAGGCACTTATCTGTTTGAACTGGGGTCTTTTGTGAGCTCCTGAATTTACATTAAAGGAAGTGTCTCCTGCATAATGCAGCCCTGAGATTGGAGCTTGTGAAAGTTTTAGTGCACAATCAGGGCACATTACATTAACTTTTCTCTGGTATACAGATTTGCCAGACTGAATCTTACCCAGTAGCCTCATAAGATGATACCTAAAGGAATTAAATCATGTTTGTTCCAACTGATCAGTATTGTTTGATACAGTACTACAGTAATTCCTGGTAGTTATAGGGTCCTGAGGAGTTGATCTCAGTAGGAAGTAAGACAGACAGGGCAGTATTTACTCACTAGTTCAGTGGCAGATCTTCTGTTAACAGTACTTGTTCTCCTTAGAGTAAACACGCAATTAGTCATATTCAGAATGATCTGCTTCCAACTCTTTGCCTCATGGCTCATCCCTAATGCATGTATGTTAGTGACAGGTAGCCTTGGGTTGTTATTTCAGGGTTAGAGAGGGAGTGGATGACATGCATTATAAGGAAGAAACTGAACAAACTAACAGATTTTTCTGTAGCAGTTTGTTTGGGGGCTTAATTTAAGTAGAATGTGTAAATTGTCAATGAACATTGTATTAAAATATATAAAGCTATTGCAGAGAGAGGAAGTGTGGTGTAGTGAAATGATTTATAAGGAATAGCATTGACATTAACAGTTTGAGGTTATAACTCAAGCAATCTATCAGATTTTACTTTGGTTCATTTGTCTTGTACTTTTTGTGCCCAGGGGCTTGTTTCTCATTGCAATTTCAAAAGCAATACACAAAATAGCTCAAACACAAGTTGATGCACTGTACACTGCAGAGGAAATGCCTGAAAAGAGTTGGTACCTTTTAAAAATATATAATTAATATTTGCTAATAAAATCTCTCCCTGTTTTTTATTATCTCACTGAAGTCAGCACCTAGGCTGTAACTCTCTGTCATAAATCAGTCTGAAGGTTATACACATAGGACATATAGTTCAGTGGTGTATTGTTTCATGGTACAAAATGGAGCTGTCCAACAGGGAGGCCCCTGGCTGCACAAGGCTGGTGAAAGGTTAAATTGCAGCCCTGGGCTCCCACCCAGTTGTTGCTTCTCCCATTGCTCTGGAGCTCCAGGGTCCCTCTCTCTCCAGCTTTATATTCCCTGCCCCAGAGGCTGGGGTGGTGCAGAGCATTTTGGCCCACAGTGCTGGAGGAGTTCCTGGAGTGCCTGAGAGGCATGATATTATGGGGAAGCTTAGCGTACATTGGGGGTGGGGAAGAACTCAGTTGCATGTGTCGGGGGGAAGCATACAGTGGGCAGTCCTAGGAGTCAAGGCCCCCACTACTGTGGCTCCCATTAATGCAGCCCACAGTGAATATTGCCCCTGGCTGCTTAGAATGTAGACAGGCCTGGTATAAAAGAGTTTATAGATGTGACAAGGGGTGAGCTTTTGCCATGACCCCGAGCTCTAAAAACAGTTTTGTAGATGGATCCAAAATGTGAGCCTCAAGCCAGTGAAGACTGAAGGCAGATTTCCATAGAACATTCAAAACTCATGCAACTCTGCTGAACACTGGTTAAAATGAAGAAATAGGCAACCTGTGCAGCGCAGTGCAAATGGTGTCAGCTGGACCACAGGGTAATTTCACAAGTGACTTTGAAGCAAATGTATATGCTGCCTATAAGTTTTTTTAATAACTGGCTCAGAACTGAAGTTTTGTGACTAGAAAAAATATTAAACCAGTATAAACTCAAAAAGAAGCTGGTGTCTTATAATGATGGAGAATGTGTGTCCATACCCATTGATGTTAATTTCCAGGACAGTAAGTGATGTCAGGCACAGCCATGCAGAGATTCAATTAATCATGTCTGCAGGTTCTGGAGGTGCCCATAGATAGAGGATAGCAATCCTGACACTGTGTTTGATCATACATCATGTGATCTACAAACAATTTTCTGCCAAATTAATTTACAGCTTTAATGCAACGGACAAATTTCACTTCTTCCAGTGGGTGTTTCTGTCATTTCATAAAAGTAATATCTTTCTGGAATTGTATAGACATGGCCTAGGTAATTCATCATAGCCCTGAATATATTAGGCAGGGCCTTGTTTGAACATGTTCTATGTGTTTGTGTTTTAGTCACATTTCCTGTTTCAGTACTTTGATAAATGTAATTGACAGAGATAGAATTCAGCAAACAAATCGGATGACACAGAGTGCCACCAGGCTTCCCTTTCCCTGAGCTGCTATGATGCTTACTGTTCACTAAATGTCCACTCCAACTGTCAGACTCTCCCTCCACACGGGCACATGTCATTTCTTGTACGTCTCTTTGAGCTGATGTGGAGCTGAAAAGCCTTTTCTGGCTTATTAGAGAGTTCAAACCAGGACATTGTTAGACAAAAATTCTTTCTGCCTATTACGTTTTAGTTCCTAGAGAAAGCTAAGCCTCAGTTTAATGCTTCTTTTTTGGGCACTGCCAGCTACATATATTAGAAGAAACAATTGTTTCTAATGATTATGTATTTCAACCTCCTATAGAACCCGTCTGATCAGTTACCTGGTGAGAATGACAGGGTGCATAAAATCTTGATGAAACAACCCATTGAAATAATTAGCATGTTTTCTTCCCCCATTCGTTTTAGCTACACAGAATGGTAAAGATTTACAACTCAGGTCTATGTTATCATGTTTATCCTGAAAACCTTTCACCTCTGTATGGTATCACTTCTGCTGATGAAGACACACTGAAGTATTTGCAAATCAGTGCAGAACAAAACTTACTTCTCACTGTAAGTAAATGCATGATTCCCTAGATATTATTTTAACATAAAACAAAGTTTCTGGATTGTTTTATGTGATTTTCTTCTGCTGTACACAACTGTACATTGTCAATAGGGATTTATATGTAAATATAGAAGAGATGAATTGCAGGGTGTGAAAAGAACAAGCAGATCTGTGGAGAGGAAAAATATTTGTGTCTGAAATCATCTTTAGATATCCTATAAGGAAAGCAGAAGAATATTCTTCAAACAAGGTGCTCTCCCCTCCTGCTCTTTTATATCCATTTAAACCCATGTAAATCACCTCTATGTACACTGAAAGAAAACTAGCAGAATCTATATGTATTTTAACAAATGATGATGACAAACTCAATTTAGCCCAAGTGTGTGAGACTGTACAAGGAGTAGAAGAGTCCACTACTAAATTTTTATCAGTGACAATTAAGTAATTAAAAAACAAAACAACAAAACTTGATGGATATTTTTGTGCCTAAAAGACCAAGGTCAGTTAACATTTTGGAGTCCTTTTGTCTGTTTAAAAGGGTACCTCTACATTTTGCTGTATGGTGACGTTAATATGGCATCATGCTTTAGTACTTCCTTTTGGCACTACAAAAATGGTTAAAGGGAAGAAGACAGGTTTTCAGTAGCCATAGTCCCCTGGGGGCTGTGGAACCCCAGGAACAACCTTCTACCACCACCTGGCTAGGGAGCTCACCTTTGAGGTGACTTTGTAGCTTTCTAGCTGGAATGTCTGCACATCCCCATAAAGCTATATTTTCTAGTGCTACAAAATGCCAAGGCATACCTGTAGTTGTATGTAACTTTGACATAAGCTGTTTCTTCTTCTACACCACCATAGTGATGTGCTATATCTGGGAAGCATGTCACTACAGTGATGTAGCTAGCAATCACATGTAGACCCACCTGATTGCTATGTCATCTTAGTGCACTGTACAGCAATGTAGTGCATCACTATATCACTGTAGGATGATGTGTAGATGTGCCTGAAGAGCAGCATAATACTTAGGGCCATATTGATGGATCATAAATGTTTCATTATAAATGTTGTATGAATGATACTTTTCAAAAAAATGGGTAGTAAGAATGTTATCTGCTATTACTATATACCATTATATTGCTCATATATTCCTAAATTCAAAGTCTGCTATTCAGTACGAAACAGAAACAATACTGTTTGATTTTAAGTAGCAAATAACACAGTGCACAGTAAGGAGTGAGCATAATGAATATTACCTTTGGGCTGGGAGTTATTCACTCAGATTATATGGTGAATCTTTGCAAATAACAAATATATTATTAAAAATATTTGGATCTATTCACAAGCAAATATTCTTCAATATGCTGACAGATAAAACTACTAGGGATTCATTTATAACACCTAAATTGAAGGATATAGCTACCATATATGCTAATTTGTATTTAAATGATAATAGGTATATTTAAATATATCTTTAAAAATAACCAAAATAATCAATTAACCATTAATCAGTGGTACTTAGCATTGAGTGCCATAAAATATATCCAAAGGTACCATCCCTCAATAGATTCCACTTGATCTTCTTACAGGAACAGTTGGTCTGCTAGCCATTGACAGTAACAAAAAGCTGGAGTGGATAGCAGACAAACAAGGATTAATAGAATTTCAGTGCCTCTAAAGAATCAGGTTTGTCCTCTGCACACAACTCAGTCACAAACACTGATCCTTGTATGATGACTTCGGGACAAATTGCTTTTGTATGCAAATCACTGATATGAGAAAAAAATATATATACACGTGAATGAAAGAGCAGCTCCAGCACTTTATATACCAAACCTCAATCACCTAGCTCTGCTTATGCATCAGACCAATGGCAGTCCCTTTCAGGGCATGTGAGAACTCCTAAGCAAAATCCATTTTGGGGAATAAAGAGATAAATTAATGTCTAGATGGTCTACATTAGTTGCCGGCATCAAATTCTAATGACCCTTTTTACGGAATGTTTTATTCTTGTCTTTTTGCCTAAATTATTATTCTCTAAGCCTAGGTTCTATTCAGTCCTCTACTTATGATATGTATTTCCTAAAAGACAGTTTGGTTACCTTTTGTATTCCTCTCTGTGGCATCTCTAGGGGGCGCTCTGAGTACTATACTGTCCTCCTTGACCGGGACACCTCCCAACTCATCTGCCATGACTAGATGTTATTGGATGAAAGGAGGGGTTCAGTGCTATTCCTCTTCCCGGGGACCCAGTGACAGAGGTATGCACATTTGTGCCATAGTGTTCCTTGGGGCTCCACGTCCCCCACACCTCATCCACTCGCCAACCGTTTCGATGTTCCACCTGTTGCTCTGCTGATCTCCAAGAGCCCCTATTTGCTATGCGGGTCTGGCATCTGCTTCAGACAACTGGCCAGTTGTCCAGATGTTATCGTCACTGAAGCTGCAGTCCCTGATCTCAAGGGACTGCACTCCTTGGTTGCTTGGTGTCCTCTCTCCCCTCTGTGGGACAGGGATGCTCCCAATAAACTCTCAGGTTGCTGGTCTGGGGATAGTCCATCCCCAGCCTAATGCCTGGCACTGCCTCCCCTGCTTTAGCAGGGGGGCAGTGTCTGCTTGGCTGGTTTCACCAGCCTGTGGAGCCACTAAGACCACCTGACCTGCATGCTTCTTGCTGGCCTATACTTCCTCTCTGCCTTTTCTCCCTGATCGTTTCCAACAGGGCTTTCAAATTTCCCATGGCAGTGGCATCAGCTGCCATAATCAGCTGGATGCCATCCCGTCCATGGATTTGTTGTTTGAAGAGCCAACATAACACCAGTTCGTAAGGCCGTGGTTCCGTCTCTGTCTTGGGTCCCACTCCTGGATGTAAATCTACCAGAGTGTGGAAGGCCTGTTTATTTACTGCAGGGGTGCTTGGGACTACCCCCAGACCCTTGATGCCTGTAGGGGCTTCTCACCACCATACTGCTGAGCCAGAGATGGGTAGGGACACGAGACAGATTACTCCATGTGGCGTGGCACAGGGTTCATGTGCCACTTGTAAGCCCCAGAGAGGGGGCGATGAGGAGACGCCTCACTTTCTGAGGGGGGAAGGTGCGTGGCAGGGCACTGGCTGTGCCTGCCACTGGCTGAGGCCCACAAGAGGCAACATTGGTCTGTGGCCCATGAGGAGCAACAGGGCAACATTGGAGAGAGGCCCAGAGAGGGGCTGCATTGGAGAGTGGCCCACGAGGGGGTGCATTGGAGAGAGGCCCATGAGGGGCTACAGTGGAGAGAGCGCCCGAGAGAGCGGGGCGGAGATGAGAGTCCCAGAGAGAGCGGGGTGGTGATGTGAGCCCGAGAGAGTGGGGCGGTGGTGAGAGCCCCAGGGAGAGCAGGCAATAAGAGGGAGCCCCAGAGACGGGGTTGTGTGGCTGGGCGCGGGGTGCACCCACTGCTCCCTGAGGAGAGAAGGTGTGTGGCCGGGCACTGTGTGTGCCCGTCACTCTTGGACAGTGTGGCAGAGCACCGAGCATGCCTGCTGCTGGAGGAGATCATGGTGGCAGAGCCCTGAGCCTGCTGGCCACTGGTGAGGCATGAGCGGCAGGGCGCTGAGCCCGCCTGCCACAGGTGAGAGTGTGGTGGGACTTTGAGCCCGCTGCCGCTGGTGAGGAGTAAGCAGCAGGGCATTGAGCCCGCTGCCGCTGGAGGAGAGTGTGGCAGGGCACTGAGCCTGCCTGCTGCTGGAGGAGAGTGCGGCGGGGCGCTGAGTGCGCAAACCGCTGGTGAAGATCGTGGCAGGGCACTGGGGGTGCCTGCCCCTTTAAGGCCCTGGAGCTGGCAGCCTCCAGGTGCCTGATGAGGGCAGCCATTTTGTGGCAAGGGCTGCCTATATAAACTGGGTAGTTTGGCTACTGAGGGTCAGGCAGCAACATTGCCTGGTTGGAGAGCTGCTGGCAAGAACACCCAGAGGTAAGGGGGAGTTGTAGGGGTGGCGAGGAGGCTCCACTGGTCCTGGGCATGACCTGAAACTGCACACTGCTGGGAGTGGGTGGCCTGGTGGGGCTCTCAGTGGAGCAGGAGCCCCCAGGAAATGCCAGGCCAGTTACCACCCTGGTGAAAGATGAGTTGGAGTGCTATAACCCCTTTGCCCCCACTACTGGGTGGGTAACCCTGTTGGTTTGTGAAGGGCACAGAGAGTGGACCCTATGAGAGAGAGAGTGAGGGGCTGGAGACCAGCCTGACCCAGGAGAGTACCCTTGACTGGCCCATGCTGGGGCCAGGGCTAAGGGAGCCAAAAGGGCTGGGGGCCCACCGTGAAGGATGTCCAAGAGCCAGGGGCCTGGGGCCCTGACTCACCTGGAGGTGGGCCAGGGCTAGAAGCTGGAGGTCCCGGGGGGACCCCACCTGAGAGGGGAAGGAGATGCTGTGGTTGCCTTCAGGAGGTGGGGATAGCAGTGAGGTTATGGTTTTGTGGGGGGCTAGGTAGCCTGGATGTTGGCAGAGAGGCTGCCAGATCAGAGAAGGGTCTTGTATGGAGGATTCTGGGGCCCAGCATGGGGCCGGTGATTAGAGTAAGACCATGATGCCATCAGTGAGGCTTGGGCTGTGGTATGGGGATGGAAGGAGCCGCACATAGCGCCCCTGGCATCAGGGCACGAGTGGGCAGCCTCCTGCTTATTAGCATCAGTTATGGAACCTATTAGATCAAGTCGTGGTGGGTGAAAACAGGCAGGTGGTTGGCTCACAGACAGGTGGGTGGGCCGTAGAGTGTGGAGAACGGTCCCGGGATGCCTGACTGTCACACTCCAGTATCATGCCTTGTGGAATCTCAGAGCACTGTGGAAGCACAAGGCCCAATTCTTCCTTTTTCCCTCAGTGACCTGCCAGGGAAACATCTTGTTGTTAATGACATGAGCTCATCAGCACCAGCTGAACAGGAGAGTCTGGAATCTGTAGTCAAACCCGTGTGCCTCCAAAGCCAGCAGTGATTTGGCTGCTAAATGGTTTGTTCCGCTTTGTAAGTCCTTTAATTGTTTTTGGGCACCTGGCCTTCGACTTCTCTCATGCATAAACATTCACTTGCTGGCTATGTTCTTTGTACACAATTTCCCCTTTGTTTGTATCTGCGGCACAGTTTACTAACATTCCTTATGAGATCATATGTTTAATGTTCTTTAGCTGATTACTAACATGACAATTCTTGTGTAATATCATGGACTTCTTAGTTTGTAAACAATATAACAAATAAGAATCTTTAAAATAATAAAGATCAATAACTTTTCTAAAATTTATTAGAAAATGTTTTTAGAAATCCATTTGAGATTCCCTTTTACTTTTACCTTTTGTTACCACGGGACCAGATTCTATTCTAGTTTTTAGGCATCTAAGTGGACTTAGGCACCAAAATGAAATCACCTTTTGTAACATACCCTTAAGACTGAGTCATACAAAATCAGAGAGAAGGAGGACCCAGACATCTTTTGCATTAGCTGTTTTTCAGGACTTGAGACCAGGTGAAGCAAAGTCACACTTAGGATGCTTGTCCATACTTGAGATGCTTCTCCTGTTTCCACATTACACTTTTCCTGCATCCACATGACAAAAATCACTAAGCTAGCTAAATATTGTCTGTGTATCCATGTTATCAGATGATTTTATCATGTTAGGGTTTTTTTCATGGAAATTTGAAACACCTCCCAAATGTTTTATTTTTAGCACTTGAGTTTCTTCCAGGAAGGGGATTTTTTTTTTTTATGATTTTAAATTTTCAGCATGGATCCGACTTGCATCCAAAAATGGTATTTTCCCTGATTTGCAACAATTTCACCACCAGGTGCTGCTTGGGTTCACTTGGTAATCCATGGAAATTCATTCAATTTTTATTGTGATGCTGCAACAAGACTCCAAGGGCTAATCTTGAAAATTTTTACTGGTGATGGTTCAGATTAATGAAAAATACAACATTTTTTGGATTTTAAAAAAAATTATTCCCTGTGTTCACATGCACTTTGTAGCAAAGATCAAATTGTTATGGGTCAGGCAATTCAAGACTCAAGTTAATTAAAATTAATTTTTGTTGGGCTGTAGCAGCATTGGTGTAAGGACATAGGCAGACCCTCAGGGTCTTAAACTTGACATGGTTCATGTCTCCCTGAAGTTCAGAAGCTATGGGTCAGGAGTGAGGGGCACCAGTTGGGCTGGGGGTGGGGCAGGTCAGGAGTAAGGTGGACTGGCAGGGCTGGGAGGGTAGGGGTAACCAAGGTGGGTAAATGTTATTTGGGTGGTACTCGGATGAGGTACCTCCTTTCAAATTGAAGGGATTTAGCAGATGTTATTGTGCTATGGGAGGGGTAACCACTTATAGGGGAGGAACTCTCTTCCTATGCCATAGAGAGCAGAGCTGAGACCAATTGGAACTTAACTATATATGGGCTTAATAAGGAAAGAACAGGGTGGAATACAACACTTATGTGAGGTGCAAGGGGACCCTGGGAGATAGCAGAGCTAATTGCAGGACCTCTGGCATGGCTTTACGAGCACTCATGGTGCTCTGGCATGGTGTCAGAAGACTGGAAAAGGGCCAATGTGGTTGCCATTTTCAAAAAAGGGAGAAAAGAGGACCCAGGAAACTATAGACCTGTTAGTCTTACCTTGATCCTGGGTAAGCTTTTTGAGAGAATTATCCTGGCGCATGTCCACAAAAGGCCAGCAGGGAAGATTATGCTTAGGGGTAACCAACATGGGTTTATTAGAGGCAGGTCCTGTCAGACCAACCTGGTGGCCTTCTATGACCAGGTCACAAAATCCTTAGATGCAGGGGTAGCAGTGGAACCAGTCTTTCTGGGCTTTAGGAAGGCCTTCAACACTGTCTGTCACCCCATTCTCATTTAAAAAAAAACAACTAGGGGACTGTGGTGTGGACACCTACACAGTCAAATGGGTCACTAACTAGCTGGAGGCCACACCCAGAGAGTGGTGGTGGACGGGTCTTATTCAGCCTGGAAGGATGTGGGCAGTGGGGTTCTGCAGGGCTCAGTCCTTGGGCCCGCACTGTTCAATATCTTTATCAGCGACTTGGATGAGGGGGTAAAAAGCACCTTGTTCAAATTTGCAGATGACACTAAGATGTGGGGAGAAGTGGGAATGCTAGAAGGGAGGAATAGGCTGCAATCATACCTAGACAGGT
This sequence comes from Caiman crocodilus, assembly GCA_030014935.1. NCBI lineage: Eukaryota > Metazoa > Chordata > Crocodylia > Alligatoridae > Caiman > Caiman crocodilus. The sequence goes on along the minus strand of JAGPOW010002212.1, from coordinate 29,525 downwards.
TACAGGGGTGGGTGGATGAGAACACGATGGGTTCCAACACTGACAAGTGCAAGGTGTTGCTGGTGGGGAAGAACTAGCAGCATATATAAAGGCTGGGGAACTCCTTTCTCATCAGTGCAGAGGCAGAAAAGGAGCTTGGAGTCAATATTGATGCCAAAATGAACATGCGCTGACAGTGTGGGGATGCAGTCAGGGAGGGCAACTGTACTTTGTCATGCATTCCCAGATGCATCTCAAGCAGGTCCAAGGAGGTGATCCTCCCCCTCTATGCAACACTGGTCAGGCCGCATTTGGAGTATTGCATCCAGTTCAACATGTAGAGGGTCCAGAAGAGGGCCACTCGCATGATCAGGGGGCAGCAGGGCAAGCCCTATGAGGAGAGGCTAAGGAACATGAACCTGTCCAGCATCCACAAGAGAAGGCTGAGGGAGGATCTAGTGGCCATTTACAAACTATTCAGGGGGGACCAGCAGGCATTACGGGAGTAGTCCCTGTTCCCCCAAGCACCACCAGGAGTGACTAGAAATAAGTCACAACCTGGCAGAGGGCAGGTTTAGACTAATCATCAGGAGGTGCTACTTCACTGTCAGGATGGCTAGGATCCAAAACCAACTTCCAAGAGAAGTGGTGCTGGCTCCCTGGGGGGTCTTTAAGAGGAGACTAGATGTACACCTTGCTGGGGTTGTTTGACCCCAATACTCTTTCCTGCCATGGCAGGGGGTCAGATTTGATGATCTGTTCAGATCCCTTCCAACCCTACCAACTATGAATGGTAGCCCTCCTCTGGGTATCCAGGGGTGTGAGGGGATGACCAGGGGAGCATGGAGGAATCAAGGGGATTTTGTGTGAACATACACATACAATGGAGTCAAATCAACAATAGACTTGAGGCACAAGGTTCACAATATAGGCTTTCCTATATTTTCCAGAAGGCTTTCGACACTGTTTCTCACCCGGTTCTCATCAAAAAGCTGAGAGGAGGGCCACCTGTATGATCGGGGGTCAGCAGGGCAGGCCTTATGAGGAGAGGCTACGGGACCTGAACCTGTTTAGCCTCCACAAGAGAAGGCTGA
>JAGPOW010002203.1:57273-68700 GCA_030014935.1 Caiman crocodilus | reverse complement strand
GGAGGAGGAGGAGGAGGAGGAGGAGGTACCTGCATGCCTGGGCTCCCTAGACAGGGCTCAGATGCCTGGGTTCACTCTGGAGCCTGGGGGGCTCAGATCAGGGGGCTAGGGCCCGGACACCCAGGTTCTTGGTAGAGCATGGTGGGAGGGTGGGGGTCAGATCAGGGGGATGGGGCCTGGATGTCCGGGTTTAGTCTGGGGTCTGGGGGGTCAGATCAGGGGTCTCAGGCCCCGACACCTGGTTTCACTTTAGGGTCCGGGGGGGGTCAGATCAGGGGTCTAGAGCCCAAATACCTAGGTTCACTCATGCATCTGGGGGGTCAGATCAGGGGGATGGGGCCCGGTCACCTGGGTTCTCTCCGGAGCTGGGGGACAGAGCAGGGGCCTGGATGCCTCGGTTCTCTGGGGGAGGGCTATGGAGGGTCGTGGGGGCTGGGGGTGGGTCTAGCCTTGCCTCCCCCCCTTTCCCAGCACTGTGACTATTTTTACTCCAGCTCTTGGGTAACTCACCCCCAGGGACATGACCACACATGTGCTGGGGGGACTCTGCATGTCAGCCAGTACACACGTGTAGAAATGTGAAGCCAGTGGGGGGGGCACAGGCCCAAGGGTACAGCACACGTGTGCAAGTGTGTCCCTAGCCTGGCACACGCTAGACCATTTCAGTGAGGGGCACCATGGGGAGCAGGGGCTGCCAGTCGGGAATGAGGAGCACCACTGGGGGTGCCCCCCATCCCATGTCTAGTTTAGATTTTGCCCTAATAAGGCTGGTCTCTGCCTGGATGTGTGGGGGGGCGGGAAGGAGCTGTGACTCATCCCGGGACAGCAACAAGAGCAGTTGACAGGACTGAGAGGGGAAACCGAGGCAGAGAGGTGTGGAGGGGGCTCCTTGCATCCCCTGCCCCTGAGGACCCAGGTTTCCAGGCTCTCACCCCATCCCAGAGAACCCAGGTGTGGGGGCAGGCAGGATGCAGCCAGCTCTGTTGGGGGAAGACCCCATAACAACAGCCCCAGCCGCCTTTATTAACCTCTTGCTGCCCCCAGCTGCTCCCACTCCTGATTGGCTACCACTCTGGGGCCTAGCCCACTCCCCCTAGCCCCCCTCCCCACTGCCTCACTAGGGGTGTGAGCAAGGTTTCTCCAGGGGTAGAGCATGGAGGAAGGCAGTGAAGTGTAGTGGCTAGAGCTGCCTCTCCCAACAGGGCTGAAAGCTTCCCCCAGGATGGTGGAGGGACAGGGGTGGTGGGTTGGGAATGAGGGGCACCAGCAGGGTTGGGGAGGCAGGAGACTGCAGATCAGGGGTGAAGGGCACCAGCAGGGCCCAAGGAGGGGCAAGGGGATGTGCTCTTCCTCCACAGCAGTGCCTTTTTGCTCCCCTTCTCCACCAGGAGGACAGTGAGGGCCACAATGAAGCTGCCATCACCCCCACTCTTGTCCTCTCTGTCTTTGCCGCTGTCCTGGGCTCCCTGCAGTTTGGGTTCAACATTGGGGTCATCAATGCTCCCCAGAAGGTAGGGTGCTGCAGGTCAGGAGTGAAGGGCACTGGCAGGGCTGGGGGGGGCTACAGGTCGAGAGTGAGGGGTACCACTGACTCATTTCCCTGGCCCCCCCCAGATCATTGAGCAGCACTACAATGCCACATGGATGGAGCGCCAGGTGACCGACCCACCAGTGCCCATTGACCCTGTGACCCTCACGACCTTGTGGTCCCTTTCAGTCGCCATCTTCTCCATCGGGGGGATGATCTCCTCCTTCTGCGTTGGCTTCGTCTCTGAGTGGCTGGGAAGGTGCAGCGGGGGCACCGGCAGGGCCGGTGGGAGGCAGGGGCTGCAGGTCAGGACTGAGGGCCACCACCAGAGCCGGGGGGGCAGGAGGATCCAGGTTAGGAGTGAGGGGCACCATCGGGGCTGGGGGTCTGTGAGTTGGGAGTGAGGGGCACTGTGCTGACATCTCCCACAGGAAACGGGCCATGATTGCCAACAATGTCCTGGCGTTTGTGGGCGGCGCCTGCCTGGGCCTGGCTAAACTTGGCCGCTCCTATGAGCTCGTCATCATTGGCCGCTTCGTTATCGGCGCCTACTCAGGTGATGGGCAGGGGCTCCAGCCAATGGGGACGCAGCAGAGGGCAGGTCTTGGGTGCCGTAGTTGCCCTGGATACCAGTGCTGCAGGGAGATGAGTGGTGGTTCCTGTGGCTGGTGGTTGCCACCACTGTGGGATTTGGGTGGTGGCTTGAGTAGGAGATGGGTGCCATGGGTGACAGTTGCCATGGTGGCATTGGGTGATGGTTGCCATGGGTGATGGTTCCTATGGGTAATGGGCATTATGAGTAATGGCACCTTTGGGTGACGGTGGCAACAGCTGCCCCCAGTGATGGTTGCCAAGGGCAACTGTTGCTATAGACAGCAGGTGCTATGGGCATCCACCACATTTGCCCTGGTAGGGGATGGTTGTTATGGCTGAGGGTTGCCACAGGCAATGACCTGCCCTCTTCTTCCTCCCAGGCCTGTCATCAGGGCTGGTGCCCATGTATGTGGGCGAGATCGCACCGACACGGCTGCGGGGGGCTCTGGGCACACTGCACCAGCTGGCCGTGGTGCTGGGCATCCTGGCAGCCCAGGTGCTGGGCCTCGATACATTGCTGGGCACGGCCGAGCTGTGGCCACTGCTGCTGGCGCTGACGCTGGTGCCCGCCGCTGCCCAAGTGCTGCTGCTGCCCTTCTGCCCCGAGAGCCCCCGCTTCCTCTTCCTGGCACGTGGCAAGGAGGCCAAAGCCAAGGAGAGTGAGTGCCCCCAGGGGTGGGGCCTGCAGGGGAAGGGGGAGAGGCCTGGAAGCAAGCGGAGGGACCTGGGGTGGAAGGAGAAGGGGTTCAGGAGCAGAGGGAAGGGACCTAGGAGTAGGGGGAGTGGTCTGGAGGGGAGGGGGCTGGTGTGTGTGAGCATGGGTGGGTCTAAGAGCCCCCCCATCCATCCCTCTGGCTAACCAGCATCTCTCCCTGCCCCTCCCCCGCACGACTGCTGTGCCCCCCCCCCCCCCGTACCTGTGCCTGTCCTGGGGCGCTATGGGGCAGGCCTGGTGCGGCTGTGGGGCACGCAGGGGGCGCCGGGGGGCCTGGCAGAGATGAAGGCTGAGGGGCGGCGCACGGCGGCTGAGGGGCAGGTCTCGCTGCACCGCCTTCTGTGCTCCCCAGTGCAGCGGCAGCCCCTGCTTGTGGCCATCATGCTCCAGCTCTCCCAGCAGCTATCAGGCATCAATGCTGTGAGTGGGGTGGGGCCTGGGGAAGGGGGCGGGGCTTAGGAGTAAGGCTGTGGGGCCTCCGAATGATGATGAGATGGGATCCAGGGGTCTGAGTCTGGGAGATAGGGGCAGGGCTGAGAAGTGAGGCTGTGGGGCCTAGTGGGAGAAGGTGGGGTCTGGGACATAGGAGTGGGGTTTAGGAATAAGGAGGTGGGGCCTAAGAAGAGGAAATGAAGCCTGGGAGTTAGTGGGGGGGCCTGTGAGGGGGTGGGGCTGAGGACTGGGAGGTGGACCTTGAAGGGATGAAGGAGGTGAAGGGGCAGAACTGGGAACTAGGGGGTGGGGCCTAGGAGGGCACAGGGTCTATGAAAAGGGGAGGAAGCTTGGGAGCTAGGGGTGGGGCCCAGCAGAGGGGCGGAGCCAGTCCCTCATCCCCTGCCTTCCTCCAGATCTTCTACTACTCCACCAGCATCTTTGAGGCTGCTGGCGTGGGGCGCCCAGCCATGGCCACCATTGGGGCTGGTGCAGTCAACACTGCCTTCACTGTGCTCTCGGTGAGCCTTCCCTCTTCCCCTGGAACCCTGCCCCCTCCCCTGGAAGCTCCACCCCCCTGCTAACCCCCCACCCCACTACCCGCTGCAGCTCTTCCTGGTGGAACGTATGGGGCGCCGCACACTGCACCTGCTGGGCCTGGGTGGGATGCTGGGCTGTGCTGTGACCATGACCATGGCCTTGGCCTTGCTGGTGAGTGTGATGGGCACTGGGGACCCCGGTTTGGTACTACTGGACAGGCAGCGCTTACCCACTCCTGCTGCCCCCAAGAACTCCATGCCAGCCATGAGCTGTCTAAGTCTGGCAGCCACACTAGGTTTCATAACCTTACCATCATTTCTTCCTGCTGGCTTGGTGTTCCGAGGTGGGCGGTGAGCGACACTCACCTGCTCCCGACAACTCCAGGATCAGGTGCTGGCCATGAGCTACGTGAGCCTGGCAGCCATGCTGGTCATTGTAGCTTTGGCCTTGCTGGCAAGTGGCAGGGGGTCCTGGGGACCTCTGGACCCCCTCCTGCTAGCCTGGCATCCCTGGGTGGGTGGTGGATGATGCTCACCTGCCCCCCCAGATCACATGCCAGCCATAAGCTACATGAGCCTGGCAGCCACACTGGTCTTCATAGCCTTGCCCTTGCCCCTTTCTGCTGGCCTGATGTCCCTGGGTGGGCAGCAGATGTTGCTTGCCTGCCCCCACTGTTCCCCAGCTATGAACTACATGAGCCTGGTGGCCACACTGGGCTTTGGAACCTTGGGCTTGCTGGTGGGTGGCAGGGGACACAGGGGACCCCTGGCACACTTACCTACCAGCCTGGTGTACTCAGGTGGACAGCAGGCAACACTCACCTGCCCCCATCACCTCCCCAGGACCGTGTGCCAGCCATGAGCTATGTGAGCCTAGTGGCCACGCTGGGCTTCGTGGCCTTCTTCGAGGTCGGGCCGGGTCCCATCCCCTGGTTCATTGTGGCCGAGCTGTTCGGACAGGGCCCGCGCCCAGCTGCCATGGCCCTGGCCAGCTGCGCCAACTGGACCTGCAACTTCCTCGTGGGCATGACCTTCCCTGCCCTGGCCGTGAGTGCCCTTGGGGTGGGCAGGGGATGCGGGTGTGGATGTGCATACCTATGTAGGAGGTGTATCTGTATGCACAAGCACGAATAGGGGTGTGTGTGCATGTGTAAACACATAAGTAGGTTTGTGTGTATGTTCACACAGGAGGAGAGGGGTGTGCACACCTGCATGAGTAGAAGAGGGGGAATGTGCATGCACAAATGGGTGCATGCATGCTCAAGTACGTGTGTATGCACATTTGCACATAGGTGATGTGTATGAACATGCATGCATACAATGTGAGCACGCATGCACGCAAATAGGGAGGGTGTGTATGTGTGTGTGTGCGTGTGCAGATGTAAAAGGTATATGTGTATGTGTGTCCCCAATACTGGGGGACATGTGCACTTGTGTGTCACACGTGGGGATGAATGTAGGGCAAGAAGGGGGGGCAGGGTTTCAGACACCCAGGTTCCATGCCTGTGCATCTGGGATGCAAATAGGAGCAGAATGAGGATGGCAACCAGCTCTCCCAGTAGGGGGTGGGGGTTAGGGCTGTAGCTAACCCTACCCTCTGCCCCACCCCCAGGATGCCTGCGGCCCATATGTGTTCCTGCTCTTTGCGGGGCTGCTCTTGGCCTTCTTCCTGTTCACCTACTTCAAGGTGCCCGAGACACGGGGCCGGACCTTTGAGGAGATCACGGCCACATTCCGACGCACCCCATCGTTGCTGGACCACGAGGTCAAGCCCGGCACCGAGCTAGACTGCCTTGGCCCCAACGACTGTGCTTGATTGGGCATTGATGCGGGGCATGGTGCCAGGGACCCGCAGCCAGAGCAGGTGCAGGGAAGCCAGACTCAAACCTTTCACCTGGACATGGGCTAAAATCAAATCCACATCCAGCTAGGAAAGATGGGCAGAAACAAAATAGCGACTCTGGGAGTTAAACCCAGGGTCAGCTGGAGTGGGGGTGGGATAAGGGTCCAGTCCCTGGGAGTTCAATGCTGTGTACATCTATGTATTACAGTTGCCTTTGATAGAAGGGGAATTTCTTCCCCCTTCCCAGTGTGGTTTTTTTTTGGAGGGAGGGGGGGAAAGCAGGCAGTCAGATACTATGAGGACAGAAGGGGAGACTGCACCTGGGCTTATTGGATCCAGGGGCAAGTGGTGATATCTTCTTCTCTATGGGGGGTTGGTGGGGGGGAGGGACATCCTAGAGAAGCACCCAGGAGAAATGTGAGGACAGGAAGAGAGCTGGGGTCAGTGCCACAGTGGCCACGGAAGGGCAGAAGCTGCTGGGTGGACACATACTGTGGTAGCCAAGAGCTTGAGCTGGACAGGACAACACAGACTTGAGCTTCTTGGCCATGCAGATATCTCCATCCTGCTGCTTCACTTCTTCATTGGGAAGTTCCTCCTTGCTGGCTTTCAGGCATTGGAAGACCCCCTTTTCTAGTCTTGGTCTTTCTTTGGGCCTGTTGCTGTTAATCCTTTTAGGGCATCCCCATGCTGGACTCTTTCCAATCTCTCCACTTCCTTCTTGGAGTGTGGGCTATTGAAATTTGTCACAGAACTCCCTAGGGCTACCAGGTCAAGACATTAGCTAATGGGGCAACATGTTAGGTAGTGTTCAAGAGGGAAAGATGGGTGCAAAACCAACAGGGCATGATGTTGGATGCAAGGCCAATGAGGCCAAGATGTTAGATGTAGGGAGGGATGGATATCAATCAAGCAAAGCAGGAATATCCCATTGCTGGAGAGATCCTCAATAGGACAACTTAAGTGCCTAATTACTCCTAAATACAGTGTCCTACTCAAAATAGCACACCCAGCAATTCAGGAATGGGGGAGAGGAACTAGAGACCAAAGTAGAAGATGCCTTTGGGTTCATTGAAGATAGGATGCAAAGGAGGTATTTCAACTTGGTGGATGAACTGCAGCAACCCCCCAGAGGATAGCTGAGGTCTCCTGTATACCTACAAGATGGCTGAAATGTTCCTTTGTAAAATATAAAAGTGAAATTTAACAGTGCAGGGGGGAAAAAAATAAACAAACAAAAACACATGAGTGCATCTAGATCTCTGTGCCCATGGTACATCAGCTATTCAGCAACTGTTCCCCACCAATGGAAGAAACTCAGGAAAAGGGATTTTGTTTTCAGGAGAGGGGAAAAAAAAAAAAAAAAAAAAAAAAAAAAAAGAAGTGATGACTGGAAAGATGAGCCACACTCAGATGCTTGGAGAATAGAGGTTGACATGGCCTTCTGGAAGCCCCATATGCCCCTTCCCTCAGCTGTGTGCATTGCAGCAAGGAGGTTAAGCTTAGGAGTCAAAGGGCCAGGTCATGTGCCCAAGAAAACATCCAAATCCCTGTGGCCCAGCCACACTTGCAAAGGAATTACCATGAAATTCACTGGTGAATAGCACACCAAGTGTGTTGCATGCTTGGCTGGTCTACAATTAACTGTGCAATTCACTAGTGAATTGCACAGTTAAGTGTAGATAGGCCACAGGTGCAAAGCAGTTATTGCACCATAAAAGTGGCCATCTAGCTACACAATTCGCACTTGAAAATGTGCAACAACTCCATATCTGAGTGTGTAGTAAGGGGAAGGTCCTAGGACAATGGATTCAGTCAGAAGTGAAGGCTGAAGACCCATTTGCATAAGTGAATGCACCATTTTGGAAAGTCACCAGATCAGACTATGATTTCTATTACCACTGGGTGGGACTAGATTTGAGATGGGGATAACTGGGTAGAGCCATGGTCAAATACCATATTTTGCTCCATACAACACTTTTTGCCCCCCAAAAAACCAGTTGCTGGAAACCAGAGGGCACATTATATGCAAGAAATATGGTAAAAGCCATTTCTGCTGCTCCCTGGGCAAGAGGAAAGCCTGCATGGGATCCATATGGATTACAATAAAAAGCCCTGCAAAACAGAGACAGAGACAGACCCCCCCTCCCCCTGGAATAGCCAGCAAAATTGCTGGAAGAAATAAATTAGGAAAAAATAGATTATTGCCCCAATCTGCAGAATGAAGAACAAGGAGACATGAAGCCAACTGCTTGCCTGAATAGAAGTGCCACAGCTGCTAAGCCTTTTTAAGATTAGTCAGAGTGGGGTGCTTCTGTTTTGGGAAGAAAATTAGCTGCTCCCCTTAAAGATGAGGTGCAGGGACTATAGCAAAATGGGCAAATCCTACCCCAACCTGACTAATGATATGCTACTTTGGGCAGGTTTCCAAATGGAAGGAAGAGAGATTGGTGCCAGATTCTGGAGGGAGCATATAGAGCACATGAGGATCTCTCCTGTCTGCAGCTGGGGTGGGGGCAGGGACTCTGCCTCTCAAAAGGCATAAATGGGAATTTGTCCAGGCCTGGGGAAGGGCCAAGGAGGTCAGTTGGATCTGTTTTTCCCCTGAAGACATTTAAAGGGTACTGAGGGATGAGGATGACAGCTGCAGGAACAGGCTGTCCTTTCACCCAAACCTTTGTTTGGCCCAAGGTCAGAGATGGACACACTGCATCCCCCCCTACCCCAAAATCTCCAGTGCTAGCTGCCCCCAACCCCCTGCCAGATGGTTTCCTCCAAGCCAGCCTAGCTTGGGAAGAAAGGAGTGAGTTTTTCCTGCTGAGTGACCTCAGCTCAGGACACGCGATACATCACGGCTGCCCAAAAGCTCAGATGCAAAAGGTCAGGTGTCCAGGATGTTAATAGGACACTGACAGGTGGGGGAGGGGCTCTTGTTCCTGACCACCTATGGGGGCAGGGGGGCAGGGATGTGGTATCTTGGTGCCTGGGAGAGACTGAGCCATTGGTTTTGGTTTCCTCCATGCATTGAGGACCCCCTCAGAAGTTACCCTTTCAAGCCCTCACCTAGATTGGTTTTTAGGGTTAAGACCATTCACTGCCCACCCCACAAGAAGTCACCCTTTCAAGCTCCCCTATTTGGGGGGTTTTCAGAGTAAGGAGGCAACACCCCACTTCTTGGGGGACTTTCTTTCTTAGGAAGATGGAAAGAGTGCTAGGAAAAAGATAAATTAAGGCTGGGAGTGCTTTAGATGGACATTTGGAGGAGGAGTTCTGCTTTTGGGCAACCAATAAGAAAGCTGGATAATTGTAAGCATCTAAATTATGCACAGCCATAAGCAATTTGAGCCTGTAGTTGGGGGGGCAGGGGCAGGAAAAACAGACAAGCTAGAAGGCAAGCCATAGGGGAAGCTTGGACAAGTTATTCTTGTACCTCTACTCATGGTGAAACCCAGGAGACCCTCCCCTGCCCTCCCACCCCAAGCCTTTGAGATCTTTCCCAGCAGAGGAAAGATCCAAACACCATGAGGTTTCTGTGCAAAATTCATTTACTGACACCCAAGCCGCACACACACAAGTGCTCTTCATAACGTCAGGGGAGAGGGAGAATAAAGGTATTCAACTGAAGGCTTCAACAACCAGCTCCTCTCCAAACTAGGAAAAGCTGGGGGGGGGGGGCACCAGCCCCTCAAGAAGGCTTAACGTGAGATTGGGTGTGTATATATGTATTTTTTTTTTTCCCCTCGCCAAATCCCCCAGTTGTGGTTTAGGTTTGGGAAGGGGGGTGGGGACAGGACAGGTGGAGTTGGGCATCTCTGTGCAGAGGTGAGCAAGTTGTGCAACCTGTGGACAAGAGGAAACACGTAGGTAAGGGGGTCAGGATTCCTTCAGGGTGGGAAAAGCCAGAGATTCAAGGTATGAGAGGATATGGAGGGTCACACCTGGGCTCTATATCCCATAGCTCAATTTCTGTACCACATCTCTGGGGCTGTCCACCCCCCACACCTCCACCCCAGGGCCAGGGCCAGAAGCTGGGAAGAAAAACTCTCCTCATGTCCTTGAGAGCAGGATCTCTCCCCTCACTGCCTGTTGCAAGAGATGGGCCTGTACATTCGTGCCAGGCCTTAGTAGGTAAGGGCAAGATGGAACTTCCCCCCACCCCACCCCCCACCCCCCTTCGTGAAGTTGGCTTCAACAGGCAGAGGCTGATGGAGCATATGGCAAAAAAAGGAACAGATAATCAAATGTGGACCCCAAGGGACAAGTCTGTGGGCAAAGGAAAAGAAGAATCCAGGAGTCCTGATCTTTTCCTCCTCACTACTCCCCCAGAATAGCCCAATATACACCACTATTGGGCTGGTGCCTTTCAAGATTGTGAATCAACTTCTGAGCAGTTGGACTCAGCTAATGGCTGGGCTACCAAGACCATCTTTTGGTGGTCAGCTGGCTTGACTGGTTTGAAACCCAGCCACGTGTCTTGTTCAGCCTCATCCCCAACCACCTGCATCCTTACCAGATCATGGCTCTTAACATCCCCTCGCCAAACCCTCATGCCAGCAGGGCTGGAGCAGGTTCTCCCCCTGGTTCAGGAGTTGAAGTCTGCGAAGAGAAGTAGCAGTGATCAATCCAACACTGATCGCTGGGCTTCCTCTGCCATGGTGGAAAGAGTTGGCCATTGGTGCCCTCTGGAGGCAACGGAACCCTGCTGCAGGACTCTCAGACAGTGGGGGTGAGCAAGGGGTGGGAGGGCTATAATCCTCCACACTGCCCAATTCCAAGCCAACCATGTTGGGAGGCCTGTGATATGAAGCAAGGGAGTTTGATTGGCTGAGAAGAGTGTCTCACATTGGGCGAGATTCTCTCTTCCAGGGTGAAGTCCTCACCTGCTCCTTTCTAGGAAGGACCTAGCATGGACACCACGTGCTGCAAGACAGTTATAGATCCTGGCCCCACATCCCACCCTAATCCAGGCCCTCACATCCACAAGCTGGTGCTGAGCCTCCGGCAGTGGCTGGGTGGGACTCTCCGGAGTTGGGGTCACTGGCTTGCTGGCTTCCATCCCCGGTTCCTGAGGGGCAGCTGGGGTCCCAGCAGCAGTGGTATCTCCACCAGCAGCAACAGAACTCAGAGTGGGTTCATCTCTGGTGGTGGTGGTTGGCTGGAAGGTTAAGAACAAAAGAGATCACATGGGAGAGTTTTTAGAATGAGAGAGATGATCGTTTCCAACTTCAAGGGACTGGAGCCAACCATGGATGGCTTTTGTCCTCCATCTTGCTTGAGGAAAGAAAGGGATGGGAAGACAAGAGTTCTATTCCTGTGGTAGCTCATAAACCCTGGAGACCTTTTGGCAGATCTTCAACAAGCTCAAGCAGAGCACACCCAAAGCCGTAAGGGCTATGCCACATGTGTGATGCCTGTCTATAGCTCCTCAATGCTGGCTAACCCCAAGCACAACAAGGTCAATGACTTCTGGAGACACCTACATGACCTCCAGCATGGTCCATTCCAGTCTTATAGTTAGGGGGGAGTGCAGTTTTCTTGAAGAGGGAAACACAACACATTAAGAAGGTCTAGTCTAGATAATATTAAGAAGGTCTAGTCTACAAGGAGCATCTGAGGGACCTGAACCTGTTCAGCCTCAGCAAACGGAGGCCGAGGGGGGACCCAGTGGCAGTCCATAAAACTGCTGAGGGGAGATCAGCAGGAAATAGGGCAGGCTCTTTTTTCCTGGGCACCACCAGGGGTAACTAGGACCAATGGTCACAAGTTACTGGAGAGC